>JBBBDQ010002112.1:537500-590000 GCA_037127315.1 Ascarosepion bandense
AAAATCTCAATATATATTCTTGATATTCGAGATATCTATTCTTGATATTCGAAATATCTATTCTTGATATTCGAAATATCTATTCTTGATATTCTCAATATCTATTCTTGATATTCTCAATAACTCTTCTTGATATTCTAAATATCTATTCTTGATATTCTCAATATCTATTCCTGATATTCTAAATATCTATTCTTGATAATCTAAATATCTATTCTTGATATTCTAAATATCTGTTCTTGATATTCTAAATATCTATTATTGATATTCTAAATATCTATTCTTGATATTCTCAATATCTATTCCTGATATTCTAAATATCTATTCTTGATATTCTAAATATCTATTCTTGATATTCGAAATATCTATTCTTGATATTCTAAATATCTATTCTTGATATTCTAAATGTCTATTCTTGAAATTCTCAATATCTATTCTTGAAATTCTCAATATCTATTCTTGATATTCTCAATATCTATTCTTGATATTCTCAATATCTATTCCTGATATTCTAAATATCTATTCTTGATATTCTAAATATCTATTCCTGATATTCGAAATATCTATTCTTGATATTCTAAATATCTATTCCAGATATTCTAAATATCTATTCTTGATATTCTAAATATCTATTCCTGATATTCTAAATATCTATTCTTGATATTCTAAATATCTATTCTTGATATTCTCAATATCTATTCTTGATATTCTAAATATCTATTCTTGATATTCTAAATATCTATTCCTGATATTCATTCATATCTATTCCTGTTATTCTAAATATCTATTCTTGATATTCTAAATATCTATTCTTGATATTCTAAATATCTGTTCCTGATATTCTAAATATCTATTCTTGATATTCTAAATATCTATTCCTGATATTCTAAATATCTATTCCTGATATTCTAAATATCTATTCCTGATATTCTAAATATCTATTCTTTATATTCTAAATATCTGTTCTTGATATTCTCAATATCTATTCTTGATATTCTCAATATCTCTTATTGATATTCTAAATATCTATTCTTGATATTCTCAATATCTATTCCTGATATTCTAAATATCTATTCTTGATATTCTAAATATCTATTCTTGATATTCTCAATATCTATTCTTGATATTCTAAATACCTATTCTTGATATTCTCTATATCTATTCTTGATATTCTAAATATCTATTCTTAAAATTCTAAATATTTTTTCTTGAAATTTTAAATATCTATTCCACGCTTTTACACTAATGAAAAAAGTGTTAATGGTCATTATTTAATCCTAAACAATAATAAAAAAAAAAAACGATAAAGATAAAAGATCTTCGCTAGAAACAATGAAGAGAGTACTGGATTGCTATGTGATGTCTTTTCTTCAATATGGCAGTGAATGCTTGACAATCTCATCAAAGATGAAAGGAAGACTTGAAGCAACCGAAATATAGTTCTACAGAAGGATGCGGAGGATAGGATGAACTGGAGGGAATGGAAATAAACAGGAAAGTAATATTTAACTCCAGGTAAAGACAGCTGAAGTTTCTTGAGACATGTAATGAGGAAAGAGGGCTTGTAGAATGTGTTACTTTCAGGTCAGACAGAGGGAAAGAGAAACAGGGGATACCAACTTGTAACATACTTGATGGGCTTGTGCAAATGGATAGCAGTGGAGGGTTTGGATTGGGTAACAGAAGAAAGCGTGTTAAGAGTTAGTAGCGATAGGAAGATGTGGTAGACTATGATCGCCTACGTATTGAAGGAACACGGCACATGGGGGAAGAATTGTGACCTTAATTTCAACAAAAAGAAGTCTAATAAACTTAACCATATATTTATTTAATGATTACCAGTGTTTAGTTGTTCTGTTGCAGCCTTACGTTTACAAAGTAATGTGTTTATTATTTCAGTTATAATCGGAGAATATTTTAACTTCTTTGAGAGAATTTCCACGATTTTTTCCCCAGGTCGGAAAATAAAAATTCCCTCTGCTTTTAGATAGCTAATATATCGATTTCCGAGTATGAATTTTGATGAAGCAACAAATATGATATTTTTATTTTAAATTTACGGATTGACCTTGAGAAAAAAGATGTAGGGTGGTGTCATTATATTGAAACAGTATCTGGTTTAAAGTCATTTTTATTTTAAATTGAAATCTTAGGGCAAATCTTGGTAGGGTGGAGCCATTATATTGAAACTGTATCCGGTTTAAAACCATTTTTATTTTCGGTCTTTTTTTTTTAAACTAAAGTTCAGACAATACAAACCACAACAGCCACTCCAGCTAGAGGGTTGCTGTGTGGCGCAGTGTGAGCATAAGAAGGGGCAAGACGTGATGTTCTTAGGGGCTATGCATGACAGAAAAAAGTGAGATAGATTAGAACAGAGTGAGATAGATAAATAGATAGATAGCAAGATTAAAACAGACTGAGATAGATAGATAGATAGATAGATAGATAGATAGATAGATAGATAGATAGATAGATAGATAGATAGATAGATTTATTTATTCCTGATCAAACATTTAAGACCACTTAAAAATCTTTAAAAATAAATGTTTTTTTATGGATAGTTTTAAACTCTTCCCACTTAAGGTTACCAATACTACAATCTGAAAGGTTATGGAAACAAAAAGCTACATTCCAAACATTTTATTTAGAAATTTACATTTTTATAAAATGAGGAAATTTACCTATGATCAATATTATAAGACCAGGGGTATAAATTGTTAGATCTATGGCAATTCCAATGTTTTTAGTTCAGTTAGAGATTAGCAATCACTGCGTAAAGGTGTTACCATGCCTAAAGCAAGCAAACTTACCAAAGTTGAGAGTTCTCGAATTCTAGAATTCCATAAGCAAGATTTGTCACAGCGGGCGATCGCAGCTAAGGTAAATCACAGTAAAACTGTAATTTGCAACTTTCTAAAGAACAGTGAGAATTATGGAAAAGCAAAATCCTCTGGTAGGCCCCAAAGAATTTCTCCTGCATTGAGTAAGAGAATAAGACGGGTTGTTATGAAAGAGGCGTGATTTTCTTCTAGTCAAATTAAGGCAGTCACAGATGCTGATTGCAGTCCCGTAACCATCAGACGTCACTTATGACAAAAAGGCATGGTAAATAAAAAGCGTAAACAAATTCCTCAGCTGCTTCCACGTCACAAGGTGGACTACTTAAAGTTTGGTTGTGAATACCAAACATGGGACGTTGAGAAGTGGAAGAAAGTCCTGTTTCTGATGAGAAAAAATTCAATCTAGATGGTCCTGATGGCTTCCAACGATATTGGCGTAACAAAAACATGCCTCCTGAAATTTTTTCCACACGTCATAGTGGTGGAGGGTCCCTAATGGTATGGGGTGTCTTTTCTTACAGAGGGACAATGGAGCTCCAGGTGGTGCAGGGTTGCCAAACAGCGGCTGGTTATGTTAGCATGCTACAAAAAGCATCATTGATGATGGAGGGCCATCGTTTGTGTGTGGATGGATTGTTATTCCAACAGAATAATGCTGCAATCCACGCTGCAAGACGGACCTTGACCTTTCTACAAGAAAATGGGGTTCATCACTTGGGATATCCTGCATGCTCACCAGACTTGAACCCAATTGAAAATGTTTGAGGATGGATGACAAGAGATGTTTATCGAAATGGGAAACAATATTCAACAAAAAATGAACTTCATGAAGCCATCTTCAGAAGCTGGAGCAACATCCTCCGCACCTTAATGGAAACGCTTATTTCTAGCATACGCGACAGAATTTTTGAAGTCATCAAAAGCAGTGCAGGTAGAACGCATTATTAAATTTAGTTGTTGAATGTTTTCATACACTTTTTGTACAATTTCGTAGAATTTTTGTCTCTGGTCTTATAATTTTGATTATGTGTAAATCGGCTCATTTTATAAAAATGTAAATTTCTAAATAAAATGTTTGGAATATAGCTTTTTGTTTCCATAACCTTTTAGATTGTAGTATTGGTAACCTTAAGTGGGAGGATTTTAAAATCTATCTGTAAAAAAAATATTTCTTTTTAAAGATTTTTAAGTGGTCTTAAAATTTTGATCAGGAGTGTAGATCGATAGATAGATAGATAGATAGATAGATAGATAGATAGATAGATAGATAGAAACAGACTAAGATAGATAGATAGATAGATAGATAGATAGATAGATAGATAGATAGAAAGAAACACACTGATTATCATATTATGATATTATCTTGTGTTGACATAATATAATACAATATTATATATATATATATATATATATATATATATATATATATATTATACAATTAAATTAAATATGTTGTTGATTCATTTCATTAACATCCGGAAATTTCATAAATATATATATTTTAATCGTTTCATCCCAAAAAAGGCGGTACTGCCACTGGTGCGCAGGGGCATCTATAAAATAAAAGTGAAAGTTTAGGCGGAGGGGAGAGCGAAGAGAAAGATGAACCAGTTACAGGGTGTGTCAGAGAAAGGGAAGGGAAGGAAGGGAATAACTGTGTGAGGTAGAGTGAGAAAGGAAAAGAACAAGGTGATGGGGGAAAGGACGAGAGAGGGATTGGTATCAAGTGAACAAGAGATGGGAATTGACATTGCATTTAAATTCTTGGAGATTGTAGCCGTCTGGAAAGCAAGTATACAGAAGGGAATTCTACAGGCGGGAAGTGCTAGAAAGGAAGCTGATGGAGTAGAAGTGTCGGCTGCATTTGGGTACAATTAACTGTAAAAGGGTGGGACCTTGTTGCCAGTCTGGTTACTCGAGTAAATTCTTGTGGAGGGGGCATCAAGGGACTAAACTGGTCGGAGCAGAAGCCATGAAAATAATTGTAGAATAGACAGAGGGAAGCCACATCTCGCCGGTGAGAAAGTGGCTGGGGTCGAGCTGTCAGGTTGGGACTGGTCACATTACAGATTTTCCTTTGGAGCCTATCGCGATCCCTGAGATGAATGGCACGAGCGCCCGACCAGATATGTCAGCAGTATTCTATGCACGGTCGAATTAATGATTTGAATATGTGCAAGATGGACTCAGGAAAAATTTCCTGGCCCGACACAGTGACTCAACGCTCCTATATTGTTTGACCATAAGCAAAGCGGAGTGCCACTTGTGCGTAAATATTTACATAGAGTGAAAGTGTTTTAAAAAGACTATGAATAGGTTCAGGTTGAGCAGAGGGAAAAAGATGAACTGAATTCAAGAAGAACAGAAGATGGTGTTTAATGTCGTATTGAATTTTTTCTTAAGATTGTAGTTTTCAAAGAAGCAAATAAAATGCGAGTAAATAAACTGTTAAAGTAGAAGTTAACTGTTTCAACGGTAAAAGGGTGACGAACTCTAGAAGCATGTGTAAATAAATGTAGTCGGGGTGCCAGGGAAAAAAGTTTATCAGGTCAAAGACAGAAAATGTTTTTAGATTGAAAGATTCTTTCGGAGATAATAATGTTTTAATGATACACGTTCCAATAATTAACCCATAGTTGGGAGAAGTATAAGAATATTCACACGTTACTCAAAAGAACTTTTTTTCTTTTTTTTTCTTTTAATCATGTCACCCCAAGTAAGGAATCGGGGGCTTACAGAGAGTGAAAATCAGAGATAAACAGTTTGTATGTAGGATTTGGGAAAGGACAAAAAATAAACGTGCGAATATGTTCGGGTTGAGCAGAGGACAAATGATGAATGAGATTCATGAACAGGAGATGGTGTTTTATGTTGCATTTAAATTTTTTTAGGATCGTAGTTATCAGGGAAGCAAGGAAACGGAAGAGAGTTCCACAGGCGTGAAGTGCGAGAAAAGAATCATGGTGTTTGAGGTATTTAAATATTTGTTAAGATTGTAGTTATCAGAGAAACAAGTAAACTGGAAAGAGTTCCACAGTGCGAGTAAAGAAACTCTTAGAGTAGAAGTAGCGGTTACATTTAACTGTTTCAACGGTAAAAGGGTGAGACCTAGATGCACGCTTAAAATGAACTTAGATCACTGGTGCCCCCAGGTATGAATTTACACGAGCTACATTAGCAACTAGGTCCCACCCTTTTACAGTGAAATCGATAAAATGTAACCGCAATTTCTACTCTAACAGCTTCTTTTCTCGCACTTCCCACCAGTGGAATTCCCTTCCAGATACTTGTTTCCCCGACAGCTAGAATCTCCAGGTGTTTAAATGTAAGGTCAGTAGAGATCTTTTATCACACTAACTCGCATCCATTCTCTCAAGCTCTTTTCTCATCTACTCCACCCCATCCTCGGTATTCTCATCCGTCTATTACCCTCCTCTTGACATTTCCTATAACTAACCCCTTTTTCTCATCACTTTCACTTATGTAACCCCCTGCGCAACAATGGCAGTAGAATGCCTTGCTTGGGGTGAGATGATTAAAAAATATATATATAAAAAAGTTACCGGTGTTCCAGTGTAAAAAAGTTCGTCAGGGCAGTTGCTATGAAAATATTTTTAGAAAAACAGGTTTCATAAGAAATTATAACGACCCCGACTGGAAATCGAACTCAGCTCTCTGAGTTACAGTTCCGAGCTAAATTATAATAAAGAAGAAGAAGAAGAAGAAGAAGAAGAAGAAGAAAATATTAATAAAAATGATTTAGCTATAACAACAACAGTAATAATCAGAAAAAAATTGGGAGATGGAGAAAGAAAAGAAGAATGATTAAAAGAATCAAGATAACAAAAACCGTCAGAAATGGCCATCAAATTGCGAGTGTGACACTCAATTCTCCCTGTTCGGGACTGGGCAGTTTATCGCGCGAGATTATCGTCCATTAACGAGACTTTCGGCTGTGATTTAGGGCGTCTCGTTCGACGAGAATGGCAGTGATAATTCCAATAATATTTATCTCGTGTCTCATGCTCTCATTTATTATGACTCCACTTGATTTCGATCTCGATTCGAGATTTACGAAGTGGGTAGGTCAGGAGTTTGAAAGCGATCGGGGGCTGGATGGAACAGATGAACCCGAGAGGGAATGGAGACGTGATCATAAATGTAACGGCGGCGGTGAGAGTCATATAGCTCAGGATATATGGCGGTGGAAAATGACTATCCAACTCGTGAAAGAAAGATGAATGCGATATACGAAAGAATTCGGAAGTTGAGAAGAACAGACGGAAAGTTGAGGGCGAGCGAGAAATGAAAGAAATGAAAAAAAAAAAAAAAAGAAAAAAAAAGAAAAAAGCGAAGTGATAAAAGAAGGAATGAAATAATGAAGAAAGAAAAGGAGAAGCAAAAACAAAAATATGAAAAACATAAAGCTAAAAAGTTTACGGAAAGGAAGAACAAGAAAAGAGAAAAGAGAAAAGAAAAATAAAAGTAGAAAGGAACACATTTTTTCTTTTATGATATCACCCCGAGCAAGGCGGTAATGCCACTGATGCGCAGGGGGCTACATAGGAGTGAAAAGATTGGAAAAGAGAAAACCGGAAACCGCATCCTAAACAGAAAACAAGGGATGAGCCTCTTCACCTGTTCAATAGACGTGGGTGGAGTGTGAACCGGGCGATAGTTTAGTCTATCTACTCCAAATGAAAAAACGAAAGTGAGTAGATTGGAAGAGAAAACCAGAAACCGCATCCTAAACAGGAAACAAGGGATGAGCCTCTTCCCCTGTTCAATAGACGTGGTTGGAGTGTGAACCGGGCGATAGTTTAGTCTATCTACTCCAAATGAAAAAAAGAAAGTGAGTAGATTGGAAGAGAAAACCGGAAACCGCATCCTAAACAGGAAACAAGGGACGAGCCTCTTCACCTGTTCAATAAACGTGGGTGGAGTGTGAACCGGGCGATAGTTTAGTCTATCTATTCCAATTGAAAAAAAAAGTGAGTAGATTGGAAGAGAAAACCAGAAACCGCATCCTAAACAGGAAACAAGGGATGAGCCTCTTCACCTGTTCAATAGACGTGGTTGGAGTGTGAACCGGGCGATAGTTTAGTCTATCTACTCCAATTGAAAAAAAAAAGTGAGAAGATTGTTTATAAAATCTTGGAAACTCAAGTCGTCAGTTGACTCAGAAATCATTTTTTTTGATATACCATAGAATCCACAAAAGAATATTCTTTAAATTATTTGAATTAATATTCTCATCTTTAGACAAAGAATTTAGAATTGAAATTAGATAACCTCGGAAGTCCTTCGCTTTTATTAATTTCTAAATATCCACAACTTCCTATCATTCGTAGCTTTTAGTAATGTTTGTCTTATTGCTACCCGATGATCTCACTGGATAGGTTACTTGCTGCTTTCAATTCAATTTATTGCCTCATAATTTCCGAAAGGTTTAGTAATATATATGTTTTTGAAATAAATGTTCATTTTTTTTTAGTAAAAGACGAAACAAAAGACAGAAATCATCTAAACTTATTTATAAATGGAACTTTGTCTCTGTGTGTGTGTGTGTGTGTGTGTGTGTGTGTGTCCGTTACCTATAGTCTCCGAAACGACTGAACCGATTTTTTTGAAAATTTACAGTTGTACAATAAGTGTCTGCGAGTGTTCTTAGCTAGGGTTTGTGTCGAGGTACCCTCGATAAATATCGAAAATTGATAATCGAAAATTGATAATCGAAAAAATCGGGTTATAGAAGGAGTGGTTCGATTTTAATCGAATTTGATACACTCATAGACAACGACATAAGAAACGATATTCAGAAGTTTCAAAGTTGCAGTTCTGACAATAGTACAGAAAATTGATAATATATATATATATATATATAAAAGGCAAGATGTTTGTGTGTGTCTGTTTATCTGTCTGTATGTCCATACAAATCCACAATTTTTATCCGATTCTCACCAAACTTCACACAAATATTCTTTAGGCTGAGTCTGAGCTCTAAGGACCATGGATTAGTTTTAAAGCTTTCATTACACCCGAGCAACGCCGGGCTATACTGCTACTTTAAAGAAAAACATTTCACCCCAAGTAAGGCAACAAAGCCATTCACACGCGAAGTGTTACTGAGAAAACTTTATTTAAGAGAGATGGCAATAAAAGAACAGCTTTCAGGAAGACAGAAGATAGCGATTGATTTTGCATTTAAATCTTTGAAGATCGTTATTGGCAGGAAAGCAATAAGCCGGAAGAATTCTACAGGCGAGAAGTGAGACAGGAGTAACTATTAGCATAGAACACTTAAAATAATTTAAACTCTAAAACGATGAGACTTAACTGCCAATCTCGTCAGTCAGTTAGTTAATTGCCATATGTAATAATACACGCTTGGGAGATCATGTCTTGAAAGAGACATGACTGATTGGGCAGAAGATTATCCCGCAGTAGGTTGCCATTGCTTTCTGCGGTAGACTGGTTGCCGACGAAATCTATAGAACCCAATCTGTCCTGTTATTTAACCCATAACTGGAGGGAAGAGAGTATTAATACTTTTCCCAAAGGTATTTGCGCGTAAGTTAATGCAAGGAATTCAACTAGAATACGAACTCAGCTCTCCTATTTCTAGTTCCAAGCCGATATCCACTGCGCCACAACGCACAACGCCAATCTCGTACTGGGCTCAAATTCTTGAATTCAAGCCACCAAAAAAGAAAACTAATCATAACAATTACCATGATGATTCTTTTGTATTAACGGCACAGGGAGCTTTTAATCCGTCACTTTTCACTCCATCTATAGGTTAAGTAGCAGGGCAGATTGGGTTATATAGACTACAAGGGAATATAAGACTAGTATTTCTTTTAGAATAATATGATTTGTCCATATATTTACTACTATTTAACCCATAGCTGGGTAAGTATATGGATTCATATTTTTTGCACGGGGATTTGTGCATATTGAATATAACGAAGGCGTCTGGGGTCTTTAAATTAGGAAGAGTACCTACCTTCCTTGCATTCACTTATGCGCATATACTCTAAGGAAAATTATTAATCTGTACCTTCTGCCTTCAGCTATAGGTTAAATAGCAGAATGGATTGGGTTCTATAGTCTTAGTTGACAACCAGTCTACTGCAGAAAGTAATTTTCTGCCTAGTCAGTCATGTCTCTTTCAAGACATGATCGCCTAAGCATGTATCTCGTATGTCACTTAACTGACTGACTGATAGGGAAGCTATGTTACAGTGGTAGAAAATTAGTTGTGATGCCAGGTTGGGAGCTATAACATTGCAGATTCTTCTTTGGCAATATCTCTAAATACACACTAGAAGCCCAAACCATATCTTTATTGGAGTAGATAGATCTAGCTATCGCCCGGTTCACACTCCACCCATATCTATTGAACAGGTTAAGAGGCTCATCCCTTGTTCTCTGTTTAGGATGTGGTTTCCGGCTTTCTCTTTTCCAATCTTCTCACTTTTTTTTTTTCAATTGGAGTAGATAGATCTATCTATCGCCCGGTTCACAATCCACCCATGTCTATTGAACAGGTTAAGAGGCTCATCCCTTGTTCCCTGTTTAGGATGTGGTTTCCAGCTTTCTCTTTTCCAATCTTCTCACTTTTTTTTTTCAATTGGAGTAGATAGATCTATCTATCGCCCGGTTCACACTCCACCCATGTCTATTGAACAGGTTAAGAGGCTCATCCCTTGTTCCCTGTTTAGGATGTGGTTTTCGGCTTTCTCTTTTCCAATCTTCTCACTTATTTTTTTCAATTGGAGTAGATAGATCTATCTATCGCCCGGTTCACACTCCACCCATGTCTATTGAACAGGTTAAGCGGCTCATCCCTTGTTCCCTGTTTAGGAGGTGGTTTCCGGCTTTCTCTTTTCCAATCTTCTCACTTTGTTTTTTTTTTTTTTTCAATTGGAGTAGATAGATCTATCTATCGCCCGGTTCACACTCCACCCATGTCTATTGAACAGGTTAAGAGGCTCATCCCTTGTTCCCTGTTTAGGATGTGGTTTCCGGCTTTCTCTTTTTCAATCTTCTCACTATTACGTAGCCCCCTGCACATCAGTGGCGTTACCGCCTTGCTCGTTGTGATACGATTAAAAAAAAAAATATGTCGACAGTATTCGAATCACAGACTAAAAGTACATCTATAAAGTTGAAAAACAGATTCTAACAATAAAATTTGTATAGCACAGCATTGTGAACGAACTTCCCTAATAAAAATATAATCCTTCTTATGATTTCAATATAATCGTTTCAGTTTTCGTCAGTGGTAAAACTTAAAAGGAGAAGTTGAAATGCGTTATTTTTTTCTTCTTTTTAATCGTTTCACCCAAAAGCAAGACAGTACCGCCACTGATGCGCAGTGGGGGGGCTACATAAAAGAAGAGTAAAAGTTTTAGGCAGGAGAAGAGCGAGCAGAAAGACGAACCAGTTACAGGGGGTGTCAGAGAAAAGGCAAGAGAAGGATGTGAATACAGGAGTGAAGACATTTGCGAAGGTAGAAAGAAAGGAAAAGAACAAGATATACGGGATGATCTAGAAAGGACTGGAGTCAAGTGGATAACAGATGGGAATTGATATTGCATTTAAATTCCTGGAGGTTGTAGCCGTCAGGAAAGCAAGTATACGGAAGGGAATTCCACAGGCGAGAAGTGCGAGAAAAGAAGCTGGTGGAGTAGAATTATAGAATGCATTTGGTTGATTGAACTGTGAAAGGGTGGGACCTTGTTGCACAAGTAAATTCTTGTGGAGTGGGTACCGGTGAAAGAGTAGCCTTGAAAATAATTGTAGAAGAGACAAAGTGAAGCCACATTTTGCCGGTGAGAAAGTGGCTGGAGGTCGGGACCGTTCACATTACAGATTCTCCTCTGGAGCCTGTCGAAAACAATGAGATGAACAGCAGGGGCGCCTGACCAGATATGACGACAGTATTCTATGCACGGTCGGATGAATTCAGGGGCAACTCGTCGTGGTGTAATGGTTAGCAAGCTCGTCTTGCTAGAATCATTATAACTGAGTAGTGAGTTCGATCCTCACTAGGTACTCCCTACTTTTGGCCGTGTGTCACATCTAAGCTACGCTTAGAAAATCACCTTCCTCCAGGTTTTGGGGGTTGGTCGCAGGGCTAACAACCCTGCCCCATAAAAAAAAAACAGTTTGTTACGGAAACAGCAAAAACGATGCCTTACACACCATTGGGTGTAACGGGAAAGTTTATTTTTTATTTAATATGGATTCAGGCGGTTAAAACATCCCTGGCCCGACACAGTGACCCGATCTTCCTAGCAGTGCATTTCTAGAGGTTAGCATTAGCTCTGCCGAGAGAAAGCAAAAACAATCTGGAAAAAAAAAAAGAATAGAAAAAAAAAAGAAAGATGTTCTCTCATCCAATTAAATTATAAAGAAAGTTGGGGACAATAACGATTAAGTGAAAGAAATGGAAGTGACAAACAAGGATAAAGAAAAGAAATGAAGCGGATGTAAGATTAAAAAAATAACGCAGACAGACACATACACACATATGGTCCTAGGCATGACGATAAACAGCATCCGGCAGCAAGGCCTCTGATTAGAATGTGTGAGAAGCAAAGGACCACCTCTTAATTACTGTTGTTCTCAAGTTCACCCTGACCCGGAGTGGTAGCATCTGTTAGGGTCCCAGCTATGGGCAAATAGTTAACCCCCACCAAACTTGGTTTAGAAACTCTATGAAAGTATAAAATACTTCTATAGAAATATATACATAAAAATTGACTCTTATAGAAAAATATACATTTTCTAGGGAAATATATAATAAAGAACACATTTTTGAAGAAAAAATTATTACCCTAACACATTTTTGAAGGGGAAGCAAATTATTCCCATCCAAATTTTTTTGAATACAAAACTATAAGACATTTTCAGTTTTCTAAAATAAAAAAGAATCAAAAGAAAAACTTTTCATTAACATCAGGCTAAATCAACCTACTCACTTTAACCGAACATTAAACAACAAAAACAAACCCCCAAAAAAACAACAAATTAAAACCCCAACTTTTTCGCATTAAATAACCAACAGAGGTGTTGATATGCCGTTAAACAAAACTCTCTTTCTTTCTTTCTTTCTTTCTTTCTTTCTTTCTTTCTTTCTTTCTCTCTCTCTCTCACTCTCTCTCTCACACACACACACGCGCGCGCACACACACACACGCATATATATATATAGCGGCCATAATATAAGAAACGGAAACAACAAAGACATAAATATGTATATTACATATATATATTGTTCACAATCAAGTATAAACAAGATCGTTCCTTAACTTTTGTCCAGTAGCTTATTTCCTTTGTTCTATTTAATCTTTATTTAAAAAACAATCTATTATGTAAATTTTTATAACTTTATATAATATTAATGCATTTCACTCTAATCTTTATTCGGTAAAAATGTCATTGCTGATCATGCATTACTTTTTAAGTAATACACATATTTATGTCTTTGTTGTTTCCGTTCCTTATATTATGGCCGCTACTATAGATATGAGAGAATGGAAATCGGAGAAATCGGAGAGGATAATCCAAAAGATCCTATCCAATTAATATAAATTATTAATCAGATAAAAATAGGGAGCTCCGTGGATATTATCCAGAGCAATATGATATATTTTCCTCACAATGTGAATTTCTTGGAAATAGAGATTCAAATCTTGGAGGGACAGCTAACCAATCTAGAATAACAGCACGGAACCAAATTTGGAAATTGTCAAATCCATAACAAGTAAAACCAAGATACTTTAAAAAAGAGTTCAAACAAGTACGAGAAGAATAGACTTAATAAACCTTATATAGAACATTCATTTTCTGACCATGAAGCCCGGAGATCAAATCTCACCCGGGGTCGATTTGTTGGGAAGGTGACTTTTTGAAGATATTGGTCTGGAGGAGGTGACCCCAGCATGCAGCACCTTTTGAAAGTGTGTGAAAACCATACCACCGGTTGATCCAAGCGTCGTGAGTAAAATTGGTTGGACTGCTTCTTTTTGAGTGGCTCCCAAGGGTTGTGCTAGCACAAAGTCACAAGTCATTGTGACCGACGGTTTGAGCTTCCTGGCATTGTTCATACCATTGATCATGCTAGATAACGTATCTCTCTCTCTCTCTCTCTCTCTCTCTCTCTCTCTCAGAAACAGTAATTAAGGTCTGCTCAGCATAGGTGGGCTCTAAGGATGTTGAATAAACACAAGTGTGCTTGATCAGGCGTCTGCAGTGGGGATTAACTAACTGCCTCGATAGACAGGCATCCTCAAATACGAAGGACCCTTTTAATATATATATATATTTATATAGGAAAAACTACTAAAAAGTTGTAAGTTTAAAAATGTATTTTTTGACACTATTTGTTTATTTCTATTATTATATTTTATATTTCAGACCGTCCTCGGTCCTTCATCAGAAACAAATGATTTTAAAATTTAAATTAGAAACGTATTTCGCGAGAGCGTCCGTGGAGAGAGATTGTTTACATCACGTGACGCAGAAAGCGACAGATTTTTTATAAATATTTGTAAACGTAAACCTATCTTTAATAATACTTATAAATTTTGTTTTAGAGGAAAGATTTTTTAATTGTATCTAAAAAAATTTTAGCTATTGAAATAGTTGTAGAGATTCAAAACACCTAAGTCACTATTTAACCATAGCTTGTGTGTATTTAATTTTAAAATCCAGTTTGTTTCTGATGAAGGACCGAGGACGGTCTGAAATATCAATATAATAATAGAAATAAACAAATACTGTCAAAAAAATACATTTTTAAACTTACAACTTTTTAGTAGTTTTCCTATATATATATATAGAGAGAGAGAGAGAGAAGGAGGAGAGAATGGCAAATCCATAAAGAAAGAGGATATTCCAAAAGATCTGATCTAATTAATATAAATTATTAATTAGAGAAAAATAGAGAGCTCCGTGGATATTATCAAGAGCAATATGATATATTGAGAAGAAAACTCAACACAAAATTGTTCAGCTTTTCCAATTAGTAGTTGTTTCTCAAATATATTCTTACTAGCAATAAATTTGTCCTTCAAAATGAAGCTTCTGCTTTTGTTTTGTATTAAGACTTTTATTGCTCTATTTAAAACAGTGACAAATGTTTTAAGCACTCTGTAATTTACTGTAACTGAACTAGTGATTAATGAACTTTCTAAACATTTTCGTCTTCCCGAATTATTTTTTATTTAATTAGATTAGCATATTTTATATAAAAATTGTGGTCAGTTTCCTTACGGCGAACAATCAATGCGTTCTGTGTGTTGTTGTTTGAAATCTCTCATTTGTGTTTATGTTGTAGGATCTCCCTTCTGTATATGATATTAGATTCAACTGAGTATACATATACTCCTGCCATACAGAGAACAGCAGTTGAGAATATTTGTAGAGATCCGTGCGAGTTATCGGAGAGTACCGGAACTGATACGTAAGTTACCGAGAGATACCAAAGTTACCCAGAGACTATCTCGTCAGAAGTCAGACTAACTCTGAGCTCCACTCAGCTAGAATAATATACACGGATATAGTATTTCAAACAACTTCACTTCAAGGATTGTATATATTTATTTCTTACTATTCATATTCCTGGATTTACTAACCTGCGTTCAAGTTTGTATATTACGTTCAATATAACCTTCTTTTCTATCTCCATATCTGTTTTGTTGTTCATTATTTTGTGCGGTTCCCACCCGGAAACCACAACAGTTTATATAGTTTTCGTTTAAACTTCTTGATGTTTCTCTAATATACTCTTATTAGCAATATATTTTGCCTTCAAAATGTAGCTTCTGCTTTTGTTTTGCATTGATTAAGACTTTTATTGCTGTATTTGAAACTGTGACAAATTTTACGTTGAGTTCAGTTAAATTCTTTTTTGCTTGCTGTTGTGCTAGAGTTAGTGGTAGAATAATATATACTTTTAATTCATTGGGTTTGTCAGGAAGGATATTTTGAAATATTTTATGAGCCTTGTTTCATATTAATATTTGAAATAGAGTATTGAAGGATATTGAATGTATTTTCAATATATTTCTCGTCTTCGTGTAAATATTGAGGGATGCAAATTCTGAGTGCCCTCAATTAGAATGCAATTATTATTCCGGATTTCATTTTGTTGCCATGATGAGTACAGAGGTTAGTTAGGTCATTAGTAGAATTTCGGTGGACACTAAATTTCAGGCTGCTGTCAATTCGGTGAAACATAATGTCTAAGAACGTAGTTATATTGAATTTTTTTATTTTGAAGTTCAGAAAGTATTTTCTTGTTACGGGTTCCCGTTTTACAAAATACAAAAAAAAAAAAAAAAGATTAAAATTTGTTGCATTCACATACGCTTAAACACTCTTCAAAAAGAGTATGAATCCGTCGCTTCTCTCCCCAGCTATAGGTTAAATAGCATGACAGACTGGACTCTATATATAACCTTGATTGGCAACCAGTCTACCACAGAAAGTAATGGCAACATATTGCGAGAAAACCTGCCCATTCAGTCATGTCTCTTTCGAGACATGATCGCCTAACGGTATATTACTCATAGCACTTAACTGCCTGATCCATTGCACCCCACGCATATTTGAGCTAGTATTTTTAGGTGTTTACCCGACTAAGTACTTACCAGGTTCAAAGTTGCTTAACTTTGGTAATCGTATGAGAACTGGAGTTTTAATACGATATACCCGTAAGGTAAACTTAAGATATGAATGAAGAAAGAGCAAGTGGGGAAATGAAACGGAAATTAGATATAAGCAAGAAGGAAAAACACGTGAAAGAAAGAACAATGTGTAAAAAAAAGATTGTATATCAAGAAATAAGCAAGTAAACAAACAAAGGAACAAAGGAAAAGAAAGAAAGAAAGAAAGAAAGAAAGAAAGAAAGAAAGAAAGGAAGGAAGAACACGAGAAATGCAAGAAGAAAAGGAACTAAATAGAGCGGTAAAATTATTACGAAGCGAGTGACAGGAAAAAGAGAAACAGAGAGAAAAATACATCAAAAACTGCGTTCGTGTATTCTTTTGCTAAATCGATTTGTTTTGAGGAACCCCAGATAAAGAACACCGCCAAAAACTGAAAAGTGCATTTCATTCTGTCGATGAAGGAACAACAATACACATCTCATATGAAGTAATGACTTGTTGCAAAACCATGCGCTTCACCTTGGTCCCCGTCACACCCCCAGCCCTCCCTCTGATTCACTGTCTTCTACCTTTGACCTCTCTCCTCTTTCCAACCCACAGGTCACAGAGTAGATCAAAGAGAAGACTCGATCCACCACCGACACCGTACTTTCTTACCCACCATCCGTTGTTTTATTTTATTTTTATTTTTATTTTTATTTTTTTGCCCTGTTGTCGCCCGTCACGTATTGTCTGACGAAAATGTAAGACGATCTTTACATAGATCGTCCAACGCCATTTTGTTTTGCTGATCTTTTCTGTGTATAAGTAGGCATTCTACAAATAAACAGAACATTCTGGTATATGAATAAAATAAAATTAAAATACAGAAAAAAGAAATACTGAAAAAAATTTATCAAAAACAATTAATTTTTAAAGAAATGATTATTAAAAAAATAATTATTTTGTTAGTAATGAATTTTGATTGCCGTGTCAGTTTATGACGATATCTAAACGTAGCTTAGATATGGCGTTAGGCCGAAATTATGGAGCTCCTAGTGTATCAGATATATAACTTTTATGACTGAGTGATCCATGGGTCCAATAGCCTTGGTTGGCAACACGTCTACCGCAGAAACTAAAGCATATCCCGATAAATATTCTGCATAGTCTGTTATTAATCGAAAGAAACCTGATCACCGAAAAGTGTATCACTTATGGCCCTTTAGTGACGGATTGATCAATGAATTAGTCATAAAGTCGTGCTCGGCAACCAGTCTACCGCATAAACAAACTTTATCATACAGCGGGAAAATATTCTACCTAGTCCATCATTAATCGAAAGAGACTTGCTCGCTCGAGCGTGTATTACATATGGCATTTTACAGATTGACAGGTCCATAAATCTGCTTACGCCTTGGTTGGTAACCAGATTACAGCAAAAATAAACGAGAAACAACCGCGGGAAAAGATGTCTGCCTAGCAAGTCTTGAATCGAAAAAAAAAAAAAATCATCTCCTAAGCGTGTATCACGTATACTATCACGTATAGCGTTTATCTGACAAACTGATCCATGGGTCTTATAGCATTGGTTGGCAACCAGTCTACTGCAGAAAGAAGCAAAAAACTAATGGGTGAAAATATACTGCCTAGTTAGTCAATAATCGAAAGAAACATCACTGCCTAAAGATGTGTCACGTATCGCAATTTACTGACCGACATCTGCATGGGTCGTATAGCTTTGCTTGGAAACCAGTCTACCGGGAAATGAAACAAGAGCCGACTGCTGGAAAATATTCTATATATCAGTCATTAATCGAAATAAGCATGATCATCCAAGCGTATATCACGTATGACATTTCTATGGGTCATATAGCCTTGATTGGCAACCAGTCTGTGACAGAAAGAAACGGTATTCTACTGCGGGTAAACATGATGACTGTTCACTTTTTAATCGAAAAAGACATGATCGTCCAATTGTGTATCATGTATGGTATTTTACTGACAGACTGATCTCTTAGTCCTATACGCTTGGTTGGTAACACGTCTTCCGCAGAAAGAAATGACATTTTACTGAGAGAAGATCTCCTGCTTAGCCTCTCATAAATAGAAAGAGACATGATCACCCAAGCGTGTATCATGTATGGTATTTTACTGACAGACTGATTCTACTTAAGAGCACTCAGAATCTGATAAATTGCAGAGTTTTAAGAATTGTGAGGTTTCCAAGTTAAATTTGGAATTACTAGGGTTGTGTATTTAAAAATATACCATAGCTAAAATAATAAAAATCTGCCGACTCGTTACCAATCAATGCTACGTCACTTTAATAAACATTTTTACAAACAAAAATTTGGATTACCAATGGGCTCGCCTCTCAGTGGAGTAATAGTATGCATCTTTTTAGAATTTCTCGAATCTAGTTCTTTCGAAAATATTTTACCAAAACGATCAACTTACTTCCGATTTACTGATAATGCTCTATTAATATTAATATACTAAATTAATATACTAAATTAATATACTAAAATAATACAAACCTGATGTCTCGTTACCAATCAATGCTACTTTCTCTTTAACAAACATTTTTACAAATAAAAATTTGGATTGCCAATGGGCTCGCCTCTCAGTGGAATAATGGCATGCATCTTTTTTTTTTTTTTTTTTTAATCGTATCACCCCGAGCAAGGCGGGAACGCCACTGATGTGCAGGGGGGCTACGTAATAGTGAAAAGACTGGAAAAGAGAAAGCCGGAAACCACATCCTAAACAGGGAACAAGGGATGAGCCTCTTTACCTGTTCAATAGACGTGGGTGGAGTGTGAACCGGGCGATAGATAGATCTATCTACTCCAATTGCCTTTAAATTTGTTGGTTTTCATTTTTTTTTTTTTTTACTTTTCTTAGCACAGTCTTATCTATTAATACATTAAGTTTCCGATTATAAAAAAAAATTTGGAAAAATTTCAACACCTAAACAGTTTCAGGGGGTGGTTCAGTTTCTCATACAACGCTATAGCAAATCGATCCTCCATTTTGGAACAACTAGTGTTGGGGTCGCTTTGTTTTAAGTTTTTTGGAAGGACGAGTTTTTGCTCTTGTTTTTGTCTTTTTCAAGTTTTCTTTAGTTCTTACAATGGCATATTCCTCGGAAACTCCAATAATGGCTTCATTCAAAAATTTCGTAAAGGATTCACTAGTTGAATATGCGCAAGCTAAAAACTTAACTACATAGGAGCGATTTACTATAAGATCGTATGAAAAACTGAGCCCCCCCTCCTCCAAAAAAAAAATTGTTTAAAAGTTGAAATTTTTACAAATTATTATTATTATTATTTTTTTTTTTTGTCAATCGTAAAGTTTAGGGTGTAATTGATAAGATACGCATTGAAAATAAAAAATTAAAAAAAAACTAATTTAAAGGCGGTGGTAATGACGTACCGGCGAGTGGTTCCAAAATGGACTTCTTATAATTTCTCGAATCTGGTTCTTTCCATAATATTTTACCAAAACGATCAACTTACTTCCAATATACTGATATTGCTCTATTAATATATCCCCGTAAAACTGATTTCCCGGATCTTGGAGATAATCTGAACAAAATCGAACATACAATAAAATCTATATACAAAATGTACGAAAACAATACATTTCTTTTCTTAGACATTATGTTTCCCCGAGTTGACAGCAGCCTGAAATTTAGTGTCCACCGAAATTCTACTAATGACCTAACTAACCTCTGTACTCATCATGGCAACAAAATGAAATCCGGAATAATAATTGGATTCTAATGAAGAGCACTCAGAATTTGCATCCCTCAATATTTACACGAAGACGAGAAATATATTGAAAATACATTCAATATCCTTCAATACTCTATTTCAAATATTAATGTGAAACAAAAGGCTCATAAAATATTTCAAAATATCCTTCCTGACAAACCCAATGAATTAAAAATATATATTATTCTACCACTAACTCTAGCACAACAGCAAGCAAAAAAGAATTTAACTGAACTCAACGTAAAATTTGTCACAGTTTCAAATACAGCAATAAAAGTCTTAATCAATACAAAACAAAAGCAGAAGCTACATTTTGAAGGCTAAACTTATTGCTAGTAAGAGTATATTAGATAAACATCAAGAAGTTTAAACGAAAACTATATAAACTGTTATGGGTTCCGGGTGGGAACCGAACAAAATAATGAACAACAAAACAGATATGGAGATAGAAAAGTAGGTTATATTGAACGTAATATACAAACTTAAACGCAGGTTAGTAAATCCAGGAATATGATTAGTAAGAAATAAATATATACAATCCTTGAAGTGAAGTTGTTGGAAATAGTATATCCGTGTATATTATTCTAGCTGAGTGGAGCTCAGAGTTAGTCTGACTTCTGACGAGATAGTCTCTGGGTAACTTTGGTATCTCTCGGTAACTTACGTATCAGTTCCGGTACTCTCCGATAACTCGCACGGATCTCTACAAATACTCTCAACTGCTGTTCTCTGTATGGCAGGAGTATATGTATACTCAGTTGAATCCAATATCATATACAGAAGGGAGATCCTACAAAATAAACACAAATGAGAGATTTCAAACAACAACACACAGAACGCATTGATTGTTCGCCGTAAGGAAACTGACCACAATTTTTATATAAAATATGCTAATCTAATTAAATAAAAAATAATTCGGTAAGACGAAAACGTTTAGAAAGTTCATTAATCACTAGTTCAGTTACAGTAAATTACAGAGTGCTTAAAACATTTGTCACAGTTTTAAATAAAGCAATAATATATTAACCAATATAAAAACAAAATAAGAAGCATTACTTTATTCTGTCAATGGCAACGACTGCTAGAAAGACTCTGTTGGAGAAACATCAAGAAATTTAAGCAAAAGACTATATGACACAAATGAGAGATTTAAAAAATATATTAATTAGATTAAAAAAAAACAAATACATTTATGTATATTGTCATATAAAATATGCTAATCTAATTAAAAGAGAAATTAATTCGCAAAGATGAAAATGTATACAAAGTACTTTAATCACAAGTTTAGTCAGAGTAAATTTCCATCCGATGTCTTCCAAAGTTTCACCATTCTAGGACGATTTTCTGTTATCACAATGTAGGATAATCTATATATATATATAAGGCAGGATGTTTGTGTGTTTGTGTGTGCGTGTGTTTGTCTTTATAAAAATCCACAATTTATATCCGATTCTCACCAAACCTCACACAAATATTATTTAGGCTTCTGGTCAGGTCATGGGCTACTTATTTTTTTTCGATTCCCCTCCCCCCGCCGATATCGGGAATCGATACACCGATATCCGATCAGGTCTGATCAAAATCAGATCAGGATTTCAGCCTTTTATCGTGGTTCTTGCTGCAGAATTTGCTCTAACTTGGTAAAATTATAGTTTTTAGTTTCAAACATTAGTAGATCTTCTCAGACGACTCATTTTCCCCGATATCGGAAATCGATACCCTCGATATTCAATCGAATCTGATCAAAATCCGATATTCAGCCATCAATATGTCTCATTTTCTCCAATTTTACTCCCGATAAGTACGATAAGTTTTCATGGACTTACTTACGTTAGTTTATCCTTGGACGACATATTTGACTCCGATATTGGCAATCGATACCCCGATATCCTATCGGGTCTGATCAAAATCAGGTTTTCAGCCTTTATATTTTGGTTTTTGCTTCGAGTTTTGCTGTAAGTAGGTATAATTGTAGTTCTTAGTCTCAGCCATGATACCATTTACTCAGAGGCCTTATTTGGCCTTCAAAATTCAGTTTATGACGGAAAACTTAGTGACATTGATACCGGAAATCAAAATGTGACTTGCATCCATTGATTTTTCTTTCAATCTACAGTTTCGCTTTGACTGGAAACAACTATTGCTTTTTAGTCTTTCGTGCCAACGTCCAAAGAGTCTGAGCTCCAGGACCATGGATTAGTTTTAAAGCTTTTATTAGACCCGAGCAACACCGCGCTATACTGCTAGTTGAAGATAAAAATGTTGGAAATAAGGAGAATGTGGATGAATTTGGATAGATAGCAATAAAATTATTTAAAAGAATCTTTGAAACATTTTAAAACTGCCAGCATTTATGCACATGCGTATTCATAACAGCGTCAACAAACCTAGTATGATGAAGTCCTAACAGATGAAACGTGTCACAAGTTTCCGTTTTGTCTTACAATTTCCTGTGACGCTAGGACCCCTAATAGCTTAAGAGATAGATGTAATCTATGTTTGACAGAAAAAAGTAAAATTTTGAAATTTCGATACCAAAATATACTCCTAAATCAACGAAAGGAGATTTTAAGTATGTGTCGTCATAGAAATAAGTATAAATTACAATAATTATCCTATTCTTCCAATTAGTCACAAGAAATTTTTTTTAACTTGGCTAAGCAGTTACTTCTCCACCACCTACCACGACTAACTCAAGGGTCAAGCCACATACCTCCCACTACCAAAAAGGAAATTACTACTAAAATTCCTCTAGCTAAACCCTATAAAACCAATACCTCCCAAACCCTTTCTTTGCTAGAGCTAACTTCTGGGCTTAGAATTTTCCCCATTCTCTGTTTATAAGGGGTTGAAGAATGCATGCCTTAAAATGACATGATGAAAATGGCTATTTTCCCGCTAAATTTTATCTAAATTTATAGATAAATAAATAAATATCTATAAATAAATAAACAGATTAAAAAATTTGGTGCCTATAATAATTTGTTTATATACAAATTGGAGTAGATAGACTAAAGTATCGCCTGGTTCACACTCCACCCACGTATATTGAACAGGTGAAGAGGCTCATCCCTTGTTTCTTGTTTAGGATGCGGTTTCTGATTTTTCTCTTTTCCAATCTTTTTACTCTTACGTAGACCCCTGCTCAACAGTGGCGTTATCGCCTTGCTTGGGTTGATATGATTAATATATATATATATATATATATAAAATTATTATTATTATTATATATCTATATCTATATCTATATATATATATATATATCGAAACCTAACCTACCTAGCTGGTGGTATTTATAAACATCAAACTATTATTAATTCACATGATGATGGAAATAACCAAAGTTTTGAAAGTATAGAATCTCAGTGGGAACTCTGCAAAAAAAAGCTTCGAAACCAAAGTGGTACCTAACCAAGAATCGTTCCCATCTTATATGAAGGAAATCATGTGGAAAGAAAATGTTCCCAGAAGTCAAAACAAGGACATTTTTTCCTGTTTCTGTGAGCTTATTGGGCACACATATCATGTTATAGAACTTCAAATATATCCGTAATTTATGTTTATTTTTAAGTGGTATTAACCAGTTGTTAGATTTAATAGCTTAAATAAATTATTTAATTTATTTTTGGACGTTATTGTTCGTCTTATTTTTGATGCAAGACTTTTTCAAATATCAATCAGGAAAGTGAAAGTCTTTTTTTAGTTTTTCTTTTATTTCTGGCTTCTTACTCTTCTTATTTGTTATTTCATTAACTATATTTCATTCACTATATTTCATTCACTCTATTTCATTCGCTATATTTCATTCACTCTATTTCATTCACTATATTTCATTCACTCTATTTCATTAACTATATTTCATTCACTATATTTCATTCACTCTATTTCATTCGCTATATTTCATTCACTCTATTTCATTCACTCTATTTCATTCACTCTATTTCATTCACTATATTTCTGAGATGAGGTATTGTAACTAACACTATTACAATTTGAATCAATATATCTTGTCCTCAGATTCCTAGGACGTGTCACGCTTTTTCTGCGACCATTCATTGTCGCTAAAATACCTGAATGGTTCTTGACTGTGTTCAGTTTCTTCATTAAGTTACCTGTATTTTTTTTTAATATAAGTATTTCTGGTTTTGAAGAAGTAAAACAAAAGTAATAGAATTTAATTTTTGTATAGCAAATAATTGTTTGCCATTTGAAATTTTGGCTCATTTAGACTTGAGAGAATCCCATCTCTTCGCAAGAATTGCGTTTTTAAATGAATTGTTTTTTGTTTTGTTAACTTTCTGCAGATATTAACGATTTTTTTTTCACTTTCAGTGAACATAGTTAGGATCTACTTTGGCATTACGTCTCTATAACACAATGTACACATTGTGTAGAATAATAGATCGATCTAATACTTTAGAGCATTTTTTCTGAAAATGAACAGGACTCCTCATTAATATCAGTTTTTATTGTACTTTTTACAAGAATACACTAGTAGAATTTTGCTGATTTTTTTAAATTAATACAAATTTATAATGCCATTCTTTATATAAAAAAGACGCTACATTTTAATTAAAAATTAAAAATGCAACATTTAAGTTAACACATTTAAAAATAAAACCACTTCATTTTTATTTTATGGTTAAATTATTTTTAAAGTCATTTAAAGTAAGTCATTATTAACAAACGAATAATGACTGCGTTAAGGAAATTTACGAATATTTCAAATTTAGTAATAAAAAAATTGGATTTTTTATTCGAACAAACTACCATTTTTAAAAAATAAAAGTATTTTATACTCTGTATGGGTACAGACAGACGGATTTTTTTTCTCGAATGTCATACACTCTATATTTCAAGTATAGATAACTTTTTTGTTTTTCCTTCTTTGGAATAAAAAACTTAACTTTTTTTTTTTCATCGAAGCAATTATAAAAATTAAAAAAAAAATAGACGTAACTAGACTTCAAATCTAAAAATTATTTTTTATAAAAACTTAACAAGTTAACATCAATTTTTTCATGCATTAATGCTTGTTTTTTCCTCTTGCTTAAGGAATTTTCATAGACGTTTATTCTCTTTAATTAAAAAAAAATTAAAGATAATAAATAAACTTTGATAAACCATTACGAAAATTTAATTTGAAATGAATCTTTTATTTTCAGTTTAACGAAACTTTTATTATTATTATTACTATTTCACTCAGTTTAATTCGGCTTCTTAATTTACTTACACAACACTAACAGTCAGATGCAATATTGCAAGTTATTTTCCACAAAAATTGGTATTAACAAACCAATTGTAAATAAAACTTTCATGGTATATGATAAATGAACTCATTATTTATTCATTTTCTTTTTTATTTAGAAATATTTGGTATTGAGTTCTTGATTACAATTAGGTTTGTTCCCTTGTTTCCTGCTTAGGATGCGGTTTCTGGTTTTCTCTTTTCCAATCTTTTCACTCCCTTCCTTATTTTTTTTTCAATTTGAGTAGATAGACTAAACTATCGCCCGGTTCACACTCCACCCACGTCTACTGAACAGGTGAAGAGTGCTCATCACTTGTTTCCTGTTTAGAATGCGGTTTCCGGTTTTCTCTTTTCGAATCGTTTCACTCTTTTCTTGATTTTTTTTTCAATTGGAGTAGATAGACTAAACTATCGCCCGGTTCACACTCCACCCACGTCTATTGAACAGGTGAAGAGGCTCATCCCTTGTTTCCTGTTTAGGATGTGGTTTCCGGTTTTCTCTTTTCCAATCTTTTTACTCTTACGTAGCCCCCTGCGCCTCAGTGGCGTTATCGCCTTGCTTGGAGTGATATGATTAAAAAAACAAAAAACAAAACAAATATATATATAAATATATATATATATATATATATATATATATATATATATATATATAAACAAATTTTTATAAGCACAAAATTTTATAATGGCAACAATTTCATACGTTTACAAATGGTTATCCCAGTGATGTTGTTAATGGTGTTATGCAGGATAAAATAAATAATTTTTCAAAGGATAATCCGTATACTGTGGGAAAATGTCCGGTGTACTTATGGCTACCTTATATTGGGTCACGTAGTGAGCAGCTGGCTAAGCAAATTTCTAGAGCAGTTACTTTTTGTTATTTTTCTTCTCAGGTTAGGGTTCTTCGCACTGGTTCTATTTTCCCGTCTATGAAAAAGGGCTTATTTTCTCCCTGTCATATTTATTCTGTTATTTACAGATTTATTTGTAGTTGTGGTAATGACTACATAGGAAAGACGTCACAGAGATTGGATTGTAGGATAAAAGAGCAAGTGCAATTAAGAATTCTCAAAACGGATGTTCATGCGGGTCAACTTGTGAACACTTCCGGGTCAGACATTGCTGAACATCTAATAAGTAACAGAAATTGTGTAAATCGCTACAGTGTGGACCAGTTCACTGTGTTGTTTGGTTCACACTACATTTAATTTACAGGCATTGGAGTAGATATACATTAAGATCAGGACCCCGTCTCTCTGCAAACAGAGAGAATGTGCTATCGCATTCCATATCTAAACTTATTTATAAATGGAACTTTGTCTCTCTGTGTGTGTCTGTGTGTGTCCGTTACCTATAGACTCCGAAACGGCTGAACCGATTTTCTTGAAAATTTACACAGTTGTACTATAAGCGTCTGCGAGTCTTCTTAGCTAGGTTTGTGTCGAGGTACCCACGATAAATATCGATAATCGAAAAAATCGGGTTATAGAAGGATTGGTCCGATTTTAATCAAATTTAATACACTCATAGACAAAGACATCAGAAACGATATTCAGAAGTTTCAAGGTTGCAGTTCTTACAATAGTACACAAAATTTGATATCGATACCAGGAAATCAAAATTGGACTTACATCCATTCATTTTTCTTTCAGTCTACGGTTTCGCTTTAACTGGAAACAACTATTGCGTTTTAGTCTTTCGTGCCAACATCGAAAGAGTCTGAGCTCCAGGACCGTGGATTAGTTTTAAAGCTTTCATTACACCCGAGCAACGCCGGGCTATACTGGTACTATATATATATATATATATATATACTACAGGATATAATATTATTACACACCGGTTCATGTGTTTTTGTCATCAAAGAATGAAGAGTTAAATAAATATTTGTCTTTCTGAAAGTTTTAATAGGTTCTCCAGACTTTTCATTGCGATAATTATGCCACACAATTGTAGCATTCTCGTTGGTTTTGGCTTTGTAGTTAAATGATAGCCAAGTATAGCGAATTGCGTAACACTATCCACCACACATGGAGCCACCTCATATGGGCCCATGAAAAACACAATTGTGTCTAGGCTTCGTGCTTAGTCCCAGATATTTTCCGTCATATCTTTGACATGTGTCTGTGTGTATGTGTTCGTGTGTGTTTTAAAGATAATCTCTCTGTGGATGAATATTTATGCTCTCACACCCCGATTGAGCACTATGGAGGAACGGTAAATTTAAAAAAAAAAACAGTAGCTACTCACGCATCTAAGCACCGTTCATTAAGTGATGAATTTGAACACTCTCGGCTGCTGGCGTGTGTTTACATTGTATATAACACGCTAAAGTCCGCCTTCCTCTACCGAGCGCTCATAGCTCATAGGTAGATCCACCGAATGATGTCAATTCGGTTGGGTTTCAATCCTGGCTAGAAGCAATCGGATGTCAGCCTTACTGATATATATATATATATATATATATATATATAGAGAGAGAGAGAGAGAGATAGAGAGAGAGAGAGAGATACGAAATTCTAAGACGGGTGTAGTCAGAAATTTACAATTTTTAAAAAATCATACCTGGGTGGGCTGAGCATTTCGATGTGGTGTAATTCTCACAGGGTGCTTCATAGATTTGACCTTGTGCCACATCTAATCTATGCCTACAAAAAACATTACTTACAGATGAAATATCTCAAGACTCTCCCTGTTCAATCTATATTTCCATGGAAAGTGTCCAGACAAACACCATTTCTTACTTCCACCAGTTTTAAACTTCACGGTTAAACCCACCTATCCATGATTAATTGAGCGAATCAC
Source organism: Ascarosepion bandense (assembly GCA_037127315.1). Lineage (NCBI taxonomy): Eukaryota > Metazoa > Mollusca > Cephalopoda > Sepiida > Sepiidae > Ascarosepion > Ascarosepion bandense. The sequence goes on from JBBBDQ010002112.1 coordinate 565,846, forward strand.
CCTCATTCCATTTGTATTTCATTAGTGAGATGTAAGTTCCACTCGAGAAACTTCTTCCTTTTCTGACGGACGAAATGTCGCAAGCCTCTCTCTACTCTTTTTATTTCCATGGAAAGAGTTCAAACTACATTCCTTAGTTCCACCAGTTCTACCTCTATCGTTCTAAACTTCACGCCTAAGAACTGCTATTCCACGCACATTGTAGTAAACAAACCTCGTTCCGTTTTGCATGTCATTTAGGAGATGTAATTTCCACTCGAGCAGATTCTGTCATTTCTGACAGAGGGAACGTCGCAAGCCTCTGGCTACTCTATCGCTATTTCCATGGAAAGTATTCATTCCTTAGTTCCACCAGTTTTAACCTTCGGGGCCAAGACCCGCCATCCCACTAATATTGTAGTGAACAAGCCTCATTTTCTTCGTATTCCATTGATGAAATACACGTTCCACTCGAGAAGTTTATTTCCACAAACAGCTGCTCAGTAGAACAAACTCCCAAGAGGATGCTTCCCCGGAGCAGCGTTTCTTAGTTTAACCAGTTCTAACCTTCAAGTCTAAGACGCACCATTCCACGCATGTTGTAGCGAACCACCCTCATTGCCTAGTTTTTTTTGTTTTTTTTTATAATCGTGTCACCCCAAGCAAGCCATTTTACTGCCACTGTTTTGCAGGGAGTTACATAGGAGGAATGTTATGAGAAAGAGTGACGGGTTACAGGGGGTGTCAGGAAGAGGGTAAGAGAAAGATGAGAATACTGATGAGAGTAGAGTGGAGGGAGAAATGAGCATGAGAGTGAGGATGTAGGTTAGTGTGACAGGAGATGACTATTGATTTTACATTTGAATTCCTCGAGATTGTAGCCGTTGGGAAAGCAATCAAGCGGAAGGGAATTCCACAGGCGGAAAGTGCGAGAAAAGAAGCTGATGGAGTAGAATTTGCTTTTACAATTTATAGGTTTCACAGTAAAAGGGTGGGACCTAGTTGCTAATCTTGTGGCTCGAGTAAATTCATACAGAGGGTGTACCAGTGTGCTAACTTCATCGGAGCAGAATCCGTGAGAGTATTTGTAGAAGGGACACAGGGGAGCGACATTTCATCGGTGAGGAAAGCGACTGTATCCTATCTGCCAAGTCGGGATCTATCACATTACAGATACTCCGTTGGATTTTGTCAAGACACCTAGGTGGATAGCAGAAGCACCCGACCAGATATGGCAGCACTATTCAATGCAAGGGCGGATGGTAGATTTGTATATGTGCAGGATTGTTTCAGACGGGAAAAACTTCCTGGACCTGCACAGAGAACGGAGCTGTTAGCAGCGGATTTAGCTATGGATTCTATATAATCATTCCGCTTGCGGTCTGATGTGAGAGTTAACCCGAGGAGGCGCAGTGTTTTACTTTCAGGGAGACTAGTCTGATCAATGCTAATGGGGGTAGGAACGATTGTCTGTGATGGTTAATAGATAGCAGCTTCGTTTTGGAAGAATTAAAATTCACGAGCCATTTCTTACCCCAGTCCACCACGGATTGGAGGTCATTTTCAAGCTCGGTAGCGAGGTTTGCTTTGACAGCCTCGGCAGATGTTTGATCGAGGCGAGAGTAAACTGTAGTGTCATCAGTGTATATGCCTACTTGGGATCTTTCTACACCGGGGAGATCGTTAATGTAGATAAAGAAAAGTGTAGGACCTAGAATAGAGCCTTGAGGGACACCCACGTTCCAGTGATAGTATTGAGCGGCATGTCCGTTTAATACTACCTACAATGTGCGATTAGAGAGGAATGACTGGATTAGGTCAAACAATTGTCCAGTTATACCACAGCCTCGCATAGAAGGTCAGCATTCCAGACTCTGTCAAACGCTCTGGAGAAGTCTAGGGCAACAGTTCGGTCTTCGCTGTTCTTGTCTAGAGCTTAGTGTATATATACTCAGTGATGGTCATGAGCATGTCTGCGGTCGACCTGGTGAAGCGGAAACCATACTGTTTGTCAGAGAGGAGTCTGTGGCCTGTGAGATGCTACGTATTCCATTATTGAGATGTAAGTTCCACCCGAGCAACTTCTTTCTTTTCTGACAGATGAAACATCTCAAGCCTCACACTGCTGTATCGCTATTTCCATGGAAAGTGTCCAGACAAACGACATTTCTTAGTTCCACCTGTTCTGCCCTTCACCGGACCAGATATGGCAGCAGTATTCAATGCACGGGAAGATGGTAGATTTATCTATCTGCAGGATTGTTTCAGACGGGAAAAACTTCATGGCCCTACACAGAGAAGTGACCTTCTTAGCAGCGGATTTAGCTATGGATTATATATAGTCATTCCACTTGAGGTCTGTTGTGAGAGTTAACCCTAATCTCTTCTTTCTTTTTTTTAGGATTAAGTTCCTTCTAATGTATTCTTCAACTCTAATCTTTTAATGTCTTAGACTGAAATATTCTTCACTATTTAATTCTTGACATCCTCAAGTTTAGATTGAGCCATTATCTTTCCTACATAGTCACCAGAACTTAATTTCTTGCCCTTTCTCACACTCGTACGATAACACTCAGTAAACCTCTACGTTCAGTGGCACTTGAGCGTTGTGTTGACTGAGCATTAGTAAACAAATAAGTAAAGCCACTAATCGATTAAAAATTCCCAGGATATCTCTCGGGAGTTGAAAAAGTTAAGGATCACGACAACTGAAACATTTCCTATAATAATGAGTGCGTTTGGAATACCACCGAGAGGATTGAAAGAAAGGAAATTAGAATGAAGAGTGTAAAGCGCCAACAAATGACTTATGAAAAGTCTTGATATCATGTCTGAATAACAGTATTTCTATTGACTACTTAGTAGTCTTGATATATTTTGAAAAGTTTGTAAAAATGGATTTTTGTTGTGGTGGGGATAATATTTGTAAATTATCATTTCTCAGTACTTTGTCATGTTATGGCATTTGTCAGATTTGAAAAATATTTTTTCATCATTTTTTAATGTGGGTGTCAGTCAGTTAAGTGCCATACGTGATACACGCTTGGGCGATCATGTCTCGAAAATGACATGACTGACTTGGCAAAAGATTATCCCGCAATAGGTTGCCATTACTTTCTGCAGTAGACTGGTTGCCAGCCAAGGCTACAGAACCCAATCTATCCTGCCATTTAGCTCATAGCTGGAGTGAGAAGAGATGGATTATATCATTATATTACTAAGTAGTAATTAGTGGGGTATCAGTTTATTAAATCATAACAATAGAAAACCGATCCCCCACTTTATGCCCAGTAGAAGCTTTAATTGTTTCCAACTATTATGTTCAGTCAGTCAGGTAAGTGGCATACATGATACTCGCTTCAGGCGATCATATCTCGAAAGAGACATGACTAGCTGGGCAGAAGATTATCTCGAAGTAGGTTGCCATTACTTTCTACGGTAGACTTGTTGCCGACCAAGTCTATAGAATCTAATCTGTCCTGTTATTTAACCCATAATTGTAGGGAAGAGACGGATTAATACCTTTCCCAAGGGTATTTGCGCCTAATTGAATTCAAGGATGTGAGTAATCTTCTTAATATAAAGATCTCAGACTTCTTCGTTACATTCAATATGCACAAATCTCTAATTAAACATGAAAAGCTTAAAATTTAAAATTAGGCAGAAAAAAAAAGCCTTACTTTAAGAATATTTCAAACAAAACAGAACTCCAACACAACATGAATGTCTGAATTTTGGTCACACCAAGATGGCCAATGGGAGTCAAATTACGGATGGCAGAGGGGAAGAAAGTAGACAGAATAATATATGGCTGATGAGAAAGAAAGAAAGAAAGAAAGAAAGAAAGAAAGAAAGAAAGTCCAGTCAAGAGATATCTGCTAAAATCAAGAATTAAATTAAAGAAAACCAATTAAACATGAAAAGCTTAAAATTTAAAATTAGGCAGAAGAAAAAAAAAGCCTTACTTTAAGAATATTTCAAACAAAACAGAACTCCAACACAACATGAGTGTCTGAATTTTTTTGGAAAATAGAATTATATTTACGGCAGAACATACTAATGATAACAGTGGTGCGTTGGTAACCTTTGATGTCGGGAGACAATGGTTGAGTAGGTCTAAACGGGATTTATGTCGATGTCCCCTGCCTTTACGGGAAGAATCCCATCTCGTTCGTAGAGTTCAAAGCAAAAAGTCAACCAACATAGTGTGTCTGCTGGAGTTGGCCTTGTGTCATTCATTCAACTTCGGGGCTCCATTCCGGTTTTCTACAGGGCTTACTCGTTAGCCTTATCTTTTTCTGAAAATTCCCACAAGGCAGTGTCTGTTTGTATTCAGCTTTTCGTTCTATTATACTGGACGCCAATCAAGGCAAGCAAGTTCAGTCTACCCTCATAATAAATCTACAGCCATCGACACTAGTGCTAACAGAAAAGAAACAGATTTTGTCAGAAGTTCAACATTCAGGACAGATTCAGATGAGTAATTTTACTTTCATTTGTAATTAGAATCAGATAAATATTTTAGCTCTGAAATGAACTTCTACACCTGTGCGTAATTTTACACAGATAAGTAACTTTATACAGATAAGTAATTTTACACTGTGTAATTTTACACAGTATATAGATTTTACATAGTATAGTAATGTGTAATTATACCCAGACTAGCAGTATAGTCGGGCGTTGCTCGGGGGTAATGAGAGCTTTAAAACTAATCCATGGTCCTGGAGCTCAGACTCTTTGGACTTTGGCACGAAAGACTAAAAAGCAATAGTTATTTCAAGTTAAAGCAAAACCGTAGACTGAAAGAAAAATGAATGGATGTAAGTCAAATGTTGATTTCCTGGTATCGATATCAAATAATTTTTTTTCGTCGTAAACTGAATTTTGAAGGCTAAATAAGTCCTCTGAGTAAATGGTATCCTGGCTGAGACTAAGAACTACAATTATACCTACTTAGAGCCAAACCCGAGGCAAAAACTAAAATAAAAGGGCTGAAAAAAAAATACAGACACAAAGGCAGATAAACAGACACACACACAAACATCTTGCCTTATATATATATATATATATATATATATATATATATATATATATATATATATTATCGATTTTCTGCACTATCGTAAGAACTGCAACCTTGAAACTTCTGAATCTCGTTTCATATGTCTTTGTCTATGAGTGTATCAAATTTGATTAAAATCGGACCACTCCTTCTATAACCAGATTTTTTCGATTATCGATTTTTAATATTTATCTGGGGTACCTCGACACAAAACCTTGCTAAGAACACTCGCAGACGCTTATAGTACAACTGTGTAAATTTTCAAGAAAATAGGTTCAGCCGTTTTGGAATCTATAGGTAACGGACACACACACACACACACACACCCAAAGTTCCATTTAGAAATAAGTTTAGATATGTAATTTCACAATGATGTGTAAATTTAATCTAATAAATATTTTAATATTGTCCGAATGGCGCAGCTTAGATGTGGCACAAGGCCGAATGTATGGGTCATCCTGTGACGACCGAACACACTACTCAGTTGTAATAGGTTCTAAAGAGACTATCTTGCTAACCATTGTATCATACCGAGGTGCCCAAACAGTATCCAAATTGAGCTGGCTTCATACTAATGAAATACAAACGGATTCTTTCGATGTCTATGTGACACGGTGGGTGTAAGGGTCAGGGGTTGTGGGACTATTATCAGAACACAAGCCATGGATATAGCCAAAGGGAGGTGAGAGTCTTGTAACGTTTTCCATTTTCAGGACCGATATGTAACATTATCCGAACAACAGTAATAATAAGATTGCAAAATCAACATTTCTGGCGTCTTTGGGTACAGAAAAAACGGTAATGCAATCTAAGAGTTTTCTCCGCTAATGAATTCAGTCAGTCAGTTAAGTGTCATACGTGATACACGCTTCAGGCGATCATGTCTCGAAAGAGACATGACTGACTGGGCAGAAGATTATCCCGCAGTAGGTTGCCATTGCTTTCTGCGGTAGACTGGTTGCCGACCAAGGCTATAGAACCCAATCTGTCCGGTTATTTAACCCATAACTGGAAGGAATAGACGGATTAATACCTTTCCCAAGGGTATTTGCGCATAAGTGAATGCAATGAATTCGGCTGGAATTCGAACTCGGCCCCCCGATTTCGAATTCCAGCCGAATTCATTGCATTCACTTACGAATGAATCACTAATGAATTACTAGCGATAAAAAACCAAACATTTTATTCCAAAGTGGCTAAACGTTTAGCCGAAAGTGCTCAAAAAAGCAAAACATTCGGATACTTATTATACAATTTGAGTTTTGAAAAGAAAAAAATAACACATGAAAAATTATATAAAAAAAAATTAATGATAATACCTTGTCTGTCATTTTTAATGTAACCTACATAAAAAAGAGATTGCTGCCCAAATACGCCACACACACACACACACACACACACACACACACACACACACACACATATATATATAGAGAGAGAGAGAGAAAGAGAAGGAAAAAGAGAAAAAGAAGGAGAAAGAGAGAGAAAGAGAGAGAAAGAGAAGGAGAGAGAGAAAGGAAAACAGAGAGAGAGAAAGAAAAGGGAAAAGAGAAAAAGAAGGAGAAAGAGAAAGAGAGAGAGAAAGAGAGAGAGAAAGAGAATGAGAGAGAGAAAGAAAAGTAATTACGGTTGAAAACCAGGCTACCCGGGTTTCTACTGTGAGTATTTTCAGGCACAAGTGTGTATATATATATATATATATATATATATATATATAAAGAAAAACTCAACACGTAAGCATGTGTATTTTTTTCTTTCTTTCAAAGGTTCCTTTTCACTTTTCGTAAGCGTGTAAGAAATATGTTTCGTCATGGATAATATTTTTCCAAATGAGTTTCTAAAAATCTTTCATCTGGGCGATAGAGACGCTCAGGAAGCGTTAATTAAACGAATTTTTACACTAATCGCGACGATAAAAGCGAGACCAAAGTGTTCAATAATGACATTGTAGTTAATTCTAAGTAACTTGTGAATCTTCAATGGCATACTTTTGGGCTGTAAAAGGAATCAGATTTCCTTCTTCTATATTTGAAAGGACACGTTTCATTGCGAGATTTTTAATCGACCGCGGGTTAGTAAAACAATTAACTTTAATCACTCAAATAAGTTTTTAATCGACTGAGTCGATCGGGCGAGTAAAATATCAAATATATATATATATATATATATATATATATATATGGTGGCCCCAGAAATACTGAAAGATATAAAACAAAAATAACTTTAACAAACACATGCTTTTTAAAAGTCTTTATTATTTTATTTGGAAGTATAGTCAATTGATTTTTCCAGGAAGTATCTTCTGAAGCGATGGTCTGTTGAGGCCTAGTTGGCCAGAGCGACGCCGAGGTAGAAGCTGGAGATTGTCAAGGACACTCTGCCGCAGAGCTTCCCCCGCTGTGTCAGTGCGCACAGTGCGTTTAGAACCTCTTCCCAGAAGATTGTTGACTGATCCAGTTTTCTTCAAACCTGCCGATTTGATCCCAAATCATGTTATCGCTAGAAGATACTCTGACATTAAAATGCTGTCGATATTTTCTCTGAGTTTGAATAATTGATCTTCCACTGGAATAGAAAAACTAAATTTTACTCATTGCTGGACATCATACGTGGTCGCTTTAGTCCCAAATCAACGACCAATAACCTGTAAAATAAAAATAAAACAAGAATGACTAAATAAAAAAAAATAAACAAGTTATGCCTTTTTCAAATCTTTCATTTATTTCAGTGGTCACTCTAGCTCTCTCTCTCTCTCTCTCTCTCTCTCTCTATATATATATATATATATATTCTAGTTGTAAACGAATTATTACGCGACCAAGGTTTCTACCATGAGTGGTGTCTTCAGACGATTTACAATAACTGATTTTACCGTTTACCGTTTTTTCTAAGAACGCTCACGTAACGTTTTTTTTTAAACGCTCACGTGAGGGAGAATTTTTGAATGCGAATTCTTTTAAAATACAAGGAATTATGGCGTTTACATCTATGGTTGTATGAACCTGAGTTCTACAATATAATTGGATTGAACACTTTTAAAAAAAAATGTGCACGGGTCCAAACTTATTATGACCAGAAACTAAGTAACTGAACAATCAATCAATCAATCAATATATATATATATATACAAATACAAACTTATAACTATACTCTTTTCGAAAAACCCTCCGCGTATCTACGTGGAAGGAAAAAATGGTTGTAAAATAAGAAAGAGCTAAGCACATGAACAGTCGGACCGAGTCAGCACGTAGCCCAAAGAAAATACCCGAGTCGAGTAATCAACTAATAAAAAAGCGCTCAGTACTTCAGCAGAGCAGAATAAGTAAAGTAAACCTAGTGAGCCAACAACCTACCAACGTTTCACCGAAGCGGATCGTCGGGGAACCAGCGTTCCCTGACGATCCGCTGAGGTGAAACCTTGGTAGGTTTGTTAGCTCACTAGGTTTACTTTACTTATATATATATATATATATATGGTAATAATTTTATTATAATAAAAACATAAGTTACTGCAACACAAGAGCCGTTGTGCTTAAATCAATGAAAAAAGTGTACTGCCAGACCATTATTTTTTACTACTTCTAATATATATATATATATATATATATATCCAATTGTTAATTTATATTAATTTGATAAATTTTTTTTGATTGTCCCTTTCGTCTTCACGGGTTGACATTTTCTCCTATATATATATATATATATAGGAGAAAATGGCCACCCGTGAAGACGGAGAGGACAATCCAAAACAATTTATCAAATTAATATAAATTATCAATTGGATAAAAATAGAGAGCTCAATGGATATTATCCAGAGCAAATATATTGAGAATAAAACTCAACACATAATTAAACGAGTAAAAATAAAGAATTTATTTCAGTAATATAAAGATTAAGTGTGAGTTCAGCTATGCGTTGTTTTCTTCTATCTATCTATCTATCTATCTATCTATCTATCTATCTATCTATCTATCTATCTATCTATCTATCTATCTATCTATCTCAGTCTGTTCATTATCTATCTATCTATCTATCTATCTATCTATCTATCTATCTATCTATCTATCTATCTATCTATTACTTAAATGTTATGTTTAGTGGTTGCCTATGTTTGAGTAAGTGCTCCATCCTTATTTTTAAATCCTCCAATTTTTTTCGTGTAGCGGACTAAAAGTTCGAGATATTTTAAAGAATATATGCACCGGAAGACACAGATTTTTCTAATAATACCTAAATCTAATAACAACTAATTCTAATAATACCTATATCTAGTAATACGTAATTCTAATAATATCTAAAACTAATAATACCTAATTTTAATAAAATCTAAATCCAATAATACCTAATTCTAATAACACCTAATTCTAATAATACTTAAATCTTAGAATGCCTAAATCTAGTAATACCTAATTCTAATAATACCTAAATGTAATAATACCTAATTTTAATAATATCTGAATCTAATAATACCTAATTCTAATAACACCTAATTCTAATAATACCTAAATCTAAGAATACCTAAATCTAGTCATACCTAATTCTAATAATATTAATTCTAACAATACCTAAATGTAATAATACCTAATTTTAATAATATCTGAATCTAATAATACCTAATACTAATAACACCTAATTCTAATAATACATAAATCTTAGAATGCCTAAATCTAGTAATACCTAATTCTAATAATATTAATTCTAATAATACCTAAAACTAATAATTCCTAATTTTAATAATATTTAAATCTAATAATACCTAATTCTAATAACACCTAATTCTAATAATACCTAAATCTTAGAATGCCTAAATCTAGTAATACCTAATTCTATTAATATCTAAAACTAATAATACCTAAAACTAATAATACCTAATTTTAATAATATTTACATCTAATAATACCTAATTCTAATATTACATAATTCTAATAATACCTAATTCTAATAATACTTAATTTTAAAACTATTAATAGTTCTGCCTAAATGCCTACGTTAATTAATGGCATATAAAACACTATGTCGTTTCTTATGCCGAATTCTAAATATTTTGTACGCCATTATCTTTTTGTGATTATGATGGCTTTAGGGATAAAAGTCTTACTAATTAAATTTTGATTCGGAAAAGAATGTGCATAAATACAATTCTCAAGATTAAGTGAATATAACGCGTAAGAAAATATAACTAGCACAATTAAAATTCGAACTCTGCCCCTTCCTTTTAAAAATTCCGACCCATTATACATTACACCACCCGCACGTCCAATCTCCCAGCATCTGGTATTTCGAAGTGATCACCTCTTTAGTTATTGAGCAGACTCGACGTTGCTTACATTCGGTGATTATATTGGAACCAGCGATTCAACGATGTTACCCTAAGCTTACCTACTTAAAAAAAAAAAAAAAAAAATCGTAATGATTCCAAGTCTCCCGTTGCTTCAGAAGTCTACTTTGCTTGGCCCAGCGAATATTCGGCGAAAGGTGCTCTCTATTCCCGGTCGTAGGAGTTGATGAAGAACACCCATCGTGCAAGATCTTGAAAATGGAAAAAGAGATAAATAATAATAATAATAATAATAATAATAATAATAATAATAATAATAAACACTGTAGATTATTTTTTCTTTAAGGAGAAACAGAATCTTAGCAAAAGAGAAATTTGCAGAAAGACACCGATATGTTAACATGAAGTAATACCTCGTTCTAAGTTGTAAGATATATATATATATATGTGTGTGTGTGTGTGTGTGTGTGTGTGTGTGTGTGTGTGTGTGTGTGTGTGTGAATCATCAAAGAGAATATTTCTAAGCCAGTGCCAGGGGGATTTTAAACAGTCATTCTCAGATCCATAACCCAGCTGTTCTAGCTAATTTCATTTCGACATTTTTCTTTGAGAGAAAGTGTGTTGTTCGTTCTACTCTCAATTAATTGTCACTCTGGGTGGCGGCTAGAACCTAAAGGTGCGGTCGGGATTCATTTGAGGTAAAGTCCATTCGGAAGAGAGAGAGAGAGAGAGAGAGAGAGAGAGAGAGAGAGTGAGAGAGCATCAGATTCTCGGGTAATTCGCAAAAGAAAGACATTGAAATAGATGGCGAAACTTTCAAAGTCAACAAAAATTAAGGTTTCCACAGAGATTTGTAAATAAATTTGTAATCTTACACAGATAAGTAATTTTACACAAATAAACAATTTTATACTGATGTGTAACTTAACACATAAATAATTTTACACTGATGTGTAATTATAAATAGTTAAGTCATTTTACACTGATATGAAATTTTACACGGATAAGTAATTTTACACAAATAAACAATTTTTACTGATGTGTGATTTAACACATAAATAATTTTACACTGATGTGTAATTAAAATAGTTAAGTCATTTTACACTGATATGAAATTTTACACGGATAAGTAATTTTACACAAATAAACAATTTTATACTGATGTGTGATTTAACACATAAATAATTTTACACTGATGTGTAATTATAAATAGTTAAGTCATTTTACACTGATATGAAATTTTACACAGATAAGTAATTTTACACAAATAAACAATTTTATACTGATGTGTAATTTAACACATAAATAATTTTACACTGATGTGTAATTATAAATAGTTAAGTCATTTTACACTGATATGAAATTTTACACGGATAAGTAATTTTACACAAATAAACAATTTTATACTGATGTATGATTTAACACATAAATAATTTTACACTGATGTGTAATTATAAATAGTTAAGTCATTTTACACTGATATGAAATTTTACACGGATAAGTAATTTTACACAAATAAACAATTTTATACTGATGTGTAATTTAACACATAAATAATTTTACACTGATGTGTAATTATAAATAGTTAAGTCATTTTACACTGATATAAATTTTACTTAGATAAGCAGTTTTACACAAATAAACAATTAACAAAAATAACCATGGGAAAGTTATTAATCCATCTCTTCTCTCTCTAGCTATGGATGAAATGGCAGTACAGATTGGGTTCTATAGCTTTGGTTGGCAACCAGTCTAACGCAGAAAGTATTAGCACCCTAATGCGTGAAAATATTCTGCCCATTCAGTCATGTCTCTATAGAGACATGATCGAATATATATATATATATATATATATATATATATATATATATATATATATATAAATTAAAAAAGGATTAATTCAATGATGTTGAATGACCATTTCGATATGAAAATCCCCACGGGGGATAACACATCACCTCAGCAACAGAAAAATCCTTTCAGAAACTGGAGAAAAATTAGTCTAATTTTCCTTTTTAAATAGATTTGCAAAGAAATTAAAAAAGAAAATAAAAAAGAAAAAGAAAAAAAGAAAAAGACAAAACAAAATAACAACAAATAAACAAGAAAAGAAAAAATTAACATCGTCTGGGTTCGCAAAAAAAGGAAAGAGAATTGTAACTTAAAAATTAACAGACGGCCGTGTTGAATCGACGTAAGGTTAAGCAACACGGAAAAAAGGTGGGAGATCAGAGAGATAAAGGAAGGAAGAGAGGGAAAAAGAAAAGAAAAGAAAGAAAAACATTTTTATATATTACAGACGCTGGACATATTCAAAAACATAACTTCCCAAAAACGTTGAAGTATTAGAAAAAGGCCTTTACTTAAAAAGGCATAATTATTTTTAAAGTGAATAAAAAGATATAGGATTTAAAATAATTTTTTTTTTAAATTAGGTCATTTGATTTAAACTAAATAAATTTAAATAAAGACATCGCTAGGTAATAAAAAAAAATTCATTTACAATTATACATACATATATATAGAAGTAAACACATACATACATACACATACACACACAATTCTTCGATTATGAATACATATATACATACATACACATACACACACACACATACATTCAATTCCATACACACTTATATACGTATATACACATACATGCGCATACACACATATATATGTGTACACACATATACAAAAATTCACACTCACACACAATATATGTGTACACACACACACATGCACATATATATATATACATTATACATATGCACACACACACACATGCATATAAAAAATATAAAAATTTAATGAATATTTAAATAGCTAAAAAAACTTTTTCACACATAAATACATATATACACACATACATATATACATAAATACAAATATGCACATACACACACAAACATACACATATACATAAAAATTATAAAAAGAAAAATTAAAAATTAAAAATTAAAAAATTAAAAAAAAAAATTAAAATCTTAAAATTTAAATTTTAAAATCCGCCCTATGACGGCACTTATTAATGAATTCCTTCCTAAGATAAGTAAGTCCTGATGAGGATACTTCAAAATCAGAATCTTTTCCAATAAACATAGACGGCACTTATCACGAAAATTTTTAGGGGTACCAGCTGAGCCTATTAATTTCCAGCTGATTATAGGGCCCTGCCCTTAAAACTTCGAAAAATACGTGAGTCGCAGGAAAGAAATAGAAAGGAAATGTGAGAGAGCGAGTTAAAAAAGAAAGGAAAGATTGTATTGAAAGACAGGCGTCTAAACGTTTCGGAGAGTAGGAACGACAGAGGGAAAACAAACAGAGATAGCAAAATGGATTCAGACTCGATCTTTGAAAAGGATATATAAAGATTACATACGTATAAAGAAATTCTCTTAAAATTAGCTACTTCTGCACACACAATATGGACAGTATAATAACAATATTTCATATTTAAAGAATTTAGATAAAACTGACACTAAAACAGTTATTTGAACTTCTTGCAGTTGTAGGTCCCTTGGATGGTAAATGTAGATCTACGCAAGTAATCTACCAAGCTTAATTCTTCCTCAAAAATAACAAAAAGAATTACTAAATTTACATTGCAAAGGAGTATTTAAACAAGGATATTTCTCTCACAAACACTTCTTTTCTAACCCCAAACAAAGGTTCTAAATATCCTTTTTCTGATGATTTTGGGACATAGTAAGTTGGAGATTAATAGATTTGGCCCGTAACCCCAAAAACCTTTACGATAAATGCAATCTAGGTTTTGTTGAAAAAAATAAAATACAAAAATATCCTAAATAATATCTGCTTTTATACTTACATAAAGAATTAATAAGCAAATGCTGTCATAAATTCAAATTTTAAAGTTTTAAATTGTAAATTGTAATATAAAGCCCCTAAAAGTAAGCACAAACTAATTTCCTTTCCATATAAGCCATCTTTCCTTCTTCTTAACCACTGTAGTATTGATTACAACTAGATTACTGGCCATCATTATTAGGCCACGCCAGTTTTTTAAAAAAATGATATATTTCATACTATTTTTAGTATTTATTGTCAAGTGAATAATTGTAAATGAAAACAGAATGGTACTTTTGTTGTTATTGTTTTGGAAAATTTTTAAGGCAAATAGCGACAATTTACCCATCGCACACTGTAGATATGCTATATATATACAACCGGCCATAATTATTAGGCCACCCCAGTTTTTCTTAAAAGAAATTATGTATTTCATACTATTTTTAGTATTTATTACTAAGTGAAAAATTCTACATGAAACTAGAATGGTTCTTTTATTATTACTTTGCAAAATTTTACAAGGCGAATAGCGACAATTTACACACCGCACCTTGTAGATATGCTATATATATAGATTTTTCTATAAAAAATATATATATATATATATATATATATATATATATATATATTTTTCTAAAAAAACACACCTGAGGATGAAGCCAAAACATAATGGGCCGGCTTCGAAACATGAGAAATTTTTTGTGTAGTGATACTATGAATTTAAAAACATTGTAATAACCATTACAGTATATATATATATAAAGACAGTATACGTGGATGATCATCACTATATATATATATATATATATATATATATATATATAGTGATGATCATCCACGTATACTGTCTTTATATATATATATATATATATATATATATATACAACCGGCCATAATTATTAGGCCACCCCAGTTTTTTTAAAAGAAATGATGTATTTCGTACTATTTTTAGTATTTATTTCCAAGTGGATAATTCTACATGAAACTGGAATGGTTCTTTTGTTATTATTACTTTGCAAACTTTTACAAAGCAGCCAGGAAGCCTTTGCTTCGGTCAGCCAATAAGAAGAAGAGACGAGAATGAGGAAGAGAGCACAAACTGGACACCGGAAAGGTTCATTTGATGCACGTGTTATTGTGCAGTATTAACAAAAGAAACATTCTGTTTTCATTTACAATTATTCACTTGGCAATAAATACGAAAAAATAGTATGAAAGACATCATTTTTTTAAACACTGGGATGGCCTAATAATTATGACTGGTAGTATATATATATATATATATATATATATATATATATATATATGTATGTATATAGGAAATCTACATATATAAATCTACATCTATATATGTATATAGGAAATCTGCGATGAATAAATTGTCGCTATTTGCCTTGTAAAATTTTTGCAAAGTAATATTAATAAAAGAACCATTCAATTTTCATTTACAATTATTCACTTGGCAATAAATACTAAAAAATAGTATGAAATACATCATTTTTTTAAAAACTGAGGTTGCCTAATAATTATGGCCGTTAGTGTATATAAATCAACCTCTTTTACCTATACTATTCTGATCCTATCATTTGAGTAATAACGGAGTATAGATTTTTAATTTTATTTTTCTAATCCCCAAATCACTTCCTAACATAAAAGTTAACACAATCTATCTATCTATCTATCTATCTATCTATCTATCTATCTATCTCTCTCTCTCTCTCTCTCTCTCTATATATATATATATATATATATATATATATATATATATATATATATATATATAGGCACTGAAGAAGCATTGGGGCTCCAATGAAGAAAACGAACGTGCCTTTGTAGCGATTATATATAGAGAATTTATGTACATTTTCTAAAGTATAATATATATATATATATATATATATATATATATATCATTCTGTTCGTATCTATCTATCTATCTATCTATCTATCTATCTATCTATCTATCTATCTATCTATCTATCTATCTATCTATCTATAAAAATAACGCTCACAAATCATTCAAAAACATTAACATGAAATTTCAGTTAAAAAGTTCTCGAGAGCGCCGTCATCCAATTCGACCAAAATATCACTTTGTGCCTCGTTTTTTTTTTTTTTTTTTTCAAACTCACTTTTGCTTATGGAAACGATACTGAAACAGACTAACATATATAATAAAAAGTCCAAAGAAAACGGTTAAATTCCCTTCATTTTAACATCTCGTAACACTGCCCTACACAGGAAGGAGTTCCAAAACTAAAATATTCTGTTTATCTTTTTGAATGATTTGTGAGCGTTTTTTTTTATAGTTGCCAACACTCTTTGTTTATAGATACGTAATTTGGAATAAAGCTCATTTCGTCAGTTGGCCTTGATAAAGTCCATCACAGGACGAAACGCGTAGGCCAGTTAAATAGTTTTCCTCTTGTTTTCTTTTTATTTAACCATATATATATTTATATATATATATATATATATATATATATATATATATATATATATATATATATATAACATAGTGATGATCCACGTATGCTGTCTTAAATGTATAGGAAAAACTGCTAAAAAGTTGTAAGTTTAAAAATGTATTTTTTTGACAGTATTTGTTTATTTCTATTATTATAATTTATATTTCAGACCGAAATAATACAAAAATATCTGCAGATCCAAAAGAGTATATTTATTCAGTAAAATCGTCATTGGTTGAAACCAACGCCTCTGGACAACTTCGGAATCTGCTGCATCTCTTCTAGACGATCTCCTTGTTTATGTTTTTTTTTTTTTTAATCATTGCACCCCGAGCAATGCGGAAACGCCACTGATGTGCAGGGGGTTACATAAATGTATAAAGATTAATTAGAAAAGAGTGAGGAGTACAAGCTAGTTAGAAAGGAACAATAGAAATCTGAGAAAGCAGGTGCGATGACAGATACATAAGTGGAGAGAAAGGGAAGGTTATACAGGGGAGGGGAGAAAGCTAGAGGCCAGTGGTTAGTAGATGAATATTAACTTTGCATTTAAATTTCTGGAGGTTGTAGCCGTCAGGAAAGCAAGAATACGGGAGTGAGTTCCACAGGCGGGAAGTGCGGGAGAGGAAGCTGCAGGAGTAGAATTGTCGTCTGCATTTGGCTAAGCTGACTGTGAATGGGTGGGACCCAGTTGCCAGTGGTGAACGCAGCCAAAAATTCTTGCCTGCAGTTCATCTTTGGCGTTACGAGAAGTTTTATTGGGTTTTCGCTGAATTGCGCTCCCCACATAATAATAAAAGGTGTTTGTTGTCTAGAGATTTAGCCAATTGTGACGATTTATGCATCGTGGAGAAGGGAGAAAGAACTCTCTCTGTCCCCCTCCTTATAGACCCACATAGAGATGCGGGGAGAAAATAACTTTCTCTATAAGCTTGTAATGTATGTGAAGGCAAACAGATTAACAGCGAGAAAGAAACGCTAAAGAACACAGAGAGAGAGAGGGGGGAGAAAAAGGAGGGAAAAGAAAGAAAAGACGTCATTTGATTGGCTAAAAGTCATAAGCCGCCAAAGACACTCTGTTTGTAATTAGAATTTGCATAATTAGAGTAAATTTTCGTTTTAGGTTCCGAAGGTTTTCCCCCCATCAAATTTATCCAAAATAGCATTATTTCTGTGCAAATGTATATGCTGAACTCAAATCAACAATTACTTATTGAAGAAACCTACTTTTTTGCTTTGAAAGTCAATAAAGAAACGAACTATATCTCGCACTTTTTCTCTCCCGTAACTCTCACTAAGTCATGTAATTAACTGCTGAATGACTTTCTGCGTAGGCAAGAAATTTCGGCCGATTTCCTTCCTTTACTTAAACTTCCGCCTATTTACTTTCTGTAATGAAAGTAATATGCGTAGAAATAAAATCGCGTATTACTTTCACTATAGGAAGTAAATAGGCGGAAGTTTCAGTAAAGGAAGTAAATCGTCCGAAAATAGACCGAAATTTTTTGTCCTACGCCGAAAGTCATTCAGTAGTTAATTACATGACTGCGTTAGAGTTACGGGAGACAAAATGTAGTTCGATTTTTTTCTGGACGTTCAGACCAAAAAAGGTAAATTATAATCTATCTTCAAAATTCCCAAGTAAGTCTTATCTCCGGTACCGGTCTTTATCAGACACTCCCTTTAATTTTGTTAACTCTTTTTCAATCTTTTTACTCTTAAGTAACCCCCTGCGCATCAGTGGCATTACCGCCTTGCTTGGGGTGATATGATTAAAAAAAAAAACCTCAAAAGTCGTTCTCAAAACAAAAATCCTTCTTTTATTTTTTTGAGGAACATGAACATTCTTGGTTGTAGTGGAAACTTAAAAGATATATATATATATATATATATATATATATATATATAGAGAGAGAGAGAGAGAGAGAGAGAGAGAGAGAAATAAGAAAGTGAGACTCTCGTTTTAATGAACGTAGATCCAATCTGAAAGTGGATAAAAAAAAAAAATGAGATAATGCTAGTCTTTCAGCAGCCTCCCTCTTCACCTGTAGGCAGATGAATCAAGGCATAACGTTACCGTCATTAGTGATCTCTCCAAACCACTTCGTAATTACCATAACTCTTTCTGAATTCTCTAGGCTTGTCACCCAAACACTCGTACTGGTGCTTCCAGAACGAATTCCAAGGAGTACAGGATGCCGTTTCCAAATTTCTGGAGGAGTGAATTGCATGATGGTGACATTTTCCGCACAGACCATGTCCCTACTAACCCTTTGCAGTCGATAAATCATTAACAATCAGGTGTGAAATTAGAAATATAAAATGGTGACAATTTACTCATCACTCTCTCTCCCCCTACCTCTCTATCTCTCTCTCTCTCTCTCTCTCTCTCTCTCTATATATATATATATATATATATATATATATATATATATAAATCTAAACTTATTTATAAATGGAACTTTGTCTGAGTGTGTCTGTGTATCTGTGAATGTGTCTATCCGTTACCTATAGGCTCCGAAATGGTTAAACCGATTTTCTTGAAAATTTACACAGTTGTACTATAAGCGTCTGCGAGTGTTCTTAGCAAGGTTTTGTGTCGAGGTACCCCCGATAAATATCAAAAATTGATAATCGAAAAAATCGAGTTATAGAAGGAGTGGTCCGATTTTAATCAAATTTGATACACTCATAGATATAAACATAAGAAACGATATTCAGAAGTTTCAAGGTTGCAGTTCTTACAATAGTGCAGAAAATCGATAATATATATATATATATATAAAAGACAAGATGTTTGTGTGTGTGTCTGTTTATCTGCCTGTATGTCTGTATTTTTTCAGCCCTTTTATTTTAGTTTTTGCTTCGGGTTTGGCTCTAAGTAGGTATAATTGTAGTTCTTAGTCCCAGCCATGATACCATTTACTCAGAGGACTTATTTAGCCTTCAAAATTCAGTTTACGACGAAAAAACCTTATTTGATATCGATAGCAGGAAATCAAAATTTGACTTACATCCATTCATTTTTCTATCAGTCTACGGTTTCGCTTTAACTGGAAACAACTATTGCTTTTTAGTCTTTCGTGCCAACGTCCAAAGTGTCTGAGCTCCAAGACCATGGATTACTTTTAAAAGTTTCATTACACGCGAGCAACGCCGGTCTATACTGCTAGTATATATATATATATATATATATATATATATATTACGGAAATTAACGAAGATTAATGATACTTGGTTATAAACAACCGACAATTAGAAATGATTTGTTTGTCTATTATTAATTTATTTTTTTTTGTCGATACTCGTTTTTAAGTAGATATTTTTTTTAATTAAACAGTATTATATATTTCTATCTACTGGCCTGATTATTTACGATAAATTTTTATTACGAAAATCCTGCCAAATGACACACATTTTCGTAATAAAAAATTATCGTAAATAATCAGGCTAGTAGATATAAATATATAATACTGTTTAATTAAAAAACAGAATATCTAATTAAATCCGAGTATCGTTAAAAAAAAAATAATGGTCAAACAAATCATTTCATATATATATATATATATATATATATATATATATATATATATAAAGAATACCTAGAGAGTCAGACAACCTACCTAGGTTTCACCTAAACGTCAGTTTTCCCTGACGATCCGTTTAGGTGAAACCTAGGTAGGTTGCGTGGCTCTGTAGGTATTCTTTATTTATTCCGCTCTACCTAAGTATTGAGCGCTTTTTTTTTTTTTTTTTTTTTTTAGTTGATTGCTCCTGCCGGGGTTTTTTCTTTGGGCTACGTGCTCACTTGGTCAGAGCTTTTTTGACTGATGTTCATTTACATAGCTTTTTGTTTTTTAAAACCATTTTCTGTTCTTCGTAGATACGTGGAAGGTTTTTCGACATGAGTATAGTTATTATCTCTTATATATATATATATATATATATATATATATATATATATATATGAATGAATTTTTTACAGATTCTCCATTCCGTAAAACCTAAGAATCAAATAATTGCATCTTTGGATGACCAAAACTTATTCACAAATGTTCCCCTCCAGGAAACAATTAACATCATTATCCGTGATGTATACAACCATGCTACTCTCCCATCAATCAATATTAAACCCACTATATTAAAAAAATACTATTATTAGCATGCACCACACAAGTACCCTTTCACGATCCCTTAGGCAATATTTATACACAAATAGATGGTATTGCGATGGGATCTCCTTTAGGTCCCCTCTTTTCTAATTATTATATGGCAAATCTAGAAAATAAATAATTAATGACAACAATAAACCCTCTATATATGTAAGATACATAGATGACATCTTTGTTTTAGCTAAGAATATCGATCAAATTAAATATCTTAAAAACATATTTGAAAGTCACTCCGTCCTCAAATTTACATTAGAATTTAATATTAATAACAAACTCCCATTCCTTGATGTATTCATTGATTCTAGCATACATAAATTTACTACTTCTCTATATAGGAAACCAACTAGCATAAGTTCGTGTTTTCTTAATTATAATAGTGAATGCCCCCAACGATATAAGTTAGCTGTTATAAAAAACTTACTTCAACGCACACAAATGATATATTCTTCCAAATCTATATTTTATAAAGAATTACACAACATTAAGCAAACACTAGTCAATAATGGATTTCCTAACTCCGTTATTGATCAACAAATTAAAATGTATCTCAACAAACTTAACAATAGCTCTAACAATAATGATAATATTAATAATAATGGTTTACATCAAAATAAACATAACACTATTAACTTATACTATTGCAACGAAATACATAATAATTATAAACAAGATGAAAAAACTCTCAAAAACATAATACGTAGAAATGTTAAACCAGTCGAAAGTAATAATCAAATTAAACTCATTATATATTATAAAAAGTTTAAAACAATTGACCTCATAGTCTATAATAACCCAACAAGCACTAAACTAAATTCTTTACAAAAAACCAATGTAGTGTACCAATTTACATGCCCATTCAGAGATTGCATCTCTGATACTACTCAAAAACCTAGTACATATATTGGTTTTACTACAACAACGCTCTCCCGTAGACTTACATGTCATCTTTCTGATCAGAGTATTATTAAACAACATTTCTCTGAAAAACATAAACATGTAGGTAATATCAGACAGATTTTGGTCAACAATACGGTGATCCTTAATCATACACACAATAAGAGGAACCTGCAGATATTGGAGGCCATGTACATCAAATCAAGACAACCAACACTCAATAAAATCAACTTTAAAACAGGAAATAACATATTACATTGCATTTGACTAGATGGTTTTGTTGTCATTTCGCGCTATCCCGCGGTGTGACGTCATAAAACCGCATCGCAAACTTAAGAACTGCGTTTATTATTTTTGGTAACTATTGCCGTTGCCAAGCGGAGTTTTATGGCAACACAAAATAAAATCGTCGGTGATGGTGGATTTTATAATATTTCAGTTTAAACAACCTCTCTGATGATGGCTCATGTGAGCCGAAAGCTTAGAAGAAAACCAATAAATAATTATCCAAATGTTGGAGAATTTTTGTCTTTATTTTCAACTGAAATTAAAGGAAAAATACGACGTTTAAAACGGCTCATGATTAAACATAATAGACATTCATTGTATCTTATATTTAATAGCATATGTTTAGTATATATATATATATATATATATATATATGTGTGTATATATATATATATATATATATATATATATATAAACTTATTTATAAATGGGACATTGTCTCTGTGTGTGTATATGTGTGTGTGTGTGTGTGTCTGTGTGTGTGTCCGTTAACTATAGACTCTGAAACGGCTGAACCGATTTCCTTGAAAATTTTCACACTTGTACTATAAGCGTCTTACAATACTGCAGAAAATCGTTAATATATATATATATATAAAAGGCAACGACGAAAAAAACTTATTTGATATCAATACTAGGAAATCAAAATTTGACTCACATCCATTCATTTTTCTTTCAGTCTACGGTTTCGCTTTAACTGGAAACAACTATTTCTTTTTAGTCTGTTGTGCCAACGCGCGAAGAGTTTGAGCTCCAAGGACCATGGATTAGTTTTAAAGCTTTCATTACACCCTAGCAACGCCGGGCTATACTGCTAATATATATATATATATATATATATATATATATATATATGTAAGTATAGCGTAGATATGGATGAAATAATATTCCGTAGCCAAAGAAACACTATTCTTAAAAGTGAAGAAGAGCTAATAATATTTATTCAGAAATTATAACAAGAATATATAAAACAATTTTGGGGGCATTAATCAAATATTAATATTAATGCCCCCAAAATTGTTTTTTGAGTTTGCTCACATCTTCTTCAAATTAGAAGTTACTTTATTCTGATTGGTCCACACTGTCTATGCAAAAATGCCTTCCTGATTAAGGGGGTTTGGCTTGTTTTTAACCTTTTAAAACCCTTCAACTTGGAATAAACCTTATCACTTGATAAGACACCAGTAGTGTCGAAACAAAATAGCTACTTTTGTAGTGATAATATAACATTACATTACAATATATCAAACAATTCACGGACAAACAATAATTATAGTCTGTTTTTGTTTACATGGAAGGTTTCGAAGCAATAACAAACTCGTGCATACAAGACGCTGGAAGCGAAAATCGCATCACAGCTCATGACGTCACACATGACCACGCGAGAGTCAAAACGAGAAGTATTAAATATAGGTATTTAGGAGTATTTGTGGATTTTATCAAATATAGGCATTTAAGAATATTTGTGAATTTTTCATAGTTTTTTTTTTTCTTCAGGTTCAGGTTATATACGAAATTTTTACGAAATGGATTAGCTTCGACATATTTTTAATTTATTTATTTAAACATTTTTTTTATGGATACTTGTATCTGAGGAGACGCTGTGCTTTTTTTGTTTTTGTTTTCTTTTTTATTAAACAGTATATTTATTTATATCTCCTGGAGAGAACCATTGAGAAAATTTGTTAGGAAATTAGGTGTCCTCCGGCAGGATTCGAGACTGCGTTTCCTAGGCGAAACCGTCAATTAATCTGACGTGTCTTAGACTGCTTGACCATGAAGGACTTCCCCAAGGGACGCAGGATCGAATACTACCGGAGAACTCATATGTACCTAACAAGATTTTTTGATTATTCAGACAAGTAGATATATATGTGGATGCGCGTTGTATTTGTTCCCAAAGTGTGTCTTGCGAAGTAACATTAGATTTATCAATTCGAGAGGGGGCGGAATTAGAAAAAGTCAGTCATATCCAAGGATAATAGAATAAAGAGTCGTTTCAAAATAACTTTTTTAATAGAAAATAGGAAAAATTAAATACAACTTATTTTTAATACATTTCTTTTACACCAAGTTTTAAACAATCAATATTTATTAGCAATTGATTTGGCTTTTCACGCTGTATTTGAATTTCAATGAGGTTTTTAGGAAAATCCCCCCTGTGTTAATACTTTTGCACAGCGACGATTTTGTCTTGTGTTGATATA
>JBBBDQ010002112.1:595000-685000 GCA_037127315.1 Ascarosepion bandense
AATAGACATGGGTGGAGTGTGAACCAGGCGATAGTCAAGTCTATCTACTCCAATTAAAAAAAAAAATAAACAAAAAAGAAAAGTGAAAAGATTGGAAAAGAGAAAGCCGGAAACCACATCCTAAACAGGGAACAAGGGATGAGCCTCTACACCTGTTCAATAGTCATGGGTGGAGTGTGAACTGGGCGATAGTTCAGTCTATCTACTCCAATTGAAAAAAAGAAAAAGTAGTGGGTGGAGTGTGAACCGGGCGACAGTTATGTCTATCTACTCCAATAGAAAAAATAAATAAATAAATAAATAAATAAATAAAAGAGTGAAAATAATGGAAAATAGAAAGCCGGAAACCACATCCTAAACAGGGAACAAGGGATGAGCCTCTTCACCTGTTCAATAGTCGTGGGTGGAGTGTGAACCGGGCGATAGTTCAGTCTATCTACTCCAATTGAAGAAAAGAAAAAAGTAGTGGGTGGAGTCTGAACAGGGCGATAGTTATGTCTATCTACTCCAATTGAAGAAAAGAAAAGAAAAAAATAAATAAAAGAGTGAAAAGATTGGAAAAGAGAAAGCTGGAAACCATATCCTAAGCAGGAAACAAGGGATGAGCCTCTTCACCTGTTCAATAGACGTGGGTGGAGTGTGAACCGGGCCATAGTTAAGTTTATCTTCTCCAATAATATTCTTAAAATTATATTAAACTTGGAAAAAAACAGGACAAGTTATTAACCCTGGAAAAGTAAAGGACAAGATATTCTAGAGAAGTAAAAAATAAGAAATTTCTTACTTAAAATATTGCAGCTAAAAATAAAATTTGAAGGTCAGAAATTCCTTATTCCATCAGTTCCAAACTTCGCAGCTAAGACCCGCCATACCACATTGCATCCACCCAAATTCATTTCGTATTCCATTAGGAAGATGTATCGTCCACTGGAGCAATTTCTACATTTTCTGACAGATGAAGCCCCTCAAACCTCTCGCCATTCTATAGCTATTTTCATAGAATGTATCCAGACAAGCGACATTTCTTACTTCCCTCAGTTCTAACCTTCACGTCTAAGACCCTCCTATCCATGAACATCGTAGCGAGCCACCCTCATTCCCTTCGTATTTCATTGGTGAGATGTAAGTTCCACTCGAGCAAATTCTTCCTTTTCTGACCGACGAAACGTCTCAAGCCTCTCTCTACTCTATCCCTATTTCCATGGAAAGTGTCCGGACAAACGAAATTTGAAGGTAAGAAATTTCTTATTCCACCAGTTTTAACCTTCGCAGTTAAGACCCTCCATACCACATTGTAACCACCGTCATTTATTTCGTATTCCATTAGTAAGATGTATCGTCCACTCGAGCAATTTCTACATTTTCTGACAGATGAAGCCCCTCAAACCTCTCACTGTTCTATCGCTATTTCCATGAAAAATGTTCAGATGAACGACATTTCTTATTTCCACCAGTTCTAACCTTCATGGCTAAGATCCTCCATTCAATGAACATTGTAGTGAACCACCCACATTCCTTTTGTATTTCATTGGTGAGATGTAAGTTCCAATCGAGCAGATTATTCCTTTTTTGACAGACGAAATGTATCAAGCCTCTCACTGCTCTATTGCTGTTTCTATGGAAAGTGTTCAGACAAACAAATTTACTTAATGTTGTAGGGTAGTTTTCGCACTGAAAGTTATAATCCTGCTATGTCGTTTGCTAAGCGACTTAACGCACTCTAAATTTTAGTAACTTTGGTAATCTTCCACTGTAAGCTGACTCCTTAGTATTCGGCTGACTGCGGACTAATATCGGCTGCCTAGTAGTTCTACTGAACTTCAATAAAGAACTCTCTAGAACTTCTAAGAACTCCTATGAACTTCCGAAGAACTTCTCGTGTTAACTTCCTGTTAAGTCTTATTAATATAGGAGGGAGAGTCTATTATCTGAGGAATAGGTGTGTTTCATCATAACATTAATATAGGAGGGAGAGTCTATTATTTGAGGAATAGGTGTGCTTCCCCATAACATTAATATAGGAGGGAGAGTCTATTATCTGAGGAATAGGTATGTTTCACCATAACGTTAATATAGAAGAGAGTGTCCATTATCTGAGGAATAGGTATGTTTCACCATACCATTAATATAGGAGGGAGTGTCCATTATCTGCGGAATAGGTATATTTCACCATAACTTTAATATAGGAGGGAGAGTCTATTATCTGAGGAATAGGTATGTTTCACCATGACATTAATATAGGAGGGAGAGTCTATTATCTGAGGAATAGGTGTGTTTCACCATACCATTAATATAGGAGGGAGTGTCCATTATCTGCGGAATAGGTATATTTCACCATAACTTTAATATAGGAGGGAGAGTCTATTATCTGAGGAATAGGTGTTTTTAACCATAACATTAATATAGGAAGGAGTGTCCATTATCTGAGGAATAGGTGAGTTTCACCATAACATTAATATAGGAGGGGGAGTCTATTTTCTGAGGAATAGGTATGTTTCACCATACCATTAATATAGGAGGGAGTGTCCATTATCTGCGGAATAGGTATATTTCACCATAACTTTAATATAGGAGGGAGAGTCTATTATCTGAGGAATAGGTATGTTTCACCATGACATTAATATAGAAGAGAGTGTCCATTATCTGAGGAATAGGTGTGTTTAACCATAACATTAATATAGGAGGGAGTGTCCATTATCTGAGGAATAGGTGTGTTTAACCATAACATTAATATAGGAGGGAGTGTCCATTATCTGAGGAATAGGTGTGTTTAACCATAACATTAATATAGGAGGGAGTGTCCATTATCTGAAGAATAGGTGTTTTTAACCATAACATTAATATAGGAAGGAGTGTCCATTATCTGAGGAATAGGTGTGTTTCACCATAACATTAATATAGGAGGGAGAGTCTATTATATGAGGAATAGGTGTTTTTAACCATAACATTAATATAGGAAGGAGTGTCCATTATCTGAGGAATAGGTGAGTTTCACCATAACATTAATATAGGAGGGGGAGTCTATTTTCTGAGGAATAGGTATGTTTCACCATACCATTAATATAGGAGGGAGTGTCCATTATCTGCGGAATAGGTATATTTCACCATAACTTTAATATAGGAGGGAGTGTCCATTATCTGAGGAATAGGTATGTTTCACCATAACAATTAGTTCCACAAGTTCTAATAGTTACGCCTAAAACCCGCGATGATACGCACATTGTAGTTAACCACCCTCATCACTTTCATAATACATTGGTTTGATGTGAGTTTCACTCATGCAGCTTCTTACCACGAACTGCTGCTTTGTGAAGACGTACTCCCAGCAGAATGCTACTCAGATCACTACAAAATAAAGTCATTAAAATCTAGAATTAACCGTTATCTTATCTAAATATTCCCACAAACTGTACCACGTAATTTGTTATTCCATATTTCGAGTAATTCTTGGGCTTTGTACGGAATGAATGTGGAAAAAATACTAAAGAAAAACCATTAACATCAAAAATACTAAAGACAAGTCATTAACATCAAAAATACTAGAGAAAACCATTAACAACCAAAATACTAGAGAAAACCATTAACATCAAAAATACTAGAGAAAACCATAAACAACCAAAATACTAGATAAAACCATTAACATCAAAAATACTAGAGAAAACCATTAACAACAAAAATACTAGAGAAAACCATTAACATCAAAAATACTAGAGAAAACCATTAACAACAAAAATACTAGAGAAACCGTTAACATCAAAAATACAAGAGAAAACCATAAACAACCAAAATACTAGAGAAAACCATAAAAATCAAAAATACTAGAGAAAACCATAGACAACCAAAATACTAGAGAAAACCATTAACATCAAAAATACTAGAGAAAACCATAAACAATCAAAATACTAAAGAAAACCATTAACATCAAAAATACTAGAGAAAACCATAAACAACGAAAATACTAGAAAAAACCATTAACATCAAAAATACTAGAGAGAACCATTTACCTAAAAAATACTAGAGAAAACCATGAACAACCAAAATACTAGAGAAAACAATTAACATCAAAAATACTCGAGAAAACCATTAACATCAAAAATACTCGAGAAAACCATTAACATAAAAAATAGTAGAGAAACCATTAACAACCAAAATACTAGAGAAAATCATTAACATCAAAAATACTAGAGAAAACCATTAACAACCAAAATACTAGAGAAAACCATTAACATCAAAAATACTAGAGAAAACCATTAACATAAAAAATACTAGAGAAAACATTAACAGCCAAAATACTAGAGAAAACCATTAACATCAAAAATACTAGAGAAAAACCATAAACAACGAAAATACTAGAGAAAACCATTAACATCAAAAATACTAAAGAAAAAACCATTGACATCAAAAATACTAGAGAAAACCATAAACAACCAAAATACTAGAGTAAACTATTAACATAAAAAATGCTAGGGAAAACCATAAACAACCAAAATACTAGAGAAACCCATTAACATCAAAAATATTAGAGAAAACCATAAACAACCAAAATACTAGAGAAAACCATTAACATCAAAAATACTAGAGAAAACCATTAACAACCAAAATACTAGAGGTTAACATAAAAAATACTAGAGGTTAACATAAAAAATACTAGAGGTTAACATAAAAAATACTAGAGAAAACCATTAACAACCAAAATACTAGAGAAAACCATTAACATCAAAAATACAAGAGAAAACTATAAACAACCAAAATACTAAAGAAAACCATTAACATCAAAAATACTAGAGAAAATCATTAACCACCAAAATACTAGAAAAAACCATTAACATCAAAAATACTAAAGAAAAACCATTAACAACAAAAAATTGCAATATGAACTCTGGTAAAGAAATGTTACTTGTTATTAGGTTTATAAGTCCCAATAATTCAGTTGTTCTTGTTCTTAAAGTCACATGGCTCAGTTAGTTGATTAGTTCCTGTGACTTGACCCAAAGAGTTGTGAGGCTACAGCAGTGGTGAACAAGTAACTTACAGGGTAAGAGGGAGATAACTCATGACTCCCAAAAGAGGCACAACTACT
The DNA here is from genome assembly GCA_037127315.1 of Ascarosepion bandense. Lineage (NCBI taxonomy): Eukaryota > Metazoa > Mollusca > Cephalopoda > Sepiida > Sepiidae > Ascarosepion > Ascarosepion bandense. Next base: position 600,081 of record JBBBDQ010002112.1, read on the forward strand.
ACGCAAGGAATGAGAATGATATACCCCCAGTGATTGTAATAAAGGGTTTGGCTCGAAATTTCTAGCACCTGAAGAAAGCCGGAGCGTACAACGGTCGAAACGTCGTACAAATAGCAACATAGATAAGGATAATAGTGCGAATAATGTAAATACTGGAAAGCTTTATCTAAGACACAAAATATCAACTTCCAGCCAGCCTGCATTTGAAACAAATTGCTTTTTTTTTTAATAATTTCACGCTAGGCCAGGGAACAAATCCACTGAGAAGCAAGAGGGTTATCGAGTGATAGATAATAGAAAATAGATAGACAATAGATCTAATAATAATTAGATAGATAATAGATAATAATAGATAATAGATAATAGATAGACAATAGAAAATAGATAGATAATAGAAAATAAAAAACACCGTTAAAGATAGAGGACAATAAAAGAAAAAGAAATAAAAAAAAACGAAGATAACTGTTAAAATTTAAATTTTTGAAGATCAAAATTGACTGGGGAGTAATAAGCTAAAAGAGAATTCCATAAGTATGATAGAAGAAACTGTTAGCATAGCACTTACGGTTACATATAGCCATTCCAACTATAAGACCTTGTTGTCAATCTTATACTGCATTAAATTAATAAAATCTAAATACCAAATGGGAGAGCTCATCAGAAAAATTACCATAAAAATTTATTAAAAAGTCACAGGGAGACTATAATGATTTTAGTTTTGTTTAACGGCATATCAACACCTCTGTGGGTTATTTAATACCGAAAAGATAGAGTTTTAAGGTATTTTTTAAAAATATTTGATTATATTGAGATGTATTCAGATTTTAATGAAAAAAGTTTTATTTTTATTTTAGAAAACTGAAAATATCTTCTAGTTTTGTATTCAAAAATGTATTTCTGAGAATATTTTTTCCTTCTTCAAAAATGTGTCACGGTAATAATTTTTTCTTCAAAATTTATTGATGATAATATTTTTTTTATAAAAGTCTATTTTCATGTATATATTTCTGTAAAAGCGTATTTTTATACTTTCATAGTATTTTGACCCCAGTTAGGGGTTAGCTATTTGCCCATAGTTGGGACCCTAACAGGTTCTACCACTCCGGGTCAGAGTGGACATGGGAACAACAGTGATTAAGAGGTGGTTCCATGCTCCTCACAACCTCCCAATCGGAGGCCTAATATATGGTCAATAAGAATCTATTTTAAGCTTACAAGCAAATAAATTTTAGTTTTTAATATAGTACAAAAAAAGTAATCTAAATTTACGAATACATGCACGTCAGTCAGTCAGTGCCATACGTGATACACGCTCTGGCTGTCATGTCTCGAAAGAGACATGACTGACTGAGCAGAATAATATCACGTATGGCACTTAACTGACTGTATGCTAGAACACTAGACCGAGGATGTTGCACAAAAATCTGTAAGTTCCTTAAAAAAGTATATACTTAAAGCTAAGTAAAGTATTAAGAAACAGGAAAATCTTGTTAGAAACAATGAAAAAAAGAAGATAGAATAAGATACAAAGTGTGATGCAGAAAAAACTGAAGTCAAGTGGATAAGAGTGGGAATTGACTTTGTATTTAAATTCCTGCAGGTTGTAGCCATCAGGAAAGCAAAAATACGGAAGAGTGTTCCACAGACGGGAAGTGCGGGAAAAGAAGCTGATGGAGTAGAATTGACAGCTGCATTTGGTTGATCTAACGGTAAGTGGGTGAGACCTTGGTGCCAGTCTGGTTGCACGAGTAAATTCATGTGGCAGATGCACCAGTGACTTAAATTCGTCAGATCAGAAGCCATGAAAATGTTTGTAGAGGAGACAGAGGGAAGCCACATCCCGCCGGTGAGAAAGTAGCTGGAGCCGAACTGCCAAGTCGAGACCTATCACATTACAGATTCTAATTTGGAGCCTGTCGAGAACACTGAGATGAACAGCAGAGGCGCCTGACCAGTTATCAGAGCAGTATTCTTTGCACGGACGGATGGTTGATTTGTATATGTGCAAGATGGAATCAGGCGTAAAAAAACTTCCTGGCCCGAAACAGTGACCCAAACTTCCTAGCAGTAGATTTAGCTATTGACTCAATGCAATGATCCACTTGAGATCGGAAGATAAGGTAAGATCAAATAGACGCAATATATTGCTTTCAGGGAGACTCGTTTGGTCTATGCATATTGGGGGCTAGAGAGGTTGCCTGTGATGGTTGACACATGCATGAATTCAAACGAATGTCTGAGGAAACGGTGGTGGAAACATTGTTAGAACAGCAACAAAAATAAGGACAATAGTTCCAGTGTAAATAATGTAAATAACCACATACTCCTGATTGACACAATTTAAACTCCTGATTTATACTCCTGGTTGATACAATTGAAACTCCTGATTTATACTCCTGATTGACACAATTTAAACTCCTGATTTATACTCCTGATTGACACAATTTAAACTCCTGGTTTATACTCATGGTTGATACAATTTAAACTCCTGATTGATACAATTTAAACTCCTGATTTATACTCTTGATTGATGCAATTTAAACAGTGGAAAGCCACATTCAGCCGGTGAGAAAGTGGCTGGAGTCGAGCTGTCAAGTAGGGACCGGTCACATTGCAGATTTTTCTTTGGAGCTTGTCGCGAACCCTGAGATTAATGGCAGGTGCACCGGACTAGATATGACAACAGAATTCTACGCACGGTCAGATTAATGATTTGTATATGTGCAAGATAGATTCAGGTAGAAAAAACACAGTGACCCAACCCTTTCGAGCAGTGGATTTAGCTATTAACTCAATGTAGGGTATTTTTACTTTTAGTGATTTAAATACAGAATTCTTTCTTACATACAACAATAAAACTAATTGCATAGATACAAATTCTAGATTATTCAAGCAGAAAATATAACAGACAGAGTTGTAAAATTTAAATATAGCCTTCAGTTTTTTTTTACAGTACAAGTCAGATAGCTGTCTTTAAATATTTGAAGTTCCTGGGACATGCAATGAGGAAGGAGAGCCTGGAGAACCTGATACTGACTGGACAGATAGAAGGAAGGAGAGACAGAGGAAGGCAGCGGATAACATATTTGCAGGACCTGATCAGGTGGATGACGGAACGGGGGTTGCCAGGAGCAACAGGAGCAAACATACTAAGAGCCACAAGGGATAGGGAGACGTGGAGATCCATGATCGCCTACGTCCTGAAGGGACAGGGCACATAGAAGAAGAAGAATGATTTCACTTGAGGTAGGAAAAGAGGGTAACACCGAGGAGGATCAAAAAGAGACACTTTAAATATTTATTTAAAGATATTTTTAAAATATGTTAAAGCCGAAATATATTTGGATTGTAAGGATAACAATTTTTGACGATTGAATAGTATTAAAAATGTTTGACACTAACACGTCCTATTATTCAATTTATAGCTTGGGGAGAAAAGAGAAAAGGTTTTGGAAAATGTAACACTCACAGGAAATGGTCAGTATAGGGTTTGATACATTCACACCCACACACACATGATCATTCAGCGTTCACGTGATAAAATTAGTTCCCGCGTAAACGCATGCCAATAAAAGCGGCTAACGTCACGTGGTACACCAGTTAGGATTTTGTCCCGGACAAGACGAGACATGTTTCCCTAATTCACACAAACACACGCGCACTAATTGCTACCCGCAATCAGTGGCGCAAATTTTTATTTCTCACCAGCATGCACACACCACACTAAAAAACTCCAATTGGAAACAGACATTAACACTATGCACATTAACTTTCATTCAAACTGGACTTTACATAAAATAACTTTCTACCGAACATTTTACGTTTCTGTTCAGACAAAGGGAAAGAACTTTTCTTTCCTTACTTTTTATGCATGCTCTCAACCCTATGTAACCTTTGTTAATATATTGTTTTTCTGGTTACTTTCGCCTTTTCGTCTTTCTTATTGCCTGCTTTATTCAATGACCCCAATTACGCTGAGTCGACTCGTAAAACTAAATTAGTAAAGCGATGTATTCATAGCCTTCTACAGTCAGAATGAAACCTACCTAAAAAGCTTGTGTAAATGGATGGCAAGAGAGAGAATTGGAGGGATAATAAAGGACAAATCGGTCAGTTAAGTGCCATACGTGATACACGCTTTGGGCGATCATGTCTCGAAAGAGACATAACTGACTGGGTAGAAGATTGATTATCCCGCAGTAGGTTGCCATTGCTCTCTGCGACAGACTGATTGCCAGCCAAGGCTATAGAATCCAATCTATCCGCCCATTTAGTTCATTGCTGGAATGAGAAGAGATGGATTATATCATTATATTAATAAGTAGTAATTAGTTGGGGAATAGTCATGACAATAGAAAACCGATCCCTCTCTTTATGTCCAGTAGAAGCTTTAATTGTTTGCAACTATTATGTTCAGTCAGTCAGTTAAATGCCATACGTGATACACACTATGGCGATCATGTCTCGAAAGAGACATGACTGACTGGACAGAAGATTATCCCGCAGCAGGTTGTCATTGCTTTCGGCGGTAGACTTGTTGCCAGCCCAGGCTATAGCATCCAATCTATTCTATTATTTAACCCATAACTGGAGGGAATAGACGGATTAATACCTTTCCCAAATGCAATGAATTCGAACTCGGCACCCCGGTTTTTTTGTTCCGAGTCGATATCCACTGCACCACAACGCACATATATGGGATAAAAATGATAAAAATTTGTGGAGAGCAATGATCTCTAAAGTCGTGAAAATACACGGTGCACGAAGGAGAAGGTTTAGTCAGATATAAGGATATAGTTAGGTCGGCTGCAAACGCGATGGATCTCTTGTCAAAACTCGTTGCTAGGTTTCCAACCAAGTCCTTCGAGTGTTGTCTACTGCTGTTTTGATACGAATCGATTGTTAACGACTTTAGGCGGAGGTAACTGTTTGCCAAATCGTTTTTCCCCCGCCCACAAGAATCGCATTGTTAGTTTTATTTATATCATTTGTTTTATTTAATGACCTTTCATAATGGATGTTTGACCTTTGTATTTGAGATGTATTACAGCTTTTGGGAATTCGCTTTACACTGGGTGCCCATCAATGACAATTTGCTTTGAATAAAACGACGCTCAGTAAACTATAGAACTTTTCAAACTTTGCCGTAGTGTTATGGTTAACGAACTTCTCTCCGTGATCAAGACTACTGAAGTTGGATTTTATCTTCATTGTAAACGCAAAATATTTAATAAATTTCAATATTTGCTGAAGAAAATTATTGCAGACCCCACGCAAGCGGAGAGAATTCAGTCTGACTAATTTTTCACCATTGTTAGGCGAATCTAGACTTAGTAAATATATATGAATCTTAAGTAGTACAACAGCGAACAAAGAAAAAAGTACTAAAATGTTACGGAATATCAATCAAATGTGGCAGTGAATATTGCACAATCTCTTCATTCGGGGTAACACTGCCTTCTCAGGGCACTTCTTCTTCTTCTTCTTCTTCTTCTTCTTCTTCTTCTTCTTCTCTTTTCTTCTTCTTCTTTTCATTCAGAGTATTACACTACCCCTTCAAGGCATTCTTCTTCTTCTTTTCATTCAGGGTAACACTGCCTTATCAAAGAACATCTTTTTCTTCTTCTTTTTCTTGTTGTTGTTCCTCTTCTTCTTCTTCTCTTCATTCAGTGTAACCCTAACCCCCTGAAGACATTCTTCTTCTTCTTCTTCTTCTTCTTCTTCTTCTTCTTCTTCTTCTTCTTCAGAGTAATATTACCCCCTTAAGACATTCTTCTTCTTCTTCTTCTTCTTCTTCTTCTTCTTCTTATTCAGAGTAATATTACCCCCTGAAGACATTCTTCTTCTTCTTCTTCTTCTTCTTCTTCTTCTTCTTCTAACGTTCAGAGTAACACTGCCCCCTCAAGGAACATCTTTTTCTTCTTTTTCTTTTTCTTCTTCTTCTTGAGTGCAGTGTTACTCTGAATGTTACGCGTTGCTTTTCCCTGCTTCTCTTTCCCGCTATCTGACTTGTAAGCATCAGATTCTCCAAGCCCTTCTTCCTCATTACATATCCAAGAAACTTCAGGTGTATTTTACTGATAATTATTAGTTTCCTTTTCGTTTCCGTCCTCTCAAAAACCTCATCATTGCTCACATACTCGGGATCAATTCTATATTATAATCAAGAAAATATAAATCTAAAAGACATGCCTGTGTAGCTCATCAGTAGTGGATTCATACTTCATTAGAATTTCACAATTAAGAAATTATAATGTGGATATAGTGTGGGTATCAATTCTATATTATAATCAATATATAAACTGAACCCTTACTTTGTGACCATGCTAGTTTCTACCGATATTCTAGATTTATGAGTTTGGCAGATCAGGTTTTGGGAGTGGTAAGAGGAGAAAGCATGTTAAGAACCACTAGGGATAGGGAGATGTGGAAGGCCATGATCGCCTACGTCCTGAAGGAACACGGCACATATAAGAAGATATAAATCTATAAGACATGCCTGTGTAGCTCGTCAGTAGTGGATTCATATCTAATCAGAATTTGACAATTAAGAAGTTATAAGAATATGAAGTGGGGGATCAATTCTATATTATAATCAATATATAAACTGATCCCTTACTTTGTGACCATGCTAGTTTCTACCCATATTCTCGATTTATGAGTTTGGTAGATCAGGGTTTGGGAGGGGTGACAGGAGAAAGCGTGTTAAGAACCACTAGGGATAGGGAGATGTGGAGGGCCATGATCGCCTACGTCCTGTAAGAACACGCACCTAGGAGAAAATATAAATCTAAAAGACATGCCTGTGTAGCCCAGCAGTAGTAGATTCATACCTCATTAAAATTTCACACTTAGGAAATTATGTGCATGTAAAGTGGGGGATCAATTCTATATTTTAATCAATATATAAACTGATCCCTTACTTTGTGACCATGCTAGTTTCTACCCATATTCTCGATTTATGAGTTTGGTGGATCAGGGTTTGGGAGGGGTGACAGGAGAAAGCGTGTTAAGAACCACTAGGGATAGGGAGATGTGGAGGGTCATGATCGCCTATGTCCTGAAGGGATACAAAATTATTTTTATATTTTTCTTAACTTTTCAGATTTTTATTGTTCCTCATCATTTTCTTTTCCCTCAACCTTCCCTTATCTCCTTTTTTTTTTGCTCTCACCCGATATATGTTCATTTTTTTTATGTTATGTTTCTCTTTTACTATTTCACCTTCAGTTCTCTATTTATTTTTATTTTTCTCTCTTTTTCCCAATTCTTGTTTTCTATTATTTGCGCGATTTTCTTCTTGTCTCGCGTTCCTTCTTCATTCCCCGTCGCGTCTAAAATACAGAAGAGACATTGGCGGACCTGAAGGAGGCAACCACCACTTTTAAATTTGCTGTTTTTCTTTTTTTTTAATTACTTTTTTCAGTGCAATCTTATCGATTACAACCTAAACTTTCCGATTGACAAAAAAAAAAAAAAAAAAAAATTGTGAAAATTTCAACACTTAAAAATTTTAGGCGGGGGCACAGTTTTTCTTATAACGTTATCGCAAATCGATCCTCCATTTTGGAACCACTCGCCGGTACGACATTACCACCACCTGGAAATTTGTTGATTATCAATTTTTTTACTTTATTCAGTGCAATCATATTAATTAAACCCTAAACTTTCCGACTGTCAAAAAAAAAAAAAAAAATGTAAAAATTTCAACATTTAAACAATTTTAGTGGGGGGGCTCAGTTTTTCCTACAACCTTATAGTAAATCGATCCTGTGTAATTAACTTTTTTGCTTGCGCATATTCAACAACTGAATCCTTTGCGAAATTTTTAAATAAAGCCATTCTTGAAGTTTCCGAGGAAGATGCCATCGTAAGAACTGAAGAAAACTTGAAAAAGAGAAAAACAAAAGTAACAACTCGTCCAAAAAAACAAAAAAACAAAACAAAACAAAGCGACCCCAACGCGAGTGGTTCCAAAATGGAGGATCGATTTACTATGACGTTGTATGAGAAACTGAGCCCACCCCGCAAAAAAAAAAATTGTTTAAATATTTAATTTTTTTTCCAAATTTTATTTGATAATCGGAAACTTTATGTAATAATCGATAAGACTGCGCTGAAAAAAGTAAAAAAAAAAAATAATGTAAAACAACAAATTTAAAGGTGGTGGTAGTCTCCTTCAGGTCCAACGTGACTTGAATCAGCAGAGATGGATTAAAAGAATGAAAGGCAAACTGGACTGCTATGTAATATTTAATCTTTTAAGCGGCATTAGATGCTGGACAAAGAATAGAGTTGTGGTTTTACTGAAGAATGTCCTTAAAAACGTGGGCAATAAAGCCGCTCATATATGACAGCAAATGTTAGACCAACTCATCTAAGATGAAAAAAAGGACTTGAAGCAACAAAGATATGTTTCTGCGGATGAGTTTGCTTAGAAGAAGTGAAAATAATGTGGGTTTGCTATATAATATCTAATCTCTTAAATGGCTGGGAATTACGAACAATTTCTGCACTGATGAAGAAGAGACTTGAAGCAACATGAATGTGGTTCTATTAATGAATATCGTGAGAAACAATGAAAGCCATACTGAACCTCTATATAATATCTAATCTCTTAAATGACTGGGAATGACGAACAATTTCTGCACTGATGAAGAAGAGACTTGAAGCAACATGAATGTGGTTCTACGAATAAATATCGTGAGAAACATTGAAAGATACACTGAACTGCTATGCAATATCACATCTACTATATTGCCGTGAATGATGGACAATCTCTTGAAGCAAGGGAGATCTGGTCTTACTAATGTCTTTAGAAACAAAGACATATATTCTAGACTGTTATGTGATATATAATCTACTATATGGCAGTAAATTCTGGACAATCGCTTTACAGATGAAGAAGAGACTTGAAGCAACAGATATATGGGTTTACTCATGAATGTCTTTAGAGACAAAGACACGTATACGTAGACTGCTATATAATATGTAATCTACTACTATATTGCAATGAATGCTTGAAAATCTTTTTACACATAAAGATGACTCTAAAAGCAACTGAATGAAAGGAAGATAGAGAGAGCCATGATCGCCCATATCCTGACAGATCTCAACACGTAAAATGGGTTGTTACAAAAAAGTGAGAAGCCGTTTCACGTTTCAATTCGTTTAACACCAATTATCGCATGTGCACTCTCTCTCCCTTAAACATACTTTCCTTTTAATCATATCCACCTCGCCTGGCCTGACTCGCCCATGATAAAAGCCTTTTCTTTCCGTAATTTTTTTTATATTTTTACGCTCAAACCTCTGTGCTCTCTGCAGCAATCCTATGAAAATATTTTAAGAACGTCACTGTCATTATTACGAAAGAATTCAGCTTGTCTTTTCCCGCCGATGTCTTTTACGGATTAGCGCTAAGCCTCAATTCGAAGCGAACAAGCTTTCAAAATCTCAGTGTCCATGTTAGACGGGACTTCATTGAAAAGGCGACAATTGTCAGTTGGTCGTTTTGTTTGATATAGACTTAGAGAAAATCGCACGGCTTTCGTAAGTAAACACGGAAACGCGAATGGCAGAGAGAAAGATGGAGGAGATGGTTTATTTGGATGAATACGTTGAAAATGGTGGATTGAACGCGTATTCTTCATTTGAGTTTAGCGTCTGCGAGAAGCGCGTTTTTAATAAGAAATGATTTTCAGTTGAGAGTTTGTAAATACAAATGAGATTTTTATCTATCTATCTATCTATCTATCTATCTATCTATCTATCTATCTATTTGATAGGCAATTTATATCTACCCATCTGATTGTCAGTTCATTATCTCTCTCTCTTTATCTATCTATCTATCTATCTATCTATCTATCTATCTATCTATCTATCTATCTATCTATCATTTTGTTCCTATCTATCTATCTATCTATCTATCTATCTATCTTTTTGTTCCTATCTATCTATCTATCTATCTATCTATCTAGTCCATTTAATATCTATCTCTATATATCTATTGTATTTTTCTAAGTTCTGACTCTTTCATCCTCAGCAGATATTTCTGGGACTATTACACCCCCCACATCATGACTGTTTCCTGTTTTACACGTGTATTTAAAAAGATCTATCTATCTATCTATCTATCTATCTATCTGATAGTCAACTTATATCTACCCATCTGATTGTCAGTTCATTATCTCACCCCCCCCTCTCTCTCTCTCTCTCTCTATCTATCTATCTATCTATCTCAGTCCCATTAATATCTATCTATCTATCTATCTATTGTTTTGTCTAGATTGCTATCGCTTGAATCTGCCTTCCTCAGCAAATATTTCTGGGACTATTAAACCTTCCACTACCTTGTAGCTGTTGCTCGTCTTACAGGTGTATTTTAAAAAAAATACTTGCATATTTTCCGACTCACGAGTAGGAAAATATATCAAAGCTCAGACATTTTTCTTTGTAGTCGTCTTCCATCCATAAACTTTTGTTTCTTACTCTCGCCTCGTCTTTTATATGTTTGTTTGCTCAGTTTTCTGAACACCAATCATGCAACGAACAAACTTTACTCATTATCATGTCAAGTGTTTACACCAGAGATGACTTTAAAAAAAACGCCCCCCTCATATACCAGCACTTATTGCTCGAGTCGCTTTCGGTATTTATGGTTTTCTGCTCTCCTGATTCTTTTTCGGATTTCCTGGTTCAACAATATTTTCTCTATGTTCTCCAGGATCGTTTCCAGATCCCCGGTGTGGATGTGTGTTGCGGTGCAGTGGATATCGGCTCGGAACGAGAAATCGAGGAGCCGAGTTCGAATTCCAGCCGAATTCATTGCATTCACTTACGCGCAAACACCCTTGGGAAAGGTATTAATCCGTCTCTTCCCTCCACTTATGGGTTATGTAACGGGAGAGATTGGGTTCTATAGCCTTGGCTGGCAACCAGTCTACCAGAGAAAGTAATGGTAACCTACTACAGAAAAATCTGCCCAGTCAGTCATGTCATTTTTGAGACATACTCGCCCAAGCGTGTATCACGTATGGTACTCAACTGACTGACTGAACATAATAGTTGCAAACAATTAAAGCTTCTACTGGACACAAAACGGGGGAATGCTTTTCTATTGTTTTGAAATAATAAACTGACCCCCCACTAATTACTACTTATTTATATAATGATATAATCCATCTCTTTTCAATCCAGCTATGAGCTAAATGGCAGGACATATTCGGTTCTGTAGCCTTGGCTGGCAACCAGTCTAACGCAGAAAGTAATGACAACCTACTGCGGGATAATCTTCTGCCCAGTCAGTCATGTCTCTTTCGGGACATGATCTACCAAAGCGTGTATCACGTATGGCATTTAACTGACTGACTGAACATAATTGTTGGAAAAAATTAAAGCTTCTACTGGACATAAAGTGGGGGATTGGTTTTCTATTGTTTTGAAATAATCAACTGATCCCCAACTAACGTATGGTACTCAACTGACTGACTGAACATAATAGTTGCAAACAATTAAAGCTTCTACTGGACACAAAACGGGGGAATGCTTTTCTATTGTTTTGAAATAATAAACTGACCCCCCACTAATTACTACTTATTAATATAATGATATAATCCATCTCTTCTCACTCCAGCTATGAGCTAAATGGCAGGATATGTTCTGTAACCTTGGCTGGCAACCAGTCTAACGCAGAAAGTAATGGCAACCTACTGCGAGGTAATCTTCTGCCCAGTCACTCATTGAGACATGATCGTCCAAGCGTGTATCATGTATGGCACTTGACAGACTGATGATACTATTCTTTTCACTTTCATTCATATTTACTTTATGGTTAGCCAAAGCATCGAAATTACCCAGTAAAACGTATTCTTCTTCTTCTTCTTCTTCTTCTATGTGCCCTGTCCTTTCAGGACGTAGGCGATCATGGCCTTCGACGTCTCTCTACCCCTACTGGCTCTTAGCACGCTTTCTCTTGTTACACCACCCAAACCCCGATATGCCATCCACTAGGTCAAGACCATAAATCTAGAATATAAATGGCAACAAATTGAGTAATCAGTTTGTATATTGATAAGACAGAATTGATCCCCCATTTAATATCCACAATTTCTTATAAACAGCTGACATATATATTCTTCTTCTATGTGCCCTATCCTTTCAGGACGTAGGCGATCATGGCTTTCCACGTCTCCCTATCCCTAGTGGCTCACGCTTTCTCCTGTAACAACACAACCATCGTTCCGTCATTCAATTGATCAGGCCCTTCAAATATGTTATCAGCTGCTTTCCCTCCTGTCTGTTTTTCCCTCTATCTGGCCTGTTAGTATCAGGTTCTCCAAGCCTTCCTTCCGAATTGCATGTCCCAGGAACTTTAGCTGTCTCTTCCTGATGCTCAGTATTAATATCCTTTTCGTTTCCATCCTTTCCAAAACCTCATCATTGCTCACAAGCTTGGTCCATGATATCTGCAGCATCCTTCTGCAGAATCACACTTCAGTTGCTTCAAGTTTTTCCTTCATCTTTGATTATATTGTCCAGCAATGACTGCCATATTAAAAAACAGACATCACATAGCAATCCAGTACTTTTTTCTTTGTTTCTAGCGAATTTTTCCTGTCTCTTGATACTTTACTTAGCTTCTGGAACGTGTCCTTTTATTATCATGCCATTTCTCATCATATTTTGGATTTCTGCTATGGTCGCACTACCAACCAAATCTGTGGGAAGACCTAAGGCAGGCCGTGGCGTGTTGCTATGGCTCCATTTCATGTTTTTTCTATCTCCTCTATCATCCCTACCGTTACATATACAAAGCTCTCCTTAGTGGGTGGGCTATACTTAACAAGACAATTTTTTTGTATATCTCTTAAGCTTGGATTTCCAGGGATTCTTTCAATGTGTTGTTTGGTTCCATTTTTTATCATTCCAAGTGCACCTACTATTACTGGCACGACTCTTATTTTCAATTTCTATTATTATTATTATTACTTTATTTAGTGCTCTTCTGTGTGCTGTAATTATTGTTCATATACTTTCTTCTTCTTTACTAATACTATATCTGCGTTGTTGATCTAGATTGGATTATTCGTTTAAATAAAATACGATAATGTGTTATTTATTTACTCTTTTAATCAAGGCGACACCTCCACTTGTGCACAAGGGGATACAATGAAAGAAAGGATTGTTTATCAAGGGGTACCGAAGAAAGGATACATATGAACGGGATTCAAGAAGATAGAAGATCGCAGCTGACGTTGCATTTGCATTTTTGGAGAGTGTAGCTATCAGGGAAGCAAATACATGGAAAGGAGTTCCACGGTCGGGACGTGCGAGAAAAAAGCTGATAGGGTAGAGGTGGCATTAACATTTAACTGTTTCAATTGTAAAAGGGTGGGGACCTAGATGCCGATCTCGTAGCACGCTTAAATTCACGTGGACGGAGCACCAGGAAAAAAAGTTTCGTCAGAGCACTTGCAATGAACATTTTTGTGGAAAAAAACAAAACAAAGGGAAGCTACGTCACATTATTGGTTACATTTCAGATTCTTCATTGGATTTTGTCGAGACCCTCGAGATGAATAGCAGGAGCACTCGACCAAATATGCCTACAGTATTCAATGCACAGACGAATTTATAAATATGCAACATGGGTTCTGACGAGATAACCTTTCTGGCCGACATCAGTCAGTCAGTTAAGTGCCATACGTGAAACACGCTTGGGTGATCATGTCTCGAAAGAGATATGACTGACTGGGCAGAAGATTAATCCGCAGTAGATTGCCATTGCTTTCTGCAGTAGAATGGTTGCCAGCCATGACTATAGAACCCAGTCTGTTCTATTATTTAACCCATAACTGGAGGGAAGAGACGGATTAATACCTTTCCCAAGGGTATTTGCGCGTAAGTGAATGCAATGAATTCAACTAGAATTCGAACTCGGCTCCCCGATTTCTCGTTCCGAGCGCATATCTACTGCGCCACAACGCACATCCATTTGGCCGACATAGAGACCCAAATTTCCTAGCAGTAAATGTAGCTATATATCCGATGTATTCGTTCCACTTCAGGTCGGTCGGAAAAAGTGAGACCGAGGAGGCGCTGTGTGTTGCTTATGCTAACGATAGCAGGAATGCTTGTCTATGGCGGTTAAAGGAGAGCAGTTTTGTTTTGGAGGTATTCAAATTTACAAACCTTTTCTTGTCCCAGTTAACCACTGATTGGAAGTCTATTTTACGAGAAGCAGCCAGGTTTACTTCGTCAGCATCAATAGCTTTTATATTAAGATGGTAGTAAATGGTGATTTCGTCTGCATTTCGTATGCCTAATTAGGAACTGGTGACATCTGGAAAATCATTGATGAAGACCAGAATTAGCGTGGGACCTAAAATAGAACTTTAACGAACACCCGCGTTCTTGCGGAAGGATCTGGAAGGTTGCCTGTTCAAAACGACCTTCATATCACGATTTGATACGATTGGATTCAATCAAACAATCTTCCAGAAATACCTTAGCGCTGGTGCTTGCACAAAAATCCATCATGCCAAAACCTCTCAAACGCTTTCGAGACATGTAGAGAAACAGCTTGAGCCTCGTCATTATTCTTATTACTGTTATGTATTAACTAACATGAAGACGCGGAATTGCAAGAGGAATTACGTGAATTTCGAATCTTCTTAAAATTTAACTTTTTTTTAGCAAAAATAAGAAATTTTAACTTCTATTTGAAGGTAAATATGATTTATTTTACTATTATTTAATATACCTGCCTCTTTTTTAATGATTAATTAATCAACTAGTTTTTTTTATATATATTATGTCTTAAAATTTACGATATTAGTGTTAGATATTTCTTGGAAAAACTACGATATCACTTCTTACGAAAACTACAATGTGAATTTTGGATTACGTTAATTATTTTCAACAAGTTCAATTGATAAATAACTGAATACCATACAGATGTCTTATTTTGAAGCGAAAGCTTTTTTAAATTATCCACTTGCTGTTGTATTTTTCGTTGTTTAATTTATTTTAATTTTTTATATATTATTATGCATTTATAATCATGTATTATTAATATACATACTTGCGTTTTTAAGATAAGTCCTAATAACCACTGATTGTTTTACTGTTATTTTTAAAAATAAGTGTTATTCACAATTTTAAGAATTATTAGATTCGATACCCTACATTTGTTAAATTACTAACGGGCCTGGGCGTGACCCTAAACTGCTTCCGACAGCAAGGCCTCTAATTGGGAGTTTGTGAGGAGCATGGAACCACCTTTTAATGGCTGTTGTTTTCATGTCCAACCTGACCCAGGGTTGTAGTACATGTTAGGGTCCCAGCTATGGGCAGATATTTAACACCCGCAACTGGGGTCAAAACACTGTGAAAGTATAAAAATAGACTTTTATAGAAAAATGAACATTTTTGAATGAAAAATATTACCAACAATGTATTTTTGAAGAAAAATATATTACCATAACACATTTTTGAAGAAAAAAAAATATTGCCAGAATATATTTTTGAAGGAAACAAACCTTGCAAGAATACATTTTTGAAGAAAAAAAATATACCCGATTGCATTTTGAAGGAAAAAATATTGCCAGAATACATTTTTGAAGAAAAAAAATAATTGCAAGTTACATATTTGAAGAAAAAAATTGCCAGAATACATTTTTGAAGGAAAAAAAATTATTGCCAGAATACATTTTTAAACCAAAGAAATTATTGCAAGAATACATTTTTGAAGAAAAAAAATTATTGCCAAAATATTTTTTGAAGGATATAAATTATTGCCAGAATACATTTTTGAAGAAAAAACATTTTTGTCAGAATACATTTTTGATGGAAAGAAAATATTACCACAAATATTTTTGAAAGAAAAAATTATTCCCAGAATACATTTTTGAAGGAAAAAAATTATTGCCAAAATACGTTTCTGAAGGAAAAAAAAATTATACCAGATTACATTTTGAAGGAAAAAAAATTATACCAGATTACATTTTGAAGGAAAAAATTATTGTCAGAATACTTTTCTGAAGGGAAAAGTTTTTGGCAGAATACATTTTTGAACCAAAACGATTATTGCCAGAAGACAAACTTATAAAAAAACTTATAGCCACAATACATTTTTGAAGGAAAAAAATAATTGCCAGCTACATATTTGAAGAATTAAATTATTGCCGGAACTTATTTTTGGAGGAAAAGATTATTGCCAGAATACATTTTTGAAGGAAAAAAAATATTTCTAGAATACATTTTTGAAAGAAAAAAATATTACCAAAACACATTTTTGAAAGAAAAAAATTACCTGTAATAAATTTTTTATTACAAAACTCAAACAAAAAGAATTCATCAAAATCTGATTAAATCAACTCTCTCACTATAACCGAACATTAAAAAAATACATTAAAACCCTAACTTTTCGCCATTAAATCACCAGCAGAGACTGATATGCAATTAAACAAAACTGGAACTCAAACACATTTATACATTGGTATGAATAATTTGAATTTATTTTATATTTAGCGTATCATTTATCTTTTTATAAATTGGAATGTACTTTTTGAAACTGTAAGGAAATCATTTGCAAGTCTTAACGTTTGTTTTGTTTATCTGATTAGAGTATCGTTAATATCCTTTCCCAAACATTTATTATACAAATGTTTTTTTTAACAATATTTGCCTATAATTTTCTTAATAATGTCTGCAGGTAACATTTTTGTAATGTGGACCAGGACATATTTTCTAATTTGTATCAGCGTTTTGAGTATTTATGTTAATATTATTTGAATGTTACATTTCGTAATGTCATGAAGGAGTTAAGTTTTTGTTAAAATCAAAGTAAATGTTTAGATAGTCATTTAAACATTTTTTTTAGATTTCAGATATATCACTTTAGCTGTTTTTGAATCTTTTATTGAACCCGAAGGATGTGCGTTGTGGTGCAGGAGGTGTGTTGTGGTGCAGTGGATATCGGCTCGGAACGACAAATCGGGGAGTTGAGTTCGAATTCCATTTTAATTTCCTGCATTCAATTACGCGCAAATACATTGGGAAAGGTACTAATCCTTCTCTTCCCTCCAGTTATGGGTTAAATAATAGGGCAGATTGGCTGACAACCAGTCTACTGCAGAAAGCAATGGCAGACTACTGCCGGATAATCTTCTGCCCAGTCAATCATGTCTCGAAAGAGACATGATCGCCCAAAGCGTGTATCAGGTATCGCACTTAACTGACTGACGGAATGAAGATGGAGAGCTTAGAAAGTCCGAGGCAGATGGATGGCGAAGCGGGAACTGAGTAGAAAATAACTGACTGACTGAACATAATAGTTGGAAACAATTAAAGCTTCTATTGGGCATAAAGTGGGGGGATTGGTTTTTTATTGTTATGAAGTAATAAACTGATCCCCCACTAATTACTAGTTATTAATATAATGATATAATCTATTCCTTCTCACTTCAGCTATGAGTTAAATGGCAGGATAGATTGGGTTTTATAATCTTGGCTGGTAACCAGTCTATCGCAGAAAACAATGTCAACCTAGTACGGGATAATATTCTGCTCAGTCAGTGATTTCTTTTTCGAGACATGATCGCCCAAAGCGTGTATCACGTATGGCACTTAACTGACTGACTATTTGCTTCAATTTTTCTGTCTGTATAGACGGTGTAATCCCATAGAATGGTGACATCTATTTTTGTAACCGGTGCTGGGTGATGTTCATGCCAGTGTTTGTTTGCATATTTTCCATAATGTTTGCACATTGTCCAGTGTAAATATTGGCCATATCGATATCGTGTCAATTTTGATATTCCTTTGGCGCTTCTATAGAAGAATCTGAGATTAGATGGTCTTTGGTTTCCTGATATTTGTCACATAGCCTGTATTTTAGATGCACACTGTTTCATATGATATTTACCTGAAGGTTCTTAGTAAAAAGACATTGGTCCAGAGATGCAAGAATAAAGCCTTTTGTTTTAGCCTTTAATCTAAATGCTCGTAACTATCGATGTGTGTTAAATTTATTAATATCGTCTTTACAATCTGCAATTTGTCAATGTGTTCTTCTGCTTCTTTCTTATCATTCCAAGTGCACCTACTATCACTGGCACTACTCTTGTTTTCAATTTCCACATTTGATTTCCAGGTCTTTATACTTATATATATATATATATATATATATATATATATATATATATATATATTTAATTACTTGGTCGCTATATTACAGTTCGCTGGTCAAGCCATGTCAATTAGTAGGTTTTTAACAAAGTCCGACCTATTTACGTCTGTCTTCTGTCTGTAAAGATGATGTAATCCCACAGAATCGTAATGTCTTCTATTTCTGTAACCGGTGCTAGGTGATGTTCATACCAGTTTATGCTACCGTCTTTTTCAATGTGCTTGAACATTACCCGAGTTAAATATTAAATGTTATCATGCAATTTGATATTCAAGTACAGAACATTCTGAGATTAGACGGTCTAATGTTTCCTGATATTTGTCTGATCTTGAGCTGCAAAAATAAAGCCTTTCGTTTTAGCCTTTAATCCAGATCCTCTTAACCATCGATAAGTGTGAACTTTATCAAAGTCACCTTTATTAGCACGTTCTGGATATTGGCCATGCAGAGGTTTGCCTTCATCTGTTCAAGAGTGTCATCCTTCGCTTTTAGTTCCATATATTTTTGGCAACAGTTGATTCTTCGGTTCTGTTTAGGTATTCTACAGAATCTACTAAATGTAAATCTCGTTTGTAGTTACTGCCTTTTTTCATGATTGAATATTTTTCTGTTTTCAATTTTGTTATTAAGGCAATAGTTTACTCTCGCCTCCTACAAAAATCTGGTGTAGGCGTCAAAGCTAACCTCGCAGCCGAGATTGAAAAAGACCTCCAATCCATATTCGACTGGGGTAAGAAATGGCTAGTAAATTTTAATGCTTCTAAAACGAAGCTACTCTCAATTAACCATCATCGACAATCTCACCTACCTCCCATTAGCATGGACCAGGCTTGCCTCCCAGAGAGTAAAACACTACGCCTCCTTGGTCTCACACTTTCAGCGGACCTCAAATGGAATGACTATATCGAATCCATTGCTAAATCCGCTGCTATGAAAGTCGGTTCTCTGTGTAGGGCCCGGAAGTTTTTTCCGTCTAAATCTATCCTGCACATTTATAAATCTACCATCCACCCGTGCATTGAATACTGCTGCCATATCTGGTCGGGTGCCCCTGCTGTTCTCCTCGGGCTTCTCGATAAGGTTCAGAGGAGGGTCTGTAATGTGATAGATACCGACTTGTAGACCGCCTGCAGTCTCTCTCCCACCGGCGCGACGTGGCTTCCCTGTGTCTCTTCTATAAATACTTTCACGGCTTCTGCTCCGATGAACTTAGATCACTGGTGCCCCCTAAATACGAATTTGAACGAGATACTAGATTAGCAACTAGATCCCACCCTTTTACAGTGAAACCGATAAAATGCAGCCATAACTTCTACTCCAACAGTTTCTTTCCTCTTACTTCCCGACTGTGGAATTCTCTTCCACACGATTGCTTCCCCGACGGCTACAATCTCCAGGAGTTTAAATGTAAGGTCAATAGACACCTCCTAACACACTAACCTGCTCCCATTCTATCAAACACTCTTCCCATCTGCCCAACCCTCATCCTCGCTATCCTTACTCATTTGTCACCTTCCTCCTGACATTCCCTATGTCTAACCACTCCTTCTCTTTACCTTCCCCTATGTAGCCCCATGCGCAATAGTGGCAGTGGAATGTCTTGCTTGGGGTGAGATGATTAAAAAAAAAATAGTTGTCATCTTATAAGACAATTCTAGCTAAGACCTTTTCTACCATTTTTACGGATTATGTACAGACAGTCTGCATTAGCCTTTAGATGATGCATGTAATGCTTATAAAATCTCATTCTTATTTTAGAGTCCATTTACAAACCAGTTCGCGATGTTGAAATTATATTGAACCTCTTGGATGGCAAGAGTATTAATTACCATAATTCTGTTCTCAGATTTCAATCCAGTTCTTAATATCAATCGCACCCTTTTAACCTCATTTACACCGAGGTACTCATCAGCTTCTTGATCGAAATTGTTGATTGTTACTCTATGATCTAAACTAATTGGGGAGGTCTGTTGTAGTGATCTTCGTAAAATTGCTCCTTTTAGTAAATTTATCCAAACCGAATTCCATTCCAATATCATCGCTGAAACATACTATAGTTTTCAGGTGACCTTCCAATTTACACGCATTACTAACATACAACTTTTAAGTCATCCATGTAAATTATATCCCTTATTTTCTTATGGCCATATTCCGTCGTTAAGTTTTCTGGCTAATGCAATACCAAAATATATATACAAAATAGTAAGGGATACAAAGAAGCACCTTGAAATATTCCTCTGTTGTAAAGTGTTGTTTTCCATATCGGCATATTTTGTTAATGGCACTTATTTGTAGACTTTAAGAACCAGGAATGGGTTTTATTATCGAATGACTTACGTTAAATTAACCAGGTTTCATTGAGATGTTTTTTGCATTAATGCAGTTTTCCAGATCATCTAATTAATAAGTAATTGATCTTTGCATCCTAAAAGCCACGTTTGAACCTTTTTTGTTCAAGAGGTAAGACGTTCTTTTTTTCTAAGAAGGAAAATGTCTGTTTTGTTGGGATAAAAATCAACAGTACGTAAGTAGTGGGAAGACTTACCTGTAGTTTTTTGGGAACTTTTGTTTTATCATCCTTGGGTAGAAGAATGGAAATACATTTGGTTACCCCTGCCGGGATTTTAGTAGGATCATTGATCATTTCTTTTGGCTAGTTTTGTGTGCTGAATTTAGATAATAGATCCAAATTTAGGAATTTTATCTATTCTTGGTGATTTCCAGTTGTGTGCTTTTTCTCAGTGCATATTCAACATTCTCTTCTTTGATTCCCATCCATGTTTTGTTCTGGTTTATTTTCCTCCATTCTGCCTTTTGCACAATTCTTTGTTATGTTCTTTAAGACACTTTCATATTTTTCACCAGAATCTTTTTAGTCGTGGATGTTATTTCAATTTTATTTACTGTTTCTTTAAAAATATTTTGGCATCGGTTTGAAAGATCTTGTTCTGTCTGTAGAATCCTGATCTTTTTTCGTAGCATCTGATTCTAAAATCCTTTAGTTGTATTCTCTGCTTTGGTTCCCTTTAGCTTATAGGACTTTATTTTCATTCCTGATTTTGTAATTTCTTCTGACTCTTTTGCCCTTTTGTAGTCCTTACATTCGTTCCTCTTGCTTGTACATCAAGTACTGATAATCTGTTTCTCATTTTTTCCAAAATCGATATTAATATCTGTGAGACTGTCTTTTTTACTTTTTATGTTTAATTTCTTAGTTACTGCTATTGTTGATGCATATCTTGCTTCGTTGAGATTTATATACGGATCTACTTAACCCATGATTAATTTGAGTGATGCGTTGTAGAGTCTAGTAATTCTATTTTAGTAAGATTATTTTTTATTGGTTTTAATTTGTGGAATTTATCTCGTTCCTCCAGTTCAAATATTTTCTGTTTGGCTTGTACGCCTCATATTTTTTTTTGTTTCTTATATACTGTTCTTGTTTTCCGTAAAATAACTTGGAAAATGTTTTGAATTCGTTTGATTGCAGGCTAGTGAGTGACTAAGATAACGCATTTCCAGCACTTCAAAATTTCCAGCATTATCTTCACAGTGATTGTCTATCTCAGTTTCTTCATTATTATTAGTGGTTTGTGTGATATTAGTAATTTATATACCCTTTCATACTGTTGTCATATCTGGTCAGGCGCCTCTGCTGTTCATCTCAGTGTTCTTGACAGGCGCCAAACAGAATCTGTAATGTGATAGATTCCGACCTGTCAGCTCGACTCCAGTCTCTTTCTCACCGGCGGAATGTGGCTTCCCTGTATGTCTTCTACCAACATTTTCATGGCTTCTGCTCGGACAAACTTAGGTCACTGGTGCCCCCATCCATAAGAATTTACTCGGGCAACCAGACTGGCAACAAGGTCCCAACCTTTTACAGTTAAATCAACAAAATGCAGCCAATAATTCTACTTCATCAGCTTCTTTTCTTGCACTTCCCACCCGTGGAACTCTTTTCCATGTACTTGCTTTCCTGACGGCCACAACTTTCAGGAATTTAAATGCAATGTCAATACCCATCTCTTATCCACTTAACTCCAGTTCTTTCTACATCATCTTGTATAACTTTTCCTTTCTCTCTACCTTCGCAACTCTCTTCACACCTGGGTTTTCATCCTTCTCTGACAACCCCTATAACTGGTCCGTCTTTTTCTTCACTCTAAACTTTTTCTCCTGCCTAAACATTTATGTAGCCCCCTGCGCATCAGTGGTGGTACAGCCTTGCTTGGGTTGAAACGATTAAAAAATGTTCTGTTGATTCCCCCATTCTGATTGCAGTTATTTTTATTTCTTTAATTTCAGCCTCTGTGAATCATTTATTTCTCATGATGTACCTTCTAACATTGACTAGTTTATTTTCTTCAATGTACTTTCTAATAGCTTACCCAAACTTTTTTCGACAAATCTCTATATATAAAAGGCAAGGTGTCTGTCTGTCTGTCTGTCTGTCGATCCACAATCTTTATCCGATTTTCACCAACTTTCGCACAAATATTCTTTAGGCTTCCGGTCAGATCATGAGATTCTTTTTTTCCCGATTTTTCCCCGATATCGGAATTCGATGCCCCGATATCCGATCAAATCTGATCAAGATCAGGATTTCAGCCTTTTTATAGTGGTTCTTGCTGCAGAATTTGCTCTAATTTGGTAAAGTTATAGTTTTTAGTCTCAAATATTAGTAGAGCTTCTCAGACGACTCATTTTCCCTGATATCGGAAATCAATATCCCCGATATCGGAAATTAATATCCTCGATATTCTATAGAATCTGATCAAAACCGATATTCAGTCATTAATATAGCTCATTTTCTCCAATTTTACTCCCTATGGAATTTTCATGGACTTACTTAAGTTAGTTTATTCTTGGATGACATATTTGACTCCGATAATGGAAATCGATACACCGATATCCAGTCGAACCCTTTTATTTAGGGCCTTTTATTTTCATTTTTGCATCGGGTTTTTCTCTAAGTCGGTATAAATATAGTCTTAGTCTCAGCCATGATACCATTTACTCAGAGGACTTATTTAGCCTTTAAAATTCAGTTTACGACGATTAATACTTATTTGACATCGATACCAGGAAATCAAAATTTGACTTACATCCATTCATTATTCTTTCAGTCTACGGTTTCGCTTTAACTGGAAACAACTATTGCTTTTTAGTCTTTCGTGCCAACGTCCAAAGAGTCTGAGCTCCAGGACCATGGATTAGTTTTAAAGCTTTCATTACACTATATATATATATATATATATATATATATATATATATATATATATGTGTGTGTGTGAGTGTGTGTGTGTGTGTGTGTGTGTTTTAATCGTATCACCTCGAGCAAGGCGCTAACGCCACTGATGTGCAGGGTCTACGTAATAGTGAAAAGATTGGAAAAGAGAAAGCCGGAAACCACATCCTAAACAGGGAACAAGGGATGAGCCTCTTAACCTGTTCAATAGACGTGGGTGGAGTGTGAACCGGGCGATAGATAGATCTATCTACTCCAATTTTGGCTTGAGATGCTTCCTGAGGTTTGTTTATCGCTTCATAGAATGCAGTCATTACAAGTTTTTACTTCTCACGAGACCTTTTTACCTTTTCTTTCCTCAAATGAATGGCTGTGGATTTAGTTGGAGAATTTTCATGGTCATCATTTGGGATTATCCAGCTTTTGGAAACATGAAGATTCTGTTGTGGATCCCGGGAATGGGAACCGCACAAATAAATGGAACAACAACCAGAATCTGAGATGGAAAAATAAGTATATTAAACGTAAAGATACAAACTTGAACGCAGGTTAGTAGTCCAGGAATACGAGTTAGTACAAAGTATATATACAAGTCTCTGAAGTGAAGCCGTAGTATATTTGGTATGTCCACTTCAGAAGTTGACGCGTACTGTGTAATGATCTTCTCGCTGAGTGGAGCCCAGAGCTACTATGAACTATTGACGCTGTATTCTCCGTGAAACCTCGGTATATTTCGGTATCTCACGTCTTGCTTTCGTAGCCGAAGTATATGTACACTCTAGGCGAGTCTATTTCATGGAAAAGGGCAGACCCCACAACAGATTCATTATTTGTTTAGGAGTTTGTTCCTTCAGTAGATTTTTCGACCTCAGATAGGTTCCGTTCTGAGAAACGCGCTCCCTGTTTATCCACGGGAAGAGCCATACTTGACTTTTTTTTGTTTGACATTTAGTTTTCATATTGTTCCAACGAATGACGGACGGACGGGTCCAAAAGTACACCCTAAGTTTTTTTGTTTTTTTTTTAATCATATCACCCCAAGCAAGGCGGTGACGCCACTGATGCGCATGGGGCTACTTAAGCGTAGAATGATAGGAAAAAAAGAAAGCCGGGAACCACATTCTAAACAGGAAACAAGGGATGAGCCTCTTTACCTGTTCAATAGACGTGGGTGGAGTGTGAACCGGGCGATAGTTAAGTCTATCTACTCCAATTGAGAACAAGAGAAAAAAAAAGAAAATAGTGAAAGAAGATTGGGGGAAAGAAAAAGAAAAAGAAAAGAAAAGCCGGGAGCCACATCCTAAACAGGAAACAAGGTATGAGCTCTTCACTTGTTCAATAGACGTGGGTGGAGTGTGAACCGGGCGATAGATAAGTCTATCCGGTAAAATAAAAACAAAAATTCTCCAGCATTTGGATAATTATTTATTGGTTTTCTTCTAAGCTTTCGGCTCACATGAGCCATCTTCAGAGAAAGAAGCTTAGAAGAAAACCAATAAATAATTATCCAAATGTTGGAGAATTGTTGTCTTTATTTTCAACTGAAATTAAAGCAAAAATACGACGCTTAGAACGGCTCATGGTTAAACATAATAGACATTCATTGTCTCTTATATTTAACAGCATATGTTTAGAAAATTACTTGCTGCCTTGATATACTAAATATATATATATATATATATATATATACACTACCGGCCATAAGTATTAGGCAAGCCCAGTTTTTTAAAATAAATGATGTATTTCATACTATTTTTTAGTATTTATTGCCAAGTGAATAATTGTAAATGAAAATAGAATGGTTCTTTTGTTAACACTGCACCATAAAATGTGCATCAAATGAATTTATAAATATTTAATAATTACCTATATTTCAGTTTCATCAACGAAAGAATGAAGAAAATTTTGGGTGATTCATACGAGTTCATCTTTGCTTCCTTGCCTTGTAAAATTTTACAAAGTAATATAACAAAAGAACCATTCTATTTTCATTTAGAATTATCCACTTGACAATAAATACTAAAAATAGTATGAAATACATCATTTCTTTTTAAAAACTAGGGTGGCCTAATAATTATGGCCGGGAGTGTATATACAAACGTTATTCATTCGTTCATTCATTTGTTCCACCGTCTGTATATTCACTTATTTATTCACTGAACTCTTTGAAAATACTTCACGTTATTTACAACTAACATCGTACCTTTCTAAGAAAAAGATGGTAGTTTTTCTCAGAAACGAAATATATGAATTATGTAGATGAGAAAACTTGTTGATTATTAAAATAGACACATATAAATTAAATGAAAATAATAATAAGGAAAAAATTCACATCTAAATTTGAATAGTATGTATTTTTTTTAAAGAAAAAAACAAAAAAACAAAAACAACGTTAACTTTTCAGGAGCCCCGAAAAGTCCAAATAAGTTTTCGCTAGTTTTTTCATCATCATCATCATCATCATCATCGTCGTCGTCGTCGTCGTCGTCGTCTTCATCATCATCATCATCATCGTCTTCTTCATGATCATCATCAGTTTTCGTGATTGGCTGTTTAATACAACATTTTATTAAGTTTATCACTCATTTTCTTTCTTTCTTTCGTTCTTTCTTTCATTTTTCATTTTCTTGTACTCTTAATATCCCGTTTTTTATCTTTTTATCCCGTTTATTTTCTTCTTTCTCCTCTTTTTTTTTTTTTTTACTTTTACTTATATCCCCGTTATTTCTTTCCTTCTGTTTTCTTTCTTTTTTCTCATTTCTCATTATTCCATTCTTTTTTTCTTTCTTTCGTTTTTTATACCATTTTCTTTCTTTCTTTCTTTCTTTCTTATGTTTTTATTTCATTCTCTTTCTTTTCTTTCCTCTTTTTGTTTTTGTTTTTCAATATTACTTTCTTTCTTTCATTTTTCTCATGTTTGAATTACCTTATTTTCTTTCTTTCTATCTTTCTTACAGTCCATTTGTCTACGACGTCAGTGTTGAACCACCCGCCTCTCCACCCTAACAGCGCACAATAGAATCCTAAATAAGAAAGAAAAATGATCTGCCACTCAACCTCTCCAATCCACTATAACAAATCTCACCTCAACTCCTTTGTCTCCTGTCCACTGCAACCAGCAATGTACACCGGAAGAAGAAAACAACGCATACAAAATGGCGGCAGGAGACAATCGGCTGCAGAATTAAGAAGAAATGAGAACCAGATAAAAAAGGCGGGAGGGTAAAAAATCGAGGAAAGCGAAGGGTTTTATTTTTAATTTAATATTTTGTTGTGGCGTCTTCACTTGACTGAAGGGTGATCACTGGGAGGTCGTTATTGTGGTCTGCTAAGCGAATTAGCATGCATTTTGTTAATAGCCCTATTTAACGATAAGTGTTTTGTCGTGTGTTTGTGGTTCTTGTCTCCAGAGGAAGCGACGTGTGGAATAATAGTTATCATAGAAAACTGAGTTCCAATTTCTCTTTTTGCTGCTTCTGTCTATTTAATCTCAGATCGAAAAAGAAAAATCCAAAGTAACAACAATAAAAACATCCAGTTTTAAAGAGTGACTCACCGTGAAACAAGAGTTAACAAATTCATCTTATCACTTTGTTGTAATGGAAGAACCTGTCACCCCCTAGCAATGGACTGTCACCCATTATAAATACACCACGCAGTAGCTGACGAGCGAGCAGATGACCGGAAGACGACCAGGAACGGGCGGAAGTATCTGCGCTCCATTTTGTACATAGCGGCTATTGTGTGGACTCTTAATATTTGTACCTTAGTACAATAAAACTTATGTTGATTTAATCGTGTGTTCCTTAGTCTTTACCACTCGGACTAAACATTCATTTGTTTGTATCGTATTTTCACGACACAACACACTTCAAATAGATATAGACTGTTGAATAAATAAAAATTGAGCGGCTATTTAAAATAGGAAGTGTCTACTATCGGATGTGCGTTGTGGTACAGTGGATAACGGCTCGGAACGAAAAACCGGGTGAACCGAGTTCGAATTCCAGTTGAATCCATTGTATTCACTTATACCCTTGGGAAAGGTATTAATCCGTCTCTTCCTTCCAGTTATGAGTGAAATAGCAGGACAGATTGGGTTCTATAGCCTTGGTCAGCGACCAGTCTACCGCAGAAAGCAATGGCAACCTACTGCGGGATAATCTTTCGAGACATGATCGCCCAAGCGTGTATCACGTATGGCACTTAACTGACTGACTATTATCGCTATTTTAACTAGACGTTTCATTTTTTATTTATTTTTTATTCAACAGTCTATCGACCACTGTTCTCGGGAAATCTCATTAAAGAAAAAGGTGTTCTCCGGCAGGGATCAAAGCAGCGATACACTATTGTAAGGGAAGACCATCATTTGATCCTTCGTGAAATCCCACTTAGCCACGAAAAAAATAACAATAAACCCGGCTCTATTTTCGCTTTATAAGGAACTAACAGAGGACGGGAATAGTTTCGCAATAGCTTTCCTCGTCAATGACAATCTCATAATGCTAGAAAATAACCAGAGTAAAGGCAGACGTGGGAGTAATGATTATCAACCTTTTTTCGCTAGGTCAAATACGACTGAGTATTGAGTTCGATCCTAACTGAGTGACCCATGCTTTGAGCCTTGTACCATATCTAAGCTACGATTAGAAAATCTAAATTTAAACTTATTTATAAATGGAAATTTGTCTGTGAGTGTGTGTATGTGTGTGTGTGTGTGTGTGTGTGTGTGTGCGTCCGTTACCTATAGACTCCGAAACGGCTCAACCGATTTTCTTGAACATTTACACAGTTGTACTATAAGCGTCTGCGAGTGTTCTTACCTAGGTTTTGTGTTGAGGTACCCCTGATAAATATCGAAAATCGATAATCGAAAAAATCGGGTTATAGAAGGAGTGGTCCGATTTTAATCAAATTTGATACACTCATAGACAAAGACATAAGAAACAATATTCAGAAGTTTCAAGCTTGCAGTTCTATCCTTGGATGACTTATTTGACTCCGATATTGGAAATCGATATCCCGATATCCTACCGGGTCTGATCAAAGTCAGTTTTTCAGCCCTTTTATTTTAGTTTTTGCTTCGGGTTTGGCTCTAAGTAGGTATAATTGTAGTTCTTAGTCTCAGCCATGATACCATTTACTCAGATGACTTATTTAGCCTTTAAAATTTGGTTTACGACGAAAAAAACTTATTTGATAAAGATACCAGGAAATCAAAATTTGACTTACATCCATTCATTTTTCTTTCAGTCTACGGTTTCGATTTAACTGGAAACAATTATTGCTTTTTAGTCTTTCGTGCCAACGTCCAAAGAGTCTGAGCTTCAGGACCATGGATTAGTTTTAAAGCTATCATTACACCCGAGCAATGCTTGCTATACTGCTAGTAACCATAATAAAGGCAAACATCGAATAAATGATCGGCAAGCTTTTCTCGCTTGGTCAACTGCGATTGAGATTCAACCAATACGACGAAACAATTCTGAGTCCTGCCATGATACGTCATTGACGGCCACAATCTTAACAATGTAAGATGACACATTACTGATATCAGATATCAGATATCAGGAAAACTACAAGACCTCCTCGAGAAGGTAGCAAAGGAGAGCGAGGAAAAAGGATTAAGCATCAACTATAAGAAATCAGAATGCACGATCATCAGCAATAATTCAGTCAGTCAATTAAGTGCCACACCTGACACACGCTTAGGCGATCATGTATTGAAAGAGACACGACTGACTGAGCAGAAGATTACCCCGCACTAGGTTGCCATTACTTTTTGCGGTAGACTGGTTGCCAACCAAGGCTATAGAGACACAATCTATCCTGCCATTTAGCTTATAGCTGGAGCGAGAAGAGTTGGATTAAATGATTATATTTAATTGGAGTAGATAGACTAAACTATCGCCCGGTTCACACTCCACCCATATTTATTGAACAGTTGCAGAGGCTCATCCCTTGTTCCCTGTTTAGGATGTGGTTTCCGGCTTTCTCTTTTCCAATCTTTTCACTCTTACGTAGCCCCCTGCACATCGGTGGCGTTACCGCCTTGCTCGGGTGACATGATTAAATATATATATATATATATTAATAAATAGTAATTAGTGGGGGATCAGTTTATTACTTCATAACAATAGAAAACCGATCACTCACTTTATGCCCAGTAGAAGCTTTAATCTTTTCCAACAATTATGTTCAGTCAGTCAGTTAAGCGCCATACGTGATACACGCTTTGGGCGATCATGTCTCGAAAGAGACATGACTGACTGGGCAGAAGATAATCCTACACTAGGTTGTCATTACTTTCTCTGGTAGATTGGTTGCCAGCCAAGGCTATAGAACCCAATCTGTCCTGTTATTTAACCCATAACTGGAAGAAAGAGACAGATTAATACTTTTCTCAAGGGTATTTGCGAGTAAGTGAATTCAAGGAATTCAACTGGAATTCTAACACGGCTCCCCGATTTCTCGTTCCACAACGCACATCTACAAAAAAAAAAAAAAGGATCCCAAAGTGTCAATTATGGATCGGTGATCTATAATTGACACTGCTATCACCTTTAAATTTGTTGTTTCTCATTTTCTTTTTACTTTTTTCAATGTAGTCTTATAGATTACACCCTAAACTTTCCGATTGCAAAAAAAAAAAAAAAAAATTTGGAAAAATTTCAAAATTTCAGTTTGTCATACAATCAATCAGGTACAGAAATGTAAATATCTAGAAAGTGTTCTAATAGAGGACGGAAAGTGTGACACTGAGATCCGAAGTCGTCTTGTAATGGCCAAGGTAGCATTCCAAAAGCTGAGCAGATTATGACATATAAAATGATTTCGTTGGAATCAAGGAAAAGCGTAATGAACTGCTACGTGATATCTGACCTTCTATTTGATACCGAATACTACAGAATTTTCTCAAAGAAGAAAAACAAAAGACTAGAAACACCAGAAATGTGGTTCTACAGAAGGATACTGAGGATACCATGGGCTGAAAATGTGAGCAACGCAAAAACTTTGGAGAGAATGCAAACAAAAAGGAAACTTATACTCAACGTCAGGAAGAGACAGTTGAAGTTTCTTGGACACGCAATGAGGAAGAAGGGCTTGGAGAAACTGATACTCACAGGGCGGAGGGAGGGAAAGAGAGACAAGAAGAACAGCGCTTGACATACTTGATAGGCCTAAGCAAATAGATGGCAGAGCAGGGTTTAGGAGAAATAACAAGAAAAAATATATTAAATGTTACACGGGACAGGAAGATGTGGATGGCCATGATCGCCTACATTCTGAAGGGACACAGCTTATAAAAGAGAAAGGAAAGCATTTCTTCCTCATTCAGGTTAATTTTTGTAAGGCTTCATTCTTGCTTATTTTACTATCCGAAGCGTAAACAAGGAATTAATTGATATATGTTTAATGCAACATTTTTATTAAATTTTTAAAGTGGACATTTCGTATTTGAATTAGACATCTAGTTCTCGGAATTAAAAATAAATCCTTTAATTTATACTATCTTCATCGTTTAGTGTATTTTGTCTAAGATTGTTCTAGATCAACAAGTCATGCCTTTTTTTCAATTAATTCCTTGTATTATAACAACTCTCCAAGTTTTCGTTATTAAATTTACAACTCTTTGAGTCAAATCACTTTTGGATGACTAACCCAATGATATCATCGAAAATGAGGACAAAAGTTCCTGGGACATGCAATGAGGAAGGAGAGCCTGGAGAACCTGATACTGACTGGACAGATAGAAGGAAGGAGAGACAGAGGAAGGCAGCGGATAACATATTTGCAGGGACTGATCAGGTGGATGACGGAACGGGGGTTGCCAGGAGCAACAGGAGCAAACATACTAAGAGCCACAAGGGATAGGGAGACGTGGAGAGCCATGATCGCCTACGTCCTGAAGGGACAGGGCACATAGAAGAAGAAGAACCCAATGATTTCATGTACTAAGCAATCAGTGCTTAAATCTTTGGGATCTATAAATCTAATCTCAGTAAACACTAGCTCATATTACAATTTTTGTCGGACCTGAAGGAGACTGCTATCACCTTTAAATTTGTTGTTTCTCATTTTTTTTTATTACTTTTTTCAATGTAGTCTTATAGATTACACCCTAAACTTTCCGATTGCAAAAAAAAAAAATTTGGAAAAATTTCAAAGTTTCAATATTTAAACAATTTTCGGAAGTTTTTCATATAACATTATAGTAAATTGATCCTCCATTTTGGAACAGCTCGACGGCACGACATTACCACCACCTGGAAATTTGTTGATTATCAATTTCTTTTTACCTTTTTCAGTGCAATCTTATGGATTAAACCCCAAACTTTCCGATTGACAAAAACAATTTGTAAACAATTTCAACATTTAAACAATTTTACGTGGGTGGAGGGGATCAGTTTTTCATACTACCTTATAGTTAAATCGAACCTGTGCAATTAACTTTTTTGTTTGTGCATATTCAACAACTGAATCCTTCGTTAAATTTTTGAATAAAGCCATTCTTGGATTTTCTGAGGAAGATGCCATCGTAAGAACTGAAGAAAACTTAAAAAAAAAAAAAAAAAAGAGCAACAACTCGTCCCCCCCCAAAAAAAACAAAACGACTTCTACGCGAGTGGATCCAAAATGAATTATCGATTTACTATAACTTTTTATGAGAAACAGAGCCCCCCACCTAAAATTGTTTAAATATTGAATTTTTTTTTCAATTTTTTTTGATAATCGGAAACTTTATGTAATAATCGAATAGACTGCGCTGAAAAAACTAAAAAAAAGAAAAAAAGAAAAGTAAAACAACAAATTTAAAGGTTGTGGGAGTTTTCAGTTCCGCCCAATTTTTTTATTGTTGTTTTCTCTAGCTCACTGTGCTAATGGCTCCTATATTGTATTCATGTTTATACTTAGATCAATCTATTCCCGAAATTCCAACGTATATCACCTGAAGAAGCCTGTGTCTACAACTGCTGAAACGTGATGAAAATAGGAAATAAAGATGAGGACAACAGTTTCAGAAATATAAACAGATGTTAATAGATAAATTCTTTATAAATTTCTAACTACATCTATTCTCTACTTAGCAAATTATATGTATAACGATCTCCGGATTTATGACCAGCTAAAATAGGCATTAAAAAACTGTTTAAAAAAATGTAATTATTTTCTACTAACAGTAAAGCCCGGCGTTACTCAGGTGTAATGAAAGCTTTAAAACTAATCCATGGTCCTGGAGTTCAGACTCTTTGGACGTTGGCACAAAAGACTAAAAATCAATAGTTGTTTCCAGTTAAAGCGAAACCGTAGACTGAAAGAAATATTAATGGGTGTAAGTCAAATTTTCATTTCTGGTATCGATATCAAATACGTTTTTTCCTCGTAAACTTAATTTTGAAGGCTAAATAAGTCCTCTGAGTAAATGGTATCATGGCTGAGACTAAGAACTACAATTATACCGACTTAGAGCCAAACCCGAAGCAAAACTCAAATAAAAGGGCTGAAAAAATTCAGACATACAGTCATAAATCATCGATTTTCTGCACCATTGTAAGAAATGCAACCTTGAAACTTCTGAATATCGTTTCTTGTGTCTTTGTTTATGAGTGTATGAAATTTGATTACAATCAGACCACTCTTTCTATAACCCTAGCTTTTTCGATTATCGATTTTCGATATTTATCGGGGGTACCTCGACAAAACCTAGCTAAGAACACTCGTAGACGCTTATGGTACAACTGTGTAAATTTTCCAGAAAATTGGTTCAGCCGTTTTGGAGTCTATAGTTAACTGACACACACACACACACACACACACACACACACACACACACACACACAGAGACAAAATTTCATTTATAAATAAGTTTAGATATTAAATTAATTTTTTGTTTGGGTTTTTGGTTTCATCTATCCCCACCACACTTTTTCATTACATTTCCTGTGTAATTTTTATATATTTTTGTGTATATATTGTACATAAGAAAGTTTTAAATTCATGTGGGGATTATCTCCTTTTTTAGGTTCACTGATGTGCGTTGTGCTGCAGGATGTACGTTGTGGTGCAGTCGATATCAGCTCGAAACGAGAAATCGGGGAGAGGGGCGAGTTCGAATTCCAATTGAATTCCTTGCATTCACTTACGCACAAATAACCTTGGGAAAGTTACTTATCCGTCTCTTACCTCCAGTTATGGGTTAAATAACAGGGCAGATTGGGTTCTATTGTCTTGGCTGGCAACAAGGTTACCGCAGAAAGTAATGGCAACCTACTGCGGGATAATCTTCTGCCCAGTCAATCATGTCTCTTTCGAAACATGATCGCCTAATCGTGTATCACGAATGGCACTTAACTAACTGACTAAAAGTATGAGGTATTATGGTGTACGGTGGATTGATTGAGGATGGATGGGTCCTTATGGTGAATGGAAAATTGTAAAGAGCGACTGGGTCATGAGTCGGATTAGATAGGTATAAGATAGTTATTGATGACCAGCCTTAGTTTTTGTTCCTCTCAATCATTGGCCTTGTGCCAAAATTGTATTTCTATACAATAAATCTTGTGAGAGGAAATGACTAAACATAAACTACAAGAAAACTGAATGCATGGTCATCAACAAAAAGAGAAGGCCAGGATGCCGATTAAACATCAGGGATAGAAAAACCAAGCAGGTACAGAAATTTAAATACCTTAATATTAAAGGAAGGAAAGTGCGACACTGAGATGAGTAGGCGTGTTTCGGTGGCCAAGGATATATTCCAAAAGCTAAGCAGTGTATTGAAAAAGAGAAAGATCTTATTATGGTTTGTTTTTGAGTTGTGTTTAACAGCATATCAATCTTTGTGGGTTATTTAATGCCAAAAAGGTAGGGTTTTAAAATACTTTTTTTTAATGTTCGATTATAGTGAGAAGGTTGATTTAGTCAGATTTTAATTAATTTTTTTTTGTTGTTATTCTTTTTTATTTTAGAAAAAAGAAAATGTCTTCTAGATTTGTATTAAAAAATGTTTTCTTTGTTTTTAGAGAATACGCTACTTAACTTGTGGAACGCGTCCTTCGCCATGCCAATTCGCTTTCGGACCTCTCTGCCGCACTTTTCGTCTTCTGTTAGGACACTTCCCGGGTATTTAAATTTTTGTACTTGCTTGATTTTAGTATCCCTCACTTGTATTTGGCATTTTGGTTTGTTCTTTTTGCTGATGACCATATATTCAGTTTTCTTGCTGTTTATTTGCAGACCTTCTTTGTCACTCTCCTCAGCTACCTTCTGTAGGAGGTCTTGTAGTTTCCTTTTTGTGTCTGCTACAAGCACTGTATCATCTTATTTACATTTACTAATAATCTTGTTAAGAAAATATGCTTCCTCAGGAAGGATTTGAACCTGCGTCCCCTAGGGGGAACAGTCAACTGATTGCCCAAAAGAGTCTTAAAGAGATTTACTATTTCGGGCTATTATTAAAAAATTTTTAAGAGTTTATCTATTTTGTAACGTTTTCCGTAAAACTTCGTAAATAATTAATAATGTGTTGAACTTTTTTTTTTAATAGAAAGATGTTAAATCGAAATTCAGCCACATTCTACTGGGCTCGGAATAAATGCTACTACCATATAAGGCATCACACACGTACATCTGAAACAGAAAACCCTGAAAGGAAACATTAGCAGCACTTAACAACAAACCCCTTAAAAATATCTAAAGGAATGGCTGAAAGCGTTTTGGACAATAGACATCGCGATCAATTTTTATGCTCTCTTACTCCTATCATCAGAAGAATGTAAGAATACCATAAAAATACCATAAGAATATCATATTGATATATTAAAAATATATTGATATATATATATATATATATATATATATATATATATATATATAATTATGGTCGGTAGTATATATATATATATATATATATATATACTACCGACCATAATTATTAGGCCACCCCAGTTTTTTTTTTTTAAATGATGTATTTCATACTATTTTTAGTATTTATTGCCAAGTGGATAATTCTAAATGAAAACAGAATTGCTCTTTGTTAATATTGTACAATAACATGTGCATCAAATGAACTGTTCTGGTGTCAAGTATTTGTGCTCTCTTCTCCATGCTAGTCTCTTCTTCTTATTGGCTGGCCGAAGCAAAAGCTTCCTGGCTGCCTTGTAAAATTTTGCAAAGTAATAATAATAAAAGAACCATTCTATTTTCAATTGCAATTATCCACATGGCAATAGATACTAAAAATAGTATGAAATACATCATTTCTTTTAAAAAACTGGGGTGGCCTAATAATTATGGGCTGTAGTTTATATAAAGAACTAAAAGGTTTTCGGTAAAAAACGACTTCGTAAAAATCGAACTAAGACTCTTATTTTGAAATCTTAGTCCTTGGTATGACGATAAACTACATCAGGTAGCAAGTTCTCCGATCGGGAGACTTGAGGTTTTTCGAAGCATGGAACCACCTTTCATTGCTATTGTTCTTAGTTCCAATCTGACCCAGGTTCGTAGTACCTGTTAGGGGTCCAAGCTGTAGGCAAATAGTGAACTTTTTGCTGGTATATTTACTATAAATATTTCTACGGAATTATAGTTAAACTACTAGCAATACATTTTATAGTAGCGGAATGACTAACAATACATTTTATCTGAAGTTGAAAGTACACAATTGTGCTAAAAAAAATTAGTTGAAGCCATAAAATTCGGTTCAGACTATTTAAATTTCGTCACTAAATAACCCGAACTGGTTGGTACGCTGCTCCCGAAAATCGACCAATCAACCAACTTTAGATATGAATTACAGGTCTTCCATGAAAGAGGTTTATTTACCCGGCGTCATATTACGACAGGATTTCTGAAGGCGAACATGGAAACAATATCTCAGAGTCGGGTGACAAAAAAGAAAACAAAGACAGCGACGATGATGATGATGATGATGATGATCGATGGATGAACGGATAGAGAAATCGGGTGAATCCGTCGTCATGGTTACATGCCATCTGTTGTCACTCAATAGATACTGAACTTACGGCTAACAATACCATACACTTGGGGCCAAAATGGTTGATGATGTTTTCATGTCAAAACGAGAAAAGGCTCTACATTGCTTTGAAAAACAAAACACGATTAACCAAGCAAAAGGTCTGAAAACTTCACGTCGGGGGGCAGTTAACAATCTCTTCTGTTTGATTATTATGACTAGTGGCATAGTCTGTCCTCACTGGGGGGCGGGAGCCTTACTTGTGCCAAAACTAAACTTATCTTAGTAAATTAAAACTTGGAGTCTGGTTACTTTGTTGATTTGTTTTAATTATACACTACCGGTCATAATTATTAGGCCACCACAGTTTTTTTTTTTAAAGAAATGATGCCTTTCATTTTATTTGTAATATTTATTGCCAAATGAAAACAGAATGGTTCTTTTGTTATTATTACTTTGCAAAATTTTACAAGGCAAATAGCGACATTGTCCCCATCTCACCCTGTAGATTTGCTATATCTATCTATCTATCTATCTATCTATCTATCTATCTATCTATCTATCTATCCCATTCATTCATTATCTATCTATCTATCTATCTATCTATCTATCTATCTATCTATCTATCCCATTCTGTTCATTATCTATCTATCTATCTATCTATCTATCTATCTATCTATCTATCTATCTATCATTCATTCATTATCTATCTATCTATCTATCTATCTATCTATCTATCTATCTATCTATCTATCCCATTCTGTTCATTATCTATCTATCTATCTATCTATCTATCTATCTATCTATCTATCTATCTATCTAAGTCTGTTCATTATCTATCTATCTATCTATCTATCTATCTATCTATCTATCTATCTATCTATCCATTCTGTTCATTATCTATCTATCTATCTATCTATCTATCTATCTATCTATCTATCTATCCCATTCTGTTCATTATCTATCTATCTATCTATCTATCTATCTATCTATCTATCTATCTATCTATCTATCTATCCCATTCTATTTCATTATCTATCTATCTATCTATCTATCTATCTATCTATCTATCTATCTATCTATCTATCCCATTCTGTTCATTATCTATCTATCTATCTATCTATCTATCTATCTATCTATCTATCTATCTATCTATCTATCATTCTGTTCATTATCTATCTATCTATCTATCTATCTATCTATCTATCTATCTGTTCATTATCTATCTATCTATCTATCTATCTATCTATCTATCTATCTATCTATCTATCTATCTATCTATCTATCTGTTCATTA
Organism: Ascarosepion bandense; assembly: GCA_037127315.1. Taxonomy (NCBI): domain Eukaryota; kingdom Metazoa; phylum Mollusca; class Cephalopoda; order Sepiida; family Sepiidae; genus Ascarosepion; species Ascarosepion bandense. Next base: position 637,803 of record JBBBDQ010002112.1, read on the forward strand.
TCTATCTATCTATCTATCTATCTATCTATCTATCTATCTATCCCATTCTGTTCATTATCTATCTATCTATCTATCTATCTATCTATCTATCTATCTATCTATCTATCTATCTATCCCCCATTCTGTTCATTATCTATCTATCTATCTATCTATCTATCTATCTATCTATCTATCTATCTATCTATCCATTCATTCATTATCTATCTATCTATCTATCTATCTATCTATCTATCTATCTATCTATCTATCTATCTATCTAAGTATATTTTCATTATCTATCTATCTATCTATCTATCTATCTATCTATCTATCTATCTATCTATCTATCTATCTATCTATCTAAGTATGTTCATATCTATCTATCTATCTATCTATCTATCTATCTATCTATCTATCTATCTATCATTCTCTTCATTATCTATCTATCTATCTATCTATCTATCTATCTATCTATCTATCTATCTATCTATCTATCTATCTATCTATTCATTATCTATCTATCTATCTATCTATCTATCTATCTATCTATCTATCTATCTATCTATCCATTCTCTTCTATCTATCTATCTATCTATCTATCTATCTATCTATCTATCTATCTATCTATCTAAGTCTATTCTTATCTATCTATCTATCTATCTATCTATCTATCTATCTATCTATCTATCTATCTACACTACCGGCCATAATTATTATGCCACCCTAGTTTTAAAATAAATTATGCATTTGATACTCTTTTTAGTATTTATTACCAAGTGGATAATTCTAAATGAAAATAGAATGTTTTTTTTTTGGTATTATTACTTTGCAAAATTTCACAAAACAAGGAAGCAAAGATAAACTCGTCCAAATCACCGTAAATTTTCTACATTTTTTCATTGATGAAACTGCAATATAGGTAATTATTAAATATTTATAAATTAAGTTGATGCACGTCATTGTGCAGTATTAACAAAAGAACCATTCTTCTTTCATTTCCAATAATTCACTTGGCAATAAATACTAAACATAGTATGAAATACATCAATTTTTTAAAACACTGGGGTTGCCCAATAATTATGGCCGGTAGTGTACGTATCCAATACATAAAAATATAATGATCTGTTGCCTTTTAATGTTAAGATTTGGTGTTAACGGATGGGCGCCTTTATTCTTTACTCTTATCATTTTGTTGTTCTTTTTTGTGGGGAGGGCACCTCGAGGTGATGTAGTGGTTAGCAAAATTGTCTCGTTATAATTATTATTATTGAGTAGTGAATTCGATTCTCACTGGGTGTCCCATACTTTCGGCCTTGTGCCACAGCTAAGCTATGCTTAGAAAATGACTTTATCATTTTGTTGTTTCTATTCTATTAGTTCTTTCTTTCTTTTCTTTCTTTCTTTTCTTTCTTTCTTTTCTTTCTTTTCTTTTCTTTCTTTTCTCTCTTTCTTTCTTTTCTTTCTTTTCTTTTCTTTCTTTCTTTTCTTTTCTTTCTTTCTTTTCTTTCTTTTCTTTCTTTTCTTTCTTTCTTTTCTTTCTTTCTTTCTTTTCTTTCTTTTTCTCAATCCAATTGATCTTCATTCATTTATATAATGAGCACTTAGCCGTGGTGTAATATTTAGCAAACTTGTTTTGCTTGAATTACTACCATTCAGTAGTGAGTTCGATCCTTACTGGGTGCCCCTTACTTTCGGCCTTGTGTCGTATCTAAGCTATGCTTAGAAAATGTCTTTATAGTTTTTATTCTATTAGTTCTTTCTTTTCTTTCTTTTTCTGTCTATGCAATTAATCTTCATTCATTTATATAATGGACACCTAGCGGTAGTGCAATGGTTAGCAAGCATGTCTGGCTGGATTCATTACAATTGAGTAGTGAGGTCGATCCTCACTGGGTGTCCCTTACTTTCGGCAGAGTGTCACGTCTAAGCTACGCTTAGAAAATCACCTTCATCCAGGGTTAGACGCAGGGCTAACAACCCTGCCACATAAAAAAAACAGTTTGTTACGGAAACAGCAAAAAAGCTACCCTTACACACCATTGGGTGTAACGGAAACGTTTATATATATTTAATCTTTCTTTCCTTCGTTGTCGAACTTTTCCTTAATTTGGTTGCTTGTTTTTTTGATTTTTTTTTCTTTCATAAATTCCTTGTCCATCGATAAATAGTACATATTTTTTTCTTTCGTCCTTTCTTTCGTTATTTCGGTTAATAATTTAATAATCGATTTTGTTTACCTTTTTTTCATCTTCTCTCTATTCAAATTTGCCATTCTTTCGTTTTTCATGGTATTAATTCATTATCTATCCAATTGAGTTCTTTCATTCTTTTATTCTTTCATTCTTGTATTCTTTGTTTTCTATCGATCCGATCTTTAATTCGTTCATTCTTTCTTTATCACCTTCGTTGTCAAGCGTTTCACACTTTGCCTTAGTTTGATAATTCCCCCTTTCTTTAATTTAATGTATTGTTTGTCTATTCAAACATTCTTTCTTTCTTTCCTTTATTAATTCGTCGGCTATTCAATCGAACTTTTTATTAATTCTTTCTTTTGTTAAATCCGCTGCTATGCAGGGCCCAGAAGTTTCCCCATTTGAATCCATCCTGTATATATATATAAATCTACCACACATATCTAAATCTACCAGCCCGTGTATTGAATACTGCTGCCACATCTGGTCGGGTTCCCCTGCTATTCTCCTCGGGGTTCTTGACAAAATACAACGGAGAATCTGTAATGTGATCGATACCGACTTGGCAGACCGGCTGCAGTCACTCTCTCACCGGCGTGATATGGCTTCCCTGTGAATCTTCTATAAATACTTTCACGGCTTCTGCTCCGATGAACTTAGATCACTGATGCCCCCTAGGTATGAATTTGCACGAGATACTAGATTAGCAACTAGGTCCCACTCTTTTACAGTAAAACAGATAAGATGTAACCGTAATTTCTACTCTAACAGCTTCTTTTCTCGCACTTCCAGCCTGTGGAATTCCCTTCTACATACTTGCTTCCCCGACGGCTACAATCTCCAGAAATTTAAATGTAAGGTCAATAAACACCTCCTACTACACTAACTCGCACCCATTCTCTCAAACACTCTTCCTATGTACCTCCTTACTCGTCTATCACCCTCCTTCTGACATTTCCTATATCTAATTGCTCTCTCAGCACTTTCCCCTATGTAACACCCTGCGCTATAGTGGCAGTGGAATGCCTTGCTTGGGGTGAAATGATTAAAAAAAAAAAAAGAAGAAAAAAGTCGTTCTTTCCTCTTTTTTTGATATCTTATCTATTCAGTTTCTCTTTGCAGTCTACCTTTCTATCTTCCTTTCTTCTTTTCTTTCTTTGTCTATTCAAAGTTTATATTTCGTCCTTTTCATTCTTTCTTTTCTTATTTTTCTCATTATGTGGTTTCCGGCTTTCTATTTTCCAAACTTTTTTTTTCAATTGGAGTAGATAGACTAAACTATCGCCGGTTCACACTCCACCCACGTCTATTGAACAGGTGAAGAGGCTCATCCCTTGTTCCCTGGTTACGATGTGGTTTCCGGCTTTCTCTTTTCCAATCTTTTTACATTTTTTTTTTTCAATTAGAGTAGATAGACTAAACTATCGCCCGGTTCACACTCCACCCACGTCTATTGAACAGGTGAAGAGGCTCATCCCTTGTTCTCTGGTTACGATGTGGTTTCTGCCTTTCTCTTTTCCAATCTTTTTATTTATTTTTTTTCAATTGGAGTAGATAGACTAAACTATCGCCCGGTTCACACTTCACCCACGTCTATTGAACAGGTGAAGAGGCTCATCCCTTGTTCTCTGGTTACGATGTGGTTTCCGGCTTTCTCTTTTCCAATCTTTTTACTCTTAACTATCCCCCTGCGCATCAGTGGCGTTATCGCTTTGCTTGGGGTGATATGATAAAAAAAAAATTCGTTCTCTATCCAGTCGATCATTGGATTCTTTATCTCCTTCATCCAATGATTTGTTATCTGTCTATTCAAACTTCGCTTCTTTCTTTCTTTCTTTCTTTCTTTCTTTCTTTCTTTTTTCTCCCTATTATTAATGAGACGTTTATTCAATCGATCTTTGCATTCTTTCTTTCTTTCTTTCTTTCTTTCTTTCTATTATTAATGAGTCGTTATCCAATCGATCTTTGCATTCTTTTTCTTTCTTTTTTCTTTCTTTCTTTCTTTCTTTCTTTCTTTCCATTATTAATCAGTCGTTTATCCAATCGATCTTTTTCTTTCTTCTTTCTTTTTCCTTTTTATTCTTTCTTTTTTCTTTTTTCTTCTTTCTTTTTCTTTTTTCTTTCTTTTTTTCTTTCTTTTTCTCCTTTTTCCCTTTTTTCTTTCCTTCTTTCTTCTATTAATGATTCGTTTATCCGATCGATCTTTGCATTTTTCTTTCTTTCTTTCTTTCTTTCTTTCTTTCTTACCAATCGATCACTAGATTCGTTCATTCCGTTTTTCTTTCCCCCGTTGTCGTGTCTTTCAAATTTTCACTTTGTTTGTCTTTTTGATTGTTTTGTGTCGTAGCTCGTACCATGTGACATCTTGTCCCTTCAGGACGTAGGCGATCATGGTCTTCCACGTCTCCCTATCACCTTCTCCTGTTACACTATGCAACACTCGTTCCATCATGCACCTGATTAAGTCCTTCAAATATGTTATCCGCTGCTTTCCCTTGTCTGTTTTCCTCTCTATCTGGCCTGTTAGTATCAGGTTCTCTAAGCCCTCTTTCCTCATTGCATGTCCCAGGAACTTCATTTGTCTCATCCTGATGCTCAATATTAATTTCCTTTTCGTTTCCATCATTTCCAAAACCCCATCATTGCTCACATGTTCGGTCCACGATATCCGCAGCATCCTTCTCTAGAACCCCATTTCAGCTGCTTCAAGTTTTCCCTTCATCTTTGTTGATATTGTCCAACATTCACTGCCATATTGAAAAACTGACATCACATAGCAATCCAGTACTCTCTTCTTTGTTTCTAGTGAAAGTTTCCTGTGTCTTAATACTTTACTCAGCTTCTGGAACGCGTCTTTCGCCATGCTAATTCGCCTTTGGATCTCTGTGTCGCTCTTTCTGTAAAGACAATGTGCGCTTAGCACGGGGTGTTGTCATTATCACGGACTTCGAGAAGTAACACCTACTACTGCAAGAGACTGTAAATATTGTAAATACATCTTGGTTGTACCACTCTGTTAAGAAAGTAGTTGAGCTACATTTCTCTGTGTATCTCTTCATTCCATGATACAACAGTTAGTCTGATTCTTTCTTTCTTTCTTTCTTTCTTTCTTTCTTTCTGTCATTAATTTATCATTCACCCAATCAATCTTTGAATTCTTTCTCTTTTTCTTTCTTTGTTTCTTTATTTTTTTGTTTGTTTAATTCTTTCTATCAAATCGTTCATTGCATTTGTTCATTCCTTCTTTCTTTCCTTCATTGTCTAATATTTCAAACCTTTTCTTTCTTTGTTTTTCTTCTTTTTTTTTCTTTTTTGCTGATTTGATTTTTTTAAAATTCATTATTGATACATTGTATTTTTTCGTTATTTCTCTCATAAAACCGTTGATTATCCACTCGGAGGGACACGCAATGAGGAAGGAGGGCTTGGAGAATCTGATACTAACAGGTTAGATAGAGGGAAAAAGAGACAGGGGAAAGCAACGGATAACATATTTGAAGGATCTAATCAGATGGATGACGGAACGAGGATTGCATGGTGTAACAGGAGAAGGCGTGCTAAGAGCCACCAGGGATAGGGAAACGTGGAAAGCCATGATCGCCTACGTCATGAAAGAACAGGGCACATAGAAGAAGAATCCACTCGATCGTTGCAATCTTTTTTTTTTTTCATTGAGCTCAGTAATTCATAGATTGCTTCACTTTCGTTTTTTATATTTCTTTATCCATTCAATTTTGTCTTTCATTAATCATTTTCATTTAAAACAATCATATCTGATCATGTCTAGAAAGAGACATGACTGATTGGGAAGAATATTTTCCCGCAATAGGTTGCCAATACTTCCTGCGATAAACTGGTTGCCAACCAAGGCTATAGAACACAATCTGGCCTGCTATTTAACCCATAACTGGAAGGAAGAGACGGATTAATACCTTTCCCCAGGGGTATTTGTGCGTAAGTGAATGCAAGGAATTCAACTGGAATTCGAACTCGGCTCCCCGATTTGTCGTTCCGAGTCGATATCCACTGCACCACAACTTAATTTAAAAGAAGAGTTTAAAACAGGAGCCAATTTAAAACTAGATTCCATTTCGAAGAAGAGCCCATTTGAAAGAAGACCCTATTTAAAACAAGAGCTCATTTATAACAAAGTTCTGTTCGAGGAAAGACTAACGAAATAAATAAATAAACCCTAAACACGGACACGAATACAATTAATCTAAACACATTTAAACAATAGACATACCACCTAAAGAAATAATTGATACGTTATTCTCTAGAAATTAATAAGGCGTGTGTCACAGTGCAAATCAGAATTTTTCTAACTTTAAAAACTCCTCATTACCCCCTACCGCCTTAACGACACTCCTGCGTCATATGACAAATTCAACAACGAGAGCTTAAGCTTCCAGTTCCTAACTTTTCACCCCAAATTCTTCAAACTTAACGAACCCCTCGCCGGGCTCCTAATCCTCTAAATTTTTTTTTTTTTTGACCAACGGCTGGTTGGCTTCACAGTAACGATGTTTGGCTGGGCTAGGCTAGGCTAGTTACAGATTTAGGTGGGGAGGAAAGCGAGCGACGGGATATCAACGGGAGCAGAAATAAAGATGACTTTCGGGGAATACAAAATAGAGAAGAGAAAAAATGGCGCGAAAAGTTGACCTCAATATGGTGGACGATGACGTGCTCCGTGAAGCCTGTAATAAGTGTGTTTGCATCTAAAGAGCGATTTGTCGGGGAGGGAAAGGATTGGGATGGGTAGAGGAGAAAGACGGATAAAAGAAAGAGGAGTGAGATTGGAGGACGGGGAATGAGTTGGCAGGCAAACGGGTTTGGTTCGTTGCGCGTGCGAAAAGGCCGGGTAAATAGGAGCTAAAAGTAAAGAAGTTATTCAGACGGAATTAAACGTCGTGAAAGCAGAAAATGGGTAGGGTTCAGGTTCGAATCCCAGTATGGTCGTATTTATTGTTTGTTTGGGTCAGTTCTGCATGAAATCCCATCAGACTAGTTGTCAAACGCCCGCGTGACTATAAACTATGAATGTTGTCTTTTTAAAAATTTATTTAATTGTTTTACAACAGAGGTGTTCAAAGCGCGGCTCCTTTCTACAAGCGAAAGGCAAACAGTTAATCAGCGGTTTTTGGATATATGAACGTCTGGATATTAAAAAAATTTGCACCAATTCTATAATAATATTGTTTATTAATAAAGATGTGCGTTGTAGTGCAGTGGATATCGGCTCGGAACGAAAAATCGCGAAGCCGAGTTCGAATTCCAGTTGAATTCCTTGTATTCACTTACGCACAAATACACTTGGGAAAGGTATTAATCCGTTTCTTCTCTCCAGTTATAGGTTAAATAAAAGGATTGATTGTGTTCTATAACCTTGGCTGGCAATCAGTCTACTGCAGAAAGTAATGGCAACCTACTTCGGGATAATCTTCTGCCCAGTCAGTCATATCTCTTTCGAGACATGATCTCCCAAAGCGTGTATCACGTATGGCATTTAACTAACTGAACATAATAGTTGGAAACAATTAAAGCTACTACTGGGCATAAAGTAGGGGATCAGTTTTCGTTTGTTATGAAGTAATAAACTGATCTCCCACTAATTACTACTTATTAATATAATGATATAATCCATCTCTTCTCACTTCAGCTATGAGCTAAATGGCAGGACAGATTGGGTTCTATAGTCATGGCTAGCAACCTGTCTACCTCTGAAAGTAATGGCAACCTACTCCGGGATAATCTTCTGCCCAGTTAGTCATGTCTCTTTCAAGACATGATCGCCCAAGCGTGTATCACATATGGCACTTAACTGACTGATTAATAATATTTAGCACATGTGTAGTAATGGATATCGGCTGGGAAGGAGAAATCAGAGAGCTGTGTTCGAATTCCAGTTGAACACGTTGCATTCACTTACGCACAATACTTTTGGGGAAACGTATTAATCCGTCTCTTCTTCCTCCAGCTATGGCAGGAGAGACTGGACTCTATAGCCTTGGTTGGCAAACAGTTTCCCACACAAAGTAATGGCAACCTAGTGGAAGAAAATCTTCTTCTCTTTCGAAACGTTATCGACAAAGCGTGTATCTCGTATAGGATCTGTGGTGATACCGAGCAAAGCGAGCGACCGGATGTTTGCCCTCAGACGTCCAGAAAACAAATGAGCAAAACTGGTCTTTGCGCATCTGGCTCCACGCATATGTTCCGGCAGAAAAACAAAAAATACTAAATATCAAATTCCTTTTCGCGAGCCGACGTGAATTTTGTTTATCGTCCAATGGGAAGCCCAGAATTAAATACGGGTGTGAATTCCCAAATGACTTGTTGGGACCCACAAAGACGAAATAAAAAGCCGACACAGGAAGCATCGCCAGTTGAGAAAATAAGAGCTTAATTAGCACGTCCCTTGACCTCGTCAAGCGATCATACTATGCTCGTCTCCTTTTCTCTCTCATCTTCTTCTTCGCTGTCCCCTGAGTTACTTACACGATCAACGGAGCGGAGACATCAAAAACACTCCTAAACGCTCACACATACATACGCACAAACTCTCTTTTTTTGCATTTACTGCTATGAACATTTTAACGATCTTTGAACCCATCCAAAAGACATTACTTTTATTTGTAAAAAAAAAAAATACCTTAATTGATATCTGTGTATATAGAAATGTTGTTTCTATACTCAATTTGATTTTCTGAATTCATTGCATTCACTTACGCGCAAATACCCTTGGGAAAGGTATTAATCCGTCTATTCCTTCCAGTTATGGGTTAAATAACAGGACAGATTGGGTTCTATAGCCTTGATTGGCGACCAGTCTACCGCAGAAAGCAATGGCAACCTACTGCGGGATAATCTTCTGCCCAGTCAGTCATGTCTCTGTCGAGACATGATCGCCCAAGCGTGTATCACGTATGGCACTCAACTGACTGACCTCCCTTATAGTGGGCAATCTATTAACGAGGCCAAATTCAGTTAATTTCAACACTCAACTACGCTTCACTAGAACGGATAACCCACTATAGATCTAAGTGACTACCTGACATTCACTTACAAATCAGGACCAGTGCAGCAAAAAGAAAAACACTAAATTCAAACTGGGTTGCCAGCTTGTTAGTGCCGAATTTACTCAAAGGGTTAGCAGGCTGAAGCTTAGGGCCTCAAAATTTAGAGACCTCCAGTATGTATTTGACCATGTCATAGGTCTTTCTTACACATGCTGTCATTCAGTGCAGACTATGAACAACACCTCAGTAATTTTCCCTCCATTTTATTTCAGAATCAATACGATTTATTTATTGATTTACTAGCAGTATAGCCCGGCGTTGCTCGGGTGTAATGAACGCTTTAAAACTAATCCATGGTCCTGGAGCTCAGACTCTTTGGACGTTGGCACGAAAAACTAAAAAGCAATAGTTGTTTCCAGTTAAAGCGAAACCGTAGACTGAAAGAAAAATGAATGGATGTAAGTCAAATTTTGAAGTTTGGTGAGAATCGGCGAAAAATTGTGGATTTGTATAAAGGACATACAGACAGATAAACAGACACACACTCAAACAACTTGTCTTTTATATATATATATATATATATATATATATATATATATATATATATTATCGATTTTCTGCACTACTGTAAGAACTGCAACCTTGAAACTTCTGAATAGCGTTTCTTATGTCTTTGTCTATGAGTGTATCAAATTTCATTAAAATCAGACCACTCCTTCTCTAACCCGATCTTTTCGATTATCGATTTTTGATATTTATCGGGGGTACCTCGAAACAAAACCTAGCTAAGAACACTCGCAGGTGCTCATAGTACAACTGTGTAAATTTTCAAGAAAATCGGTTCAGCCGTTTCGGAGTCTATAGATAACGGACACACACACACACACACACACACAAAGCTCCATTTATAAATAAGTTTAGATTTATAGATTAAAAAAAAAACAAATTAACATTCTTACACTATTTAATCCGATATCGTATTTAACAATAACATCAAACGTCCTTCAGATGACGAATTGTGAACTGCGGAGTTTTAAACAGCTGTCATAAATCCTCGGTTTTACTCAAATTGTTTAATGTAACACAGTCCTATTTTCCTCTACTCATGAGAATGAAGGATCTGGAGAGGTCTTTCACGTGAAATAGCCTAAAATCTCTCTTCATCTAAATCCGGTTCTGTATATACACTACCGGCCATAATTATTAGGCAACCCCATTTTTTTTTTTTAAAGAAATGATCCTTTCCTTTAGCTGTATAGTAGATGCTTCACCAGGGCTACATAAAGTTTGTCTGCGGGATTATAATCTCTCAGTTGCGTCTCTTTCTTCAGGCAGATGCTGAACCGCCCCATTGCAGTAGAGGAGTGGATCGGTAGTCGGAACCGAGGCCAGATTTTGAGAGTACGCGTTCGGGTTCCTCATAATAAACTCAACCTTAAGTCACATTGGATCCCAGTGGGTGGTGGTGGGGAGGAGTAAATACCCATACGGTTTTACTACTCCTAGACAGGTTGCTTACACAACGCTCTAACCGCAGTCTGGACTGTTATTTACTCATAGTATTGAGAGATGAAATCATTACTTTCCTAAGGTTATAAGCCCATAAGTGGCTTGATTTGAAGAAGGAAGAGCAGGAAAAACATAGAAACAGAGAAGCTGGCAAGTGCAGCTGATGATGAGTTTGGTGGTCACGTGAGTGCTTCTGGGCAGGGCCATCTTGAAATAGAAATGATCGAACGTTCTCCAGAGTCAAGGCATGAACCCAAGATCCTGCGAGGAGGGCGTGATGATAGTATCAAACCAAAACATATCCTGAGGGAAAAATTGAGTAAAAAATAAGGATAATGACAAGGAAAATTGAAAAATAAATTAAGGAATATATATATATATATATTATATTTTAGAAAATGTACACAATTTTTCTATATATATCCACGACAAAGGTACGTTTGTTTCGACATTGAAACTTCAATGTCTCATCAGGCGGCGAGCACTGTTTTATATTAATGTTTTGGACGTTGTAAGAATTCTTTCTTCGTTCTGTATTCACTCGGATATATATATATATGAGAATATATATATATATGAGAACGGATATATATATATAAAGAACATTATGTTTGGAAAAAGAACAATAGTTGTAGGAGGCAGTTTGAGCCTAGCTTTTCTAAATTTTATCTGCTCTTCAAAAAAAAAAGTAGGTTTTATGAAAGCAATGAACTTGACTGGGATTCGAACTCGGCTTTCTCTTTCTTTAATCAAATCCGCAATCGATTACTCTACCATAGCGCGGAAACAACTATGGCTATATTTGATTAAATATACATTAAATAATTACATAATGGACTCTTTTGTTTTGCTCTTGTAGAAACAGAGGAAAATACACTACTTGGTTTCACTGCCAGGTTTCAGACATGCAGTATCGAATAACAGAAACCAAATAAAGCAATCGACAAAAATCCATTTACCATAAATAAAATAACATCGCCTTCTAAATTATGTTTAAATTAATCTTAAGAGAATTATTCGTAAGACGTTGATTTGAATGACAATATAGGGAAGATAGAAATGTTTATTGTCTCCTGCCAGTACATCTGGACTGCTCCGTTTTGATCGCGTAAAAAGTACGCTACTTGGTTTCAGTGAGAAAGTGAGTGCACGAAAGAAAAAAGAAGAGAAAATAGAAATGTTCAACGGTTGTTTCAGTAAATAAAAAAGTTGTTAAATTCAAAATCTTCTAATTTGTATCCACGTCTTAAAATAACGACAAACAATCTTTATGATTGTTATTGGAATATTTTGTTAAAGATGTTAAACTCAAGTATTTAACGACGTGCTAAGGGACGATTGTATGGATATTTTTGTTGTGGCCTGTTTGAGCCAGGAAGAAAAACTCGAAAACAAGAAGGTAAGTTGAAACAGTATACTAAAATAACAGAACAATATATAAATGTAAGATTGTTAGTAATCAGTAAAATAGAAGTGTAAGTCCGAACGGCATAGTTACGCTGCGTCTCGACTGTCTCATAGCTGCGTCTTAATTGCGTCCCCAGAAGTTACCCCTGTTAGTATTTATAGCAGCAGGAAATGTCCATTCCTCGTAGAAGGGCACCATAACAAAGTTATTCTTATAGAAATTGCCATGAGCTTTTTTGAGAATTAAATGAAGAATTAAAATTCATCAGAGAGGAAAACTGATTATGTTAAGTTATTATTACATGTCATTTTTCATCATAATTCGATATCTACTATGGTCGCACTACCTACCAAGTGTGCGGAAAGCTACGGCTATGTTTATGGCTCCATTTCATGTTTTTTTTTTCTATCTACCCTAACATCCCTAGCGTTACATAGAAAAAGTTCTTCTTAGTGTGTTGGCTGTACTTAACAAGACAATTTTTGTATATCTCTTAAGATAGAGTTTCCAGGGATTCTTTCAATGTGTTGTTTTGTTCAGTTTTTGTTTATTTTTCCAAGTGCACCTACTATCACCGATACTATTCTGGTTTTCAATTTTTTCAAATGTTTATTATTATTATTATTAGTAGTATTATTATTATTTTGTCATTTTTCATCATATTTCGATTTCTGCATTGGTCTCACTACCAACCAAGTCTGCGGGGAGACCTAAGGCAGGTAGTGGCGTGTTGTTATGACTCCATTTCATGTTTTTCTATCTTCCCTATCATCCCCAGCATTACATAGATAACGTTTTCCTTAGTGTGTGGGCTGTACTTAATAAGACAATTTTTTGTATATCTCTTAAGCTGGGGTTTCCAGGGATTCTTTCAATGTGTTGTTTTGTTCCATTTTTTATCATTCCAAGTGCACCTACTATCACTGGCACAACTCTTGTTTTCAATTTCCACATTTTTTCTATTTCAATTTCCAGGTCTTTATATTTTGACAGTTTTTCAAATTCCTTGGTTGCTATGTTACAATCCGCTGGACAAGCCATATCAATTAATAGACAAGTTTTCTCCTTCTGGTTTTTAACAATAATGTCTGGCCTGTTTGCTTCAATTTTTCTGTCTGTGTAGATGGTGTAATCCCACAGAATGGTTACATCTTCTATTTCTGTAACCGGTGCTGGATGATGCTCATACCAGTGTTTGTTTACAGCTTTTCCATAATGTTTGCACATTGCCCAATGTAAATATTGCCCAACTCTATCGTGGCGATTTTTATATTCGTTTGGGGCAAGCACAGAACAGCCTGAGATTAGGTGGTCTATTGTTTCTTGGTGTTTATCACAAAACCTGCATCTTGGATCCATATTATTATGCATAATATTTGCCTGAAAGTTTCTCGTGAAAAGACTTTGGTCTTGTGCTGCAAGTATAAATCCTTCAGTTTCAGACTTTAATCCAGATGCACGTAACCATCGATGAGTATTAACTTTGTCAACATTGGATTTATTGGCACGTACTGGATATTGGCCATGCAGAGGTTTGTCTTGCCAGCGCTGTTTCATCTTTTCAAGAGCTTTATCTTTGGCTTTCATTTTCATATTTTTTGCCGCAATAGTTGGTTCTTGGCTACTGTTTTGCTTTTCTACAGAATCTACTAACTGTAATTCTTGTTTGTATTTACTGCCTTCTTTTATTATTGAATATTTTTTCTTTCTTTCTTCATGTTGCCTTACTAATTGTATCATCCAATCCTTTGTTGTTTCTATGTATGTTAGTAAGCCAATAGTTGTTGTCTTGTATGACAATTCCAGCTGAATAAGACCCCTTCCAACTTCTTTACGGGGTATGTATAGACGGTCTACATCAGCCTTTGGGTGATGCATCCTATGCTTAGAAAGAAGCTTTCTTGTTTTAGCATCCATTCGCCTGATGTCGTTTAGAGTCCAGTTTAAGATGTTAAAGCTAATAACTGGGATTGCAAGGCTATTAATGGCCATAACTCTGTTCTGTGAATTTAATTCAGTTTTTAATATCATTCGTAGCCTTCTATAGTACTCTTTACGCACTATTTCTTTCATTTGTTTATGGTGAATGTTGTCGCTCTCATTTACACCTAGGTATTTATAAGCTTCTTCTGGTTTCAATTCTTTTATTGTTACAGCAGGGTCTAAGCTAATTGAGGATGTTTCTTGTATTGATCCACGTAAAACTGTAGCTTTAGCACATTTATTCAAATTAAATTTCATTCCAATGTCTTCGCTGAAGCATTTTACAGTTTGCAGAAGACCTTCCAGCTCATTATCATTCTTAGCATATAACTTTAGGTCATCCATGTAAAATAGATGGCTTATTTTCTTTTGGCCTATTTTATAACCACATTCTGTCTTGTTAAGTTGACTGGTTAGTGCTATTAATGATATGCAGAATAGTAAGGGAGATAAAGAATCACCTTGAAATATACCTCTTTTGATGTTTATTTCATCAGACTTATAGGTTCCATTTATATGATTGAGGTAAAGGGTTGTTTTCCATATAGACATGCACTGTTTGATGAAATTGATGATGACGGGCGATATCTTGTATATATTTAAAGTCTTTAAAATCCAGGGATGTGGCACACTATCGAATGCCTTCCGATAATCTATCCAGGCAGTACTAAGATTTTTTTTTTCGTACTGGAGCAGTTTTCCAGGATCATTTTGTTAATTAGCAATTAGTCTTTACATCCATAACAGCCACGTTTGCACCCTTTTTGTTCAAGCGGTATCATGTCATTTCTTTCTAAGAATAAATATGTCTGTTTTGTTAAAATAGATGTTAATAGTTTATATGTTGTCGGAAGACATGTAATTGGTCTGTAGTTTTTCGGGTTGTTTGTGTCACCATTCTTGGGTAGAAGAAATGTAATTCCTTTGGTCATCCATGCAGGAATTTTAGTGGGATCTTCAACCATTTCTTGAAGTTCTTTGGCTAGTTTTTTATGTGCTGTATTTAAATAATATAGCCAAAAGTTAGGAATTTTATCTATACCTGGGAATTTCCAATTGTTGCTTTTTTTAGTGCAAATTTAACATCATCTTCTGTAATTCCAGACCATGTCTGTTCTGGTTTATTTTTCATTCATTCTATCTCTTGCGCAATCCAATGTACTTCCTTGCTATGTTCTTTAGGGCAAGCCCATATCTTTTCCCAGAACTGTGTGACTTCTTCCATTCTGGGGGGGGGGGGGACTGTCACTTCCATTTTTTTTTACCTATTTCCCTGTAAAATCTCTTTGTATCAGTCTGAAAAATCTTGTTTTGTCTGTAAAATCTTGCTCTTTTCTCATAGCGTCTTATTCTTTGAGCCTTCAGTTGGATTTTTTGCTTTATTTTTTCTTTATTTGATAAGCCTTCATTTTCATTCCTAATGTTATATTTTCTTTCGGCTCTTCTGCTTTTCCTAGTTCTTACATTTATTCCTCTACTCAGTTCATCCAGTATTGATAGTTCACTTCTAAGTTGTTCGATTTCTTTTTCTATTTTTCTTTTCCAAGGTGGATCTTCATGTCTGCGAGACTGCCTTGTTTTTATTTTGATATTCAATTTTTTTGTTACTGCTGTTGCTGATGCATATATTACTTCGTTGAGATTTGTATGAGTGTCTTCATCCAGTATTAATTTCAGTGCTGCATTGTAGAGTTTAATAGTTCGGAGGTTATGTTTTGTTGGTTGTAATTTTGGGAGCTGTTCTCGTTCCTCCATTGTAATATTTTGTATTTGACTTAGATGGTTCTTTATTTCTATCTTGGCTTCCTGTATATTGTTCTTATTTTCCGTCAAATAATTATCTTCGATGCGTTCTGAACTCGTTTTATTTTCGTCTTTTAACTGACTCAGATCACACCTTTCCAGCACTTTTAAACTTACAGCATTATCTTCGCAGTGATTTGCGTGTTTCACGGTTTCTACATTATGATTCTGATTCCGGTTCCTTTTCATATTTTGTTGATTCGTCTCTTCTTGTTACAATTCTTTTAATTTCATTAATTTCAGCCTCTGTCAATCGGTTATTACGAATAATGTACCTACGTACATTGGCTAGTTTATTTTCGTCAATATACTTTCTATTTGCTTGACCAACTTTTTCACGCCAAATGTCATATGTTTGGCGAGTCATGTTTTTTTTAGGTTTGAGTAACGCTTCATGAAATGCAGTCATAACGACTTTGTACTCCTCACGAGACCATTTTATTTTTTCTTTCTTTAAATATACGGTTGTAGATCTAGCTGGAGAATTTTCAGGACCATCATTAGGATTATCCTGGTTGTGGGGACCTGAAGATTCATTCTTTCTGTAGGAGTTTGTTCCTATGGCAGATTTTACGACCTCAGGTAGGTTCCCTCCTGAAGGACGGGCTCCCTGTTTATCCACTGGAAGAGCCATACTGGACTTTTTATTTCTATTTGTATTTTTCATGTTTTTCCCACGAGTGACGCACGGGTCCAAAAGTTCACCCAAAGTTGCCCGGCACGTTGGGTAACGGTCTTTTACAAACAGGGTCCCGAAGCCTGTAGGGGATCGTTTGTGACCTCATAACGCAGTAGCCATTCACTCCTCGGCACGATTAACACCTTGAGTTGCGGGTTGTTGTTCGGAGTTTTCCTTCTCCTAAATGGGCTGCCAAGCAACATCTGACATAGACGCGATTGGAATTCAAGGAGAAAGACGCTGGTTAAAAAAAAAAAGAAAAAAAATCCCTTTGGCTCAACGAAACAAAACATCAGTACTAAAGTATTTTGTTAAAAAAAAAAAAAAAATTCGATAATATCTAAAGAAAAAACCTGTTTATATTAAAACAGAATTTCATATTGAGAAAAAGAAAAATTCAAATAGAAAGACGCTGGTTGAAAAAAACAAACATACTTGGACGTAACGGTCGTTCAACGGAAAAAAAAAAATTGTTACTACCATCAATAGTCCTTGCAAAACAAAAAAAAAATGTAATAATTTGTTCGTCCACTTTATCATTTATTTTTTCAATAAAGTCGTTGGTCAAAAATAGGGTTATCAGAATAAGATAAATTAAATAAGTAAATTAAATCAATAAATAAATAAAAATAAATATATCAATAAATACGTAGACTTTCTATAAAATAATACCGTAGAAATTGTTTTTCATCGGATTTAATTTATTTTCTTGTTTTGTTTTGTTTTTAAGAAAATTATAATAGTTAAAAAAAAAAAATTTTTTTACGAAATATCGACAGCTAAAGGAAATATAATACGGATGATTTTATTTAGGTTCATTTAAAGAACAAACAGATAAATTAGAATAAAACAGAATTTCACTAAAAAAAAAAAAAAATTTTCGATAATATCTAAAGAAAAAAAAATCCTGTTTATATTAAAACAGAATTTCATATTGAGAAAAAGAAAAATTCAAAGAGAGAGACGCTGGTTAAAAAAAACAAACTTGGGCGTAACGGTCGTTCAAAAAAAAACAAAAAAAAACATCACTGCACTTAGAGAGTATTGTTAAAATAAAAAAAAAATTGTTGCTATCATCAATAGTCCTTGCAATAAAAATAATTAAGATAAAAAAAAAAAATTCAAAATTTTTTAATAGGAAAGAAAAAGTGGACATACCTTTGAGTTTATTATTATTATTATTATTATTATTATTAACATTATTATTATTATCATTATTATTATTATTATCATGTCATTTTTCATCATATTTCGATTTCTGCTTTGGTCTCACTACCAACCAAGTCTGCGGGGAGAGCTAAGGCAGGTCGTGGCGTGTTGTTATGGCTCTATTTCATGTTTTTTCTATCATCCCTAGCATTACATAGATAAAGTTTTCCTTAGTGTGTGGGCTGTACTTAATAAGACAATTTTTTGTATATCTCTTAAGCTGGGGTTTCCAGGGATTCTTTCAATGTGTTGTTTTGTTCCATTTTTTATCATTCCAAGTGCACCTACTATCATTGGCACAACTCTTGTTTTCAATTTCCACATTTTTTCTATTTCAATTTCCAGGTCTTTATATTTTGACAGTTTTTCAAATTCCTTGATTGCTATGTTACAATCCACTGGACAAGCCATATCAATTAATAGACAAGTTTTCTCCTTCTGGTTTTTAACAATAATGTCTGGCCTGTTTGCTTCAATTTTTCTGTCTGTGTAGATGGTGTAATCCCATAGAATGGTTACATCTTCTATTTCTGTAACCGGTGCTGGGTGATGTTCATACCAGTGTTTGTTTACAGATTTTCCAATATGTTTGCACATTGTCCAATGTAAATATTGCCCAACTCTATCGTGGCGATTTTTATATTCATTTGGGGCAAGCACAGAACAGCCTGAGATTAGGTGGTCTATTGTTTCTTGGTGTTTATCACAAAACCTGTATTTTGGATCCACATTATTATGCATAATATTTGCCTGAAAGTTTCTAGTGAAAAGACTTTGGTCTTGTGCTGCAAGAATAAAGCCTTCAGTTTCAGACTTTGATCCAGATGCACGTAACCATCGATGAGTATTAACTTTATCAACATTGGATTTATTGACACGTTCTGGATATTGGCCATGCAGAGGTTTGTCTTGCCAGCGCTGTTTCATCTGTTCAAGTGCTTTATCTTTGGCTTTCATTTTCATATTATTTGCCGCAATATTTGGTTATTAAAATTATTATTATTATTATTATTATTATTATTATTATTATTATTATTATTATTATAAACCTAATCGTCTACTAAACTGACCAATCTAAAAGTTAATTCTATGTCCCGGATATAAATTTGCTAAAGAGACTTTGTTTCGCGTTGTGTAGCTAGTGAGCTAAATATAATGAATCCGTTGGATCTCATACTTAAATTAATATTAACAAAGAACAAAAAAAAAAATCAATTAAAAAAAAAATGAATACGTCCCCAATGAGGCCATAACAAGACCTTCACCCCACTCAGATAAACCATATTCGCTGAATGCTGCTGTGAAGGCGTGGCAGATCTCTACAGTCGACTCGAACATCTGCGCAAGAGAAGGATATTTCGAATAGAAAACTTATAATCTCGGAACCTTAATATCATCGCCCGACCTTGCAATGGCACGAGGAAAACTGCTTTATAGTGAGCGAGTAACGCCACGGTTATGCCACGTGGCTATTTGTACTGACGTCGGATTAGCGGCAACAGTCGGGTAAAAAAAACGAAACCCATTCGCGAATCGTTGCTCTTACTTAATATTAATACTAGTGTACCAGTGCTGTCTATAATGACAGGATGTATATAAAGAGTCTAACTGCATTCTGTGCAATGAAAAGGAAAATATATAATTTAACATATTTATAAAAAAAAATAATTTAATTTAAAAGCTCTCTCAATACAAAATTTTTGGTATTTACAGGGTGGAAGGAACATTCCCTGATGTTGAGTTAATTTAATTAATATCTTGAGGTTTCCAGGAACTTTTTTTTTTTTTAATGAAGAGCTACATATGGCTAAATACAGGTTTTGGTAAATACAGGGTGGCCATAAAGTCCGTGTGCACTTTTAAAAAATTATAACTTCATTTGCATTTGTGATAAAAATAATCTGTAACAAATGTTATAAATTTTAATGTACCTAATTTTAAGTATAGTTATTGAATAATTCTTTACCACAAAATTTGCAACAATTTTTAGATAAGTAATCAGATGGATCGGAAGGGGTGGACCATTTTATTGGCTTCCACGTTCGCCAGATTTGATTCTATTAAATTTTTTATGAGGACATGTGAAAACAATTGTGTATGCAACCAAACCTAGTTCATTATAAGATTTGAAAGCTAAAATAACTAATGTGATTTCAGACATTACTGTAAATCAGTTGGCAAATGTTTTCTGTGAACTGTAGAATCGTATTACCCTTTGTATTTGTTGGAGAGTTACCCCTTTTCCCACACTCTATGGACTCTTCCATGGTATACAAATAATCCTTCCAACACAAAACGGGTCGTTGTTAGAATTGCTGAGACTCTTCAACTATAACACTGTCAGCCCTCTGCCTTCGGGTAGAGGGCGCTCTCTGCTTCCGAGCAGAGAGCAATAACCCAGTCGTGGTTCCGCCGAAGGGTAGAAGCACGACTGGGCAAAAATAGACAGACATTTTTTGGCCGGGCCATATGTAATATAACAATCTGGCCCCACCCGAGGAAGTGATGCAAGCGATGGTGTTTCCCGTCGGTGAAGGGGTCGGCGAAACGACAAGACAGGTGTTTGTGAAATACATCCTGTCGAGGCCGGAGCGGATGTCGTTTGACCTTATTTCCGACAGCGGCGGAAATGACTACGGAGGCAAACAGAACAGGTGTCTCTGGGAATTACGTGTGCGTTGCGTGGGCGAGGCAAAACCGGAAGGAAAGTCCCGGTTCTAGAAGACTATATAAAGACCTCGACACACGGATTCGCCAGCAGAGAACGGCCAGTGGAAGCAGAGAAACACCACAGGCAAGACTACACTCCCGTCAACCCATTCTATGTGCGATCTCACTCTCCTGTTCTCTATTCCACACGGTTCGTCGTCATCAATAAAAATATAACCTTATATTTTTATATATGCGTGTTTGTTGTTTTGTCGTCGTACGGCGATATATAACACATATAGCCCGGAAATCCTAGTCAAAATTGACCATGTGTCACATGTTGCCCTTACTGGGAGGGACAACTAAATATAGTTGTTAGAGTTGATGTTTGTCAGAGCAGCTGAACCGCCGCTCGTTGGTCATCAAGAATATAGACTTATTACCCGGACTTACTTCTTTGTATATATTTGACTTCCACTAACAAGTATTCCTGAATCTACTAACCGTGTACAGGTTGTATATCTTTTGTTCAATACATTTACTTTTTTCCCTCTCATATCTTTTTGTGTTATTATTATATTGTGTGGTTTTCTCAACAAGAAACCATAACAGTATTGCTAATGATGGAGGACATGTGAAAACTTAAATAAAATTTCAATAAAACCTTAAAAAATATAGATTTACTTCTTTCTAATTCTTTTAACAAATTATTTCTATCGCAATCGCCCGGTTCGCACTCCACCCACGTCTATTGAACAGGTGTAGAGGCTCATCCCTTGTTCCCTGTTTAGGACATGGTTTCCGGCTTTCTCTTTTCCAATCTATTCACTCTTACGTAACCCCCTGCACACCAGTGGCCTTACCGCCTTGCTCGGGGTGATATGATTAAAACAATAAAATACAAATAAAGTTATGACTTTTTAAAAGTGCACACGAAATTTATGGACACCCGGTATATTCCTATATTTGAAAATGATTACCTTGTGATTTATTGTCATTGCAAATAACTGGGTTATTGAAAATTGTCGTTTTTTCAAAATAAAAGGTAGAGATGAGACTAAACATTCAATTAACGAACTACTAACAAACAGTAATCTGACTATTAGTTTAGTTTGTCTAACTATGAATTGTCTGAAATATGCAGCTTTTTCCATTCGCTTGCAGGCTTACGGCCTATCACGTTGAATACACCGGTTCTCACTCGATCACCGAAGTTAAGCAGCGTTGAGACTGGCCAGTACTTAGATGCGTGACCGCTTGGGAATACCAGGCGCTGTAAGCGTATAGTGACGGATGTGCGTTGTGGTGCAGTGGATATAGGCTCCGAAATAGAAATCGGTGAGCCGAGTTCGAATTCCAGGTGAATACCCTGCATTCACTTAAGCACTGGTACCCTTGGGAAAGGTATTAATCCGTCCATTCCCTCCAGTTATGTGTTAAATAACAAGGGTAGGACTTGGGGACCCTGCTCTTTAATGAATCGTGAAAAGGAAAATGTTGTAAAAAAATAAAATAACCTTACCCAAGATCACTGGTTATGACCTTAAAATGATCCCATAAGGATTGATAGGTCGTTAAGCCTTCAAAACAAACTTTTTCTTTCTGTTATTACCTCCCCCTCTCCGTAATTACCTCCTTCTTTATATCATCACTTTTCTAACATTGCCTCTCTCTCTTCTTATCATTGTCTAACGCAGGGTTTTTCAAACTTTTTGACTTACGGACCCCTTTTTTGACTTACGGACCCCATTATATTTCAACTTTTTGTCTAAGGACCCACTATAAACGCTTATGAAATTTATAGATAATTTTTTACTAAAAATAACTTATAGTTTTGCATTAACGCAGTAAAAACTTTTTTTAAGCTTACTTTAAATTGATAAATTTAAATTTTCATTTTATTAACATTAATAAGTACAAATAAATATCAAGACATTGAAAAGTTATACTTTGAATTTCACGTGATGAGTTAATCCACGACCCCCTATCTTATTCTTGCGGACCCCTGTGTTCCGCGGACCACAGTTTAAATATCCCTGGTCTAACCAACACTACAACTCTCCCATTCCTCAACTCAATCTCTCTCTCACTCTTGTCAAATTGTGCCAAACTTCTTCATTTCTTGGACTAAGCTAACAACAATTTTTTTTTTTATCCAAAACTGATAGGATTTATATTTTTGTAAATTATTCCGATTTCATTTTCGCTTTTCTTCTCTATCTTGTAATTTCATAACGAACGAAGAAGAAAAAAAAAAAAACAAGCAAATAATCCAGAAAATTCAAATCATTGAAATCACAATATAGTTGATAAGATGTCAATTTTTATATTTCGTAATTTTGAAATTTTTTTGTAATTTTCTGTCAATTTTCTTTTTGCTGTGAAGCGACTACAAAAACCATGATTTATTTTTCCTTGCTTCATCCAGTAATTTTTAAAAACAATCTATATGATATTTCAATAAAATAAATTGTCTAAACATATCTTAAATAATGTGCATGGTTCATTCACTCCTTCTTTAGTAACCTGAAGTGAAATTTTCTTATACTGAGTTTTATTAAAATTGAAATAATGTACAAAAAAAAAACAAAAAAAAAAACAGAGCTAGTAATATATATAGAAAATTATACACAATGTCCTTTATATCCTGCACATTTATAAATCTACCATCCGCCCGTGCATTGAATACTGCTGCCATATCTGGTCGGGTGCCCCTGCTGTTCTCCTCGGGCTTCTCGATAAGGTTCAGAGGAGGGTCTGTAATGTGATAGATACCGACTTGGCAGACCGCCTGCAGTCTCTCTCTCACCGGCGCGACGTGGCTTCCCTGTGTCTCTTCTATAAATACTTTCACGGCTTCTGCTCCGATGAACTTAGATCACTAGTGCCCCCTAAATACGAATTTGAACAAGATACTAGATTAGCAACTAGATCCCACACTTTTACAGTGAAACCGATAAAATGCAGCCGTAACTTCTACTCCAACAGTTTCTTTCCTTGCACTTCCCGACTGTGGAATTCTCTTCCAAACGATTGCTTCCCCGACGGCTACAATCTCCAGGAGTTTAAATGTAAGGTCAATAGACACCTCCTAACATACTAACCTGCTCCCATTCTTTCAAACACTCTTCCCATCTGCCCAACCCTCATCCTCGCTATCCTTACTCATCTGTCACCTTCCTCCTGACATTCCCTATGTCTAACCACTCCTTCTCTTTACCTTCCCCTATGTAGCCCCATGCGCAATAGTGGCAGTGGAATGCCTTGCTTGGGGTGAGATGATTAAAAAAAAATATACATATATAGTGTATGATTATTGTTGATTTTTCTCAATATCCTTAGTCAATAGCAATTGATATTCGTCATCTGAATAGACTAGTTGAACAAAGCCAACGTCAAAAGGGTCAAAGAACTGTCTAAGATAAGGGGCATTTCAGCACTATCGGAGCCATCTCAAGACAATAAGAAAAGAGAATAAATTGAATCACAATCTTACACATGAACTCAGTGAAAATAAGAGGGAGACCATTTAATCGACGTTAAACTTTCGAAATTCTACATCGAATTGTAATCTGTGATGAGAAAATGGATCCTTTATGATGTTTTTAATCGTTTCACCCCCCCCCCCCCAGCAAGGTGGTACTGCCACTGATGCGCAGGGGGCAACAAAAGATTAAAAGTTTAGACTGGAGGAGAGTGAAGAGAAAGACGGACCAGTTATAGGGGTGTCAGAGAAAGGGCAAGAGGATGGAAAGGGCAAGAGAAGGATGGGAATACAGGTGTGAAGATAGTTGCGAAGGTAGAGAGAATGGAAAAGATATACAGGTTGATGTAGAAAAAACTGAATGAATGATGTGTGCGATATATATGGAAGAGACATTTCTTTGACCCTTTTGACCTTGGCTTTGTTCAGATGTCGAATATCAATTGTAGATGAGCATCCTCTACCACTTTGATCTTCAAGTCTCGTATCCCCACTGTACAGCTTCAGAAACAAGAGACTTACATTATACATTTTACTGCCACTCTCTACCTTGAATGTCTCTCGAATTAAGTTTCCTCAACCTATAGTTCCGGTTTCGTTTCGTGTGATTTTTCAAACGCTGAAATTGTTTATGAAAATTTCAGGTCAAAATTAAGAAAAACATAGCAAATTATTGATTCGTTTTCTACCGCTTATCAATTTTTACAGGTTATTTAAAGCCAGAAAATATGTTTACGTTGTAAGATTGAGGTGGGGGATAAAATGGTTTAGGTACGAGTCTTTGCTGGCGGAGAACAGCTGGGTTTGTATTTTTCACAAGGATATTTGAGCGTAACTGAATATAACTAATCCAACAGGAATTGAAACTCGGATCTCCGATTCACAATTACCAGCCGTTACTTATTACACCAACAGCACATCGTAGTATTCCCAACTAGTCACCCATTTAGGTACTACCCAGGCTTGACATTGCTTAATTTGAAAAGGAACATTTTGAAGATGACTTTGATGCTACACTGCGATGGCTTTTTTAAAAGTAAATAGCTGAATAATATCCGGGCAGTGTCGAAAATAATTAATAATTTTTTGGGGTTTTATTTCTAATAGTCTCATCCCAACCAAAACAGTACCGCCACTGATGCGCATGGGGCTACATAAGAGTAAAAGATTAGACAGGAGGAGAGTGAAGGGAAAGAGAAACCAGTTACAGGGGGTGTCAGAAAAAAAGGTAAAAAAGAATAGGAACACAGGCGTGAAATGAGTAGTTAAAATATACAGAAAGGAAAAAAAGATACACGGGGTGATGTAGAAAGAACTGGAGTCAAGTAGATAAGAAATGGGTATTGACACTGAATTTAAATTCCTGGAGGAGTATTTCAGGAAAGGAAGTATATGGAAGAGAGTTCCACAGGCGGGAAGTGCGAGAAAAGAAGCTACTAAAGTAGAACTATCGGCTGCATTTGGTTGATCTAACTGTAAATATTTGGGACCTTGTTGCCAGTCTGGTTGCACGAGTATAGGTATCAATAAATTATTAACAGATTAATAATCGCTAGATATTAATAAATTAAATTATTAGTACGTACTATTAGTAGTCATTATTAGTAGATGTTGGTTGCAACCTCATTAATTATATTTTGGGTGGTGCACACGGGTGTATTTGAGTGATTGGGATATTTGTTGCGGGAAAACGAGACTAGCTCGCCACTGGCGTAGAAAGTTTTCGTTCGTTTCGACGTCAATTGAGATTCTCGAAGGTTACACTGACATTTGGTGGAAAGTTTATTTCGCTCTACGAATGACAAGGAAAAAGCCGTCGAAAGCGGAAGTGAAAAGCCACGATAGAAAGAAAAAAAGGGGAAAATGTAAAAAGTGAGAAAATATAATTAAAAAAAAAAAATGAAGATAAATAAAAATAAATAAATAAATAAAAATATAAAAAAAACATTTTCTTTATTGTTTTTATTATTTCCGCTAATTTCAAAGGCGACATTTGTTTCAAGCGTATACACTGACTTTTTCTTCAAACGCTTCTTCTTCTTCTTCTTCTTCTTCTTCTTCTTCTTCTTCTATGTGCCTTGTCCTTTCAGGACATAGGCGAACATAGCCTTTCACGTCCCTATCCCTAGTGGCTCTTAGCACGCTTTCTTCTGTAACATCTCGCGTCCCCCGTTCTGTCATCCACCTGCTCAGGCCCTTCAAATATGTTATCCGTTACTTTCCCTTGTCTCTTTCCCCTCTATCTGGTCTGTTAGTAACCGGTTCTCCGAGCCCTCTTTCCTCATTGCATGTCCCAGGAACATTAGTTGTCTCTTCCTGATGCTCAGTATTAATTTCCTTTTCGTTTCCATTCTTTCCAAAACCTATTCCTGGTGGCTCTTAGCCCACTTTGTCCTGTTACACCACGCATCCCCCGTTCCGTCATCCACCTGATCAGGCCCTTCAAATATGTTATCCGTTACCTTCCCCTGTCTCATTCCCCTCTATCTGGTCTGTTAGTAACCGGTTCTCCGAGCTCTCTTTCCTCATTGCATGTCCTAGGAACATTAGTTGTCTCTTCCTGATGCTCAATATTAATTTCCTTTTCGTTTCCATCCTTTCCAAAACCTCATCATTGCTCACATGCTCGATCCATGATATTCACAGCATCCTTCTGTAGAATCACATTTCAGTTACTTCAAGTGTTTACTTTATCATTGATTATATTGTCCAACATTCACTGCCATATTGAGGAACTGACACTACATAATAATCTAGTACTCTCTTTGTTTCTAGTGAAAGTTTCCTGTGTCTTAATACTTTACTCAGCTTCTTCAACGTGTCCTTCGCCATGCCAATTAGTCTCCGGAACTCTGTGTCGCACTTTCCATCTCCTGTTAGAACACTTCCCAGGTATTTAAACTTTAGTGTATTCCCGAGTTTGAGAAGACGCCCTATTTTATTTTAAACAGTACTGTATGTTACAGCTTCTAAAACGCATTCTTTTTCCTAAAAATACCCCCCACCAAGAAAAAACAAAAAAAAACATGCCTGCTTCCTATAAATTGAAAGTCGGTGACGAGAGTTCTTTTGAAATTATTAACTTCTAAATAGTTACCATAAATTTCTCGACTTCGGGTCAATCTTTGTGGAAATAGTCAGATTTTCATGCTGTAACATGCTATACAGAACTTAAAATTGGGAATAGTGGAGAGGGTCATGAAAGACGAAGAAAAAAGAAACTTTTTCTCCGATTTCTCCCTTAAAAATTTGGTCAGGATTTCCAATATACCACAAAATACAGTATTTATTTCGTCTAGCGCCCTGTATAGATGAAAAAAACAAAAAACAAAAAAAGATTTAAATAAAAGCAGACCTTATTTATAAATGGAACTTTGTCTTTGTGTGTGTATGTGTGTGTGTGTATGTGTGTGTGTGTGTGTGTGTGTGTGTGTGTGTGTGTGTCCGTTATCTATAGACTCCGAAACGGCTGAATCGATTTTCTTGAAAATTTACACAGTTGTACTATAAGCGTCTGCGAGTGTTCTTAACTAGGTTTTGTGTCGAGGTATCCTCGATAAATATCGATAATCGAAAAAATCGGGTTGTAGAAGGAGTGGTCCGATTTTAATCAAATTTCATACACTTATATACAAATATATAAGAAACGATATTCAGAAGTTTCAAGGTTGCAGTTCTTACAATAGTGCAGAAAATCATTAATATATATATATATAAAAGGCAAGATGTTCGTGTGTGTGTGTCTGTTTGTCTGCCTGTATGTCTGTATTTTTTTCAACCCTTTTATTTTAGATTTTGCTTCGGGTTTGGCTCTAAGTAGGTATAATTGTAGTTCTTAGTCTCAGCCATGATACCATTTACTCAGAGGACTTATTCAGCCTTCAAAATTCAGTTTACGACGAAAAAACTTATTTAATATCGATACCAGGAAATCAAAATTTGACTTCATTTTCCTAACAGTCTACGGTTTCGCTTTAACTGGAAACAACTATAGCTTTTTAGTCTTTCGTGCCAACGTTGAAAGAGTCTGCGCTCCAGGACCATGGATTAGTTTTAAAGCTTTCATTACATCCGAGCAACGCCGGGCTATGTTACTAGTAAATATATATATATATATATATGAATAATTTTTTCCTGTCACGCTCATGGAGAGGGAAACGATAGCAATGGCAATGCAGTATCGGCTCAGTTAATCCTCTGTACTACCAGTTACTAAACTCTACTAGGAGTTATGAAAGCATTTGCCACGTGTTTATGTCAAAAATAAATGGCCACTTCAAGGACTTTGCAATGCAAAAGAAGTCATTTATAAGGCATATAATTGGTCAGAATAAAATATATTTGGGATCAACCAAAGACACATTTAAGACCAGGTGGTTCAATCATGAGTCTTCATTCAAAATAGAAAACTTAAAAAACTGTACAAAATTTACTAGTCAAGTGTGGAAATTGAAATTAAAATATGGAAAAGAGCCAGACATAACGTAAATAGCTTTACAACGGTAACAACATATGTAGACTGTGCCAAGAAGAAAAGTTAGCTATTATGCTATTCCCAAACAAAAATGAACTGTTGAATGAAAGAACAGAAATTTGGATAAAAACTTTATAATTTGTTGTAATTTTAAAAATTGCGCATTCAAAAATTCCCTGCCACGTGAGAGTTTAAAAAACGGTTAGCGGAAAAATCCGTTATTGCAAATCTCCTGAAGACACCACTCGTGGTAGAAACCTAGGTCGCGTAATAACTCGTTTACAACTGGAAATATATATATATATATATATATATATATATATATATATATATATCCAGTCATGCTTAGAGGTTTGTATTATTTTTTTCTCATGTCTTAATGTAAGATACTCAGTAGTAAGCACATCAATATATGTTGCCTTGATTTTAGGCGGCGTATCGATATAAATATTTTGACGATATTTTGGACGGCACGTGTCGATTCAAAAACAGGTATCTGCTAAAAATAACGGTCAAAGTTACGAAAATATAAACTTTTTACGGTCCTGGGTATGACAGTAAACTACATCTGGCAGCAAGACCTCTGATTGAGAGGTTTTGAGGAGCATGGAACCACCTTTTGATTGCTGTTGTTCCCAGATCCACCCTGACCCAGGGTGGTAGCACCTGTTAGGGTCCTTACTGTGGGTATATATTTTATCCCCAAACTGGGGTCAAAACACTATGAAATTATAAAAATAGACTTTTATATAAAAATATACATAAGAATAAACTTTTATAGAAAAATATACGTTTTTGAAGGCCAAATATTACGAACAATACATTTTTGAAGGAAAAAATTACCATATCATATTTGTAGGATAAAAATTTATATTAATATATTTTTGAATATAAAAATGGAAGACGTCCTCAGTTTTCTCAAATAAAATAATAATAATAGTAATGAAAAACATTTTCATCAAAATCTGACTAAATCAACCTACTCACTATAACTGAACATTAAAACAACACCTTAAAACCCAAGTATTTTAGCATTAAATAACCCACAATTTTTTTTTAACCGGAGTGAAGCTTTATTCCTTGTTTCCTGCTTAGGACTGGGTTTCCGGTATTTTTAATGTCTTTTCTCCTCTTTCACTTCCGGTGGCGTCTTGCGTCCTGTTGGCATTATCAACTGGTTTGAGGAGATACCTCTTACTCTGTTACCTCTACATAGAGTGGCTCTTGGGTTTTGGGGATCATCATTGTAAAATTCGCAGCAAAAGCACCAAGACAGGTGTGGACAGCAATAGTCAATTCATGGACGAATGGTCGACTTATAAATGTTTGAAATATATTCTGGTGTGAAAAATTGACGAGCTTGATACAGTGAACCAACTTGCCTAGCAGCAGACCTAACAATTGATTCAATATAATCTTCCCACTTCATGCCGGCGGAAAAATTTTACCCCGAGAAGAAGCAAAGAGCCAGACACATGGAGATAGATTTAGGCGAGAAAAATTGTCAAACACGACATAGCGAACCAACTTTCTTCACAAAAACCTAGCAATTGATTCAATATATCTTTCCATTTCATGTCAGAGAAAAATTTAACTCCCAGAAGGCGCGTACTCCTGAAGATATATTACTCGTGCAACCAGACTGGCAAGTGGGTCTAACCCATTCACAGTGAGATTAAACAAATGCAGACTGCAATTCTACTCTTGCAGCTTCTTTCCTCGCACTTCCCGCCCGTGGAACTGGCTTCCTTATTCTTGCTTTCCTGGCGGCAACAACCTCCAAGAATTCAAATACAAGGTCAATACTCATCGCTTAACCACTTGACCCTAGTTCTTTCCTCACCACCCTGTATATCCTTTCCTTTCTCTCCACCTCTGCAATCTGTCATCACATCTGTGTCCCCTCCATTCTCTTGCTCCTTTCTAAATGGTTTGTCCTTCTCTTTACTCTCTTATATTTAGTGCTTTTACTCTTATGTTGCCCCCCTGCACATCAGTGGCGTTACTGCCTTGCTCGGAGTGATATGATTAAAAAAAAGGTGAGAAAGACTGTCTAACAAGACAGAGCGAACCAACTTTCTTGACAGCGGAAAGAAGTTTGCCAGAGAGGGTTTAATTTAAAGCATATTTAGGTAGATAGTATCGCGAGGAAATCTATTTTGACGTTATAATGTTTAATGGTCGCAACAAAAGGTAGACGAATGATACCCGAATCAGCTGGGAATGACACATTTATGCTAGACAAAACGTCCGGGGCGTGACACACCCAAAAAGATTAGCACCGATATCGAGTTCACGGTGCATAAAGAAGTCACTTTTATCTTTTCCACGTGCCACATTCGTATAATAGACGCCATAAGACATACGAGAATGGATGGCACAAATTGTCAAGATGGGAGTGATAACAGGTGCATTTTCTTTAAATATGGAAGCCTCGCTCTGGAAATAATTTTAAGCCTCTTTACGTTCGTTATATTTCAGCGAGTCTCTCCTCGCCGGTTTACGGCCTATCACGTTGAATACATCGGTTCTCGCTAGATCACCGAAGTTAAGCAACGTTGAGCCTGGTCAGTTCTTAGATGGGTGACCGCTTGGGAATACCAGGAGCTGTAATCGTTTAGTGACGTATGTGCGTTGTGGTGCAGTGGATATCGGCTCGGAAAGAGAAATCGGTGAGCCGAGTTCGAATTTCAGTTGAATACCCTGCATTCACTTAAGCACTGGTACCCTTGGGAAAGGTATTAATCCGTCCCTTCCCTCCGGTTATGGGTTAAATAACAAGGGTAGGATTTGGGGACCCAGCCCTTAAAAACAAATCCCAATAAATCTTGATACTCAAAAAGAAAAAAACTATTACTAGAAACTTATATAAAAACAACAATCAGTCAGTCAGTTAAGTAACATACGTGATACACACTTGGTCGATCATGTCTCGAAAGAGACATGACTAACTGGGCAGAAGATTATTCCGCAGTAGGTTGCCATTGCTTTTTGCGGTAGACTGGTTGCCGACCAAGGCTATAGAATCCAGTCTGTCCTGCTATTTAACCCATAACTGGAAGGAATAGACGGATTAATACCTTTCTCAAGGGTATTTGCGCGTAAGTGAATGCAATGAATTCGGCTGGAATTCGAACTCGGTTCCCCGATTTCTCGTTCCAAGCCGATATCCAATGCACCACAACGCACATCCAAAAACAACAATAAATTGTTGAAAATAAAGAAAAAGGTATTACCAGCAATAAATGAATAAAATTTAGTTGGCAAAAAATGAACCCCCCGAGGTTGATATGCGATAAAAACAAAACAACCAACTCACCTCACCAGCCACACTCCCCTATGCTGCGTAACTTTCCGAAATAAATCTTTTTCTCACTCTCACTGATATGTTACGGACTCTCACATCGATTTCCACGTATGAACATCTAACTCGGTTAGACTACCACGCAAAGAATTGTTTAAAGTGGTGAAGGCTTGTGTAGCACCATCCACACTTTTTGGAACTGCTGATAACAAACAATCGGTGCAGACGTCTGCCACAGATCGCATGAACAACAGACCTCAGTTATTTTAACTCATATCTGGAGGGAAGGGACGGATTAATACCTTTCCCAAGGGGACCAGTGCGTAAGTGAATGCAAAGTGTTCGACTGGAATTAGAACTCGCCTCACCGATTTCTCCCTCCGAGCCGACATCCACCGCACCACAACGCACATCCGTCAATAACGCTTACAGTACCTGGTATTCCCAAGCAGTCACCCATCTAAGTACTGACCAGGCTCAACGTTGTTTAACTTCTGTGATCGAGCGAGAACTGGTGTATTCAACGTGATATATATATATATAAATTGGTAGATAAATATATACTGACAGATTAAGCGAAAGAGAAATATATATGAACAGATTGACGTAGATAGACAGACCGTCTATAGATCACAATTCAATTGTTACTTTCCAGTCCATTTAATCAGATAAATACCATACGTGATATACGCTTGTACGACAGAATATTTTCCCCGCATTAGGTTGACATTAGTTTCTGCGGTAGACTGGTTGCCAACCAAGGATGTAGAACCCAATCTGTTCATAGCCGGAGGGAGAAGAGACGGATTAATACTTTCCTGGGGGTATTTGCGCGTAAATATATGCAAGGAATTCAACTAGAAATTTGAACTCGGCTCCCCAGATTTCTCGTTCCGAGCCGATATCCATTGTACCACAACGCACGTCCATCCAATATACTTCCAGATTTATCATCTAAAATTATTGCTGAGCAACCATTTTTCCTGTACTTCTTCTTTATCCCTACTGTTTATATGTTTTTTTTCTCATGGATTCGATTGTTTTCATGTTTTTTCATTGAGGTATTTGATTGCTTACATGTTTTTGATGGATACATTTAATTAATAATTACTTATGCATTTGATTGCTATGTTTTTTTCATGGAAGTATTTCATTACTTTCATATTTTTTATGGATGTATTTGATTGCTTTCATGTTTTTTGATGGATGTATTTTATTGCTTGAATTGATGGAGGTATTTGATTTGTTTTTTTATAGAGTTTTTTGTTCATGTTTGTTTCATGGAAGTATTTATATAATTTTATTTTTTCATGTTTTATCATCGAAATATTTTATTGCGTTCATGTTTTTAAATATTCCACATCTCTTCTGCCTCGTTACATTCTCATCTCCAAATAGTTTTCTTTCTTTTCATCCAAATACTATTTACATGGTTCTTTACTATTGTACGAAGTTTTGACCGTTGTACGCTCTGTCCTAAGAATTTCGAACCGAAAAGGAATTAGAACCGAAAAGGAATTTCGAACCGAATCCTATATTACGATCACGGGGTTATATCATTTTCATTCCTTTGTGCGTAGCCTCTCTAGTAGTCACGTATTATCTCCCTTTAACCCGACTCTAAGTTACTTGTTAATCACTGCTGTAGTCTGGTATCGTTATGTCGCCAAGTATAAATGAATAACTCAACAACAGAATCAGAATATAAGTTGTATTCCGCGGAAAGACGGTTAGTAT
Source organism: Ascarosepion bandense (assembly GCA_037127315.1). Classification (NCBI taxonomy): domain Eukaryota; kingdom Metazoa; phylum Mollusca; class Cephalopoda; order Sepiida; family Sepiidae; genus Ascarosepion; species Ascarosepion bandense. Next base: position 671,235 of record JBBBDQ010002112.1, read on the forward strand.
GTACAGAAGTGATTAGTAATATTTACAATAGAAAGATACAAGAGTCCAATCCGTCGTAAGACGTGTGTATACGTGATTACTTCCGGTACGCCACCGGAAGTGTGACTAACTCTTCACTGACTCTTCAGTAACTCATTAGAGACTCTCAAGTGACTCTCTACGACATTATTTAGCTGTCCCTCCCAGTAAGGGCAACATGTGACACATGGTCAGTTTGGACTGGGATTTCCGGGCTATATGGCCCGGCCAAAAAATGTCTGTCTATTTTTGCCCAGTCGTGTCTCTACCCTTCGGCGGAACCACGACTGGGTTATTGCTCTCTGCTCGGAAGCAGAGAGCGCCCTCTACCCGAAGGCAGAGAGCTGACAGTGTCGTAGAGTCGCCAGTCTAGTGACTCTCTACGACTGTATTTACTAGCTTTCCCACGTAGGCTGGATGTGACACATGGTCATTTTATAGTGGGTATTCCCGGCCATATAGCCGGGCCAAAAAATATCTGTCTATTTTTCCCCAGTCGTGGTTCTACCCTTCGGCAGAACCACAACTGGGTTATTGCTCTCTGCTCGGAAGCAGAGAGCGCCCTCTACCTGAAGGCAGAGTGCTGACAGTGTCGTAGAGTCGCCAGTCTAGTGACTCTCTACGACCCTCTTGTAGTCAAATAGGAGCGGCGCCCTAACAGGTATTGAACTCACAACTCTTTGGGTCAAGTCACTGGTACTAACCAACGTCTATATCCACTGGGCCATGTGTCTAAAAACAACTGAATTTCGAGGACTTATGAACCTAATGTGCAGTAACCATTTTTTACCAGAGTTCATACTGCAATTTTTTTATGTTTTCTTTAATAGTTTTGGTGTTAATTGTTTTTTCTAGTATTTTTTACCAGAGTTCATATTACAATTTTTGATGTTAATGGTTTTCTCTAGTATTTTTTTTACCCGAGCTCATAATGCAATTTTTGACACTAATGATTTTCTCTGGCACACCATATTATTGGTTTCCATATTGTGTTTATCTCAACGCTTGATCGGCTTAGTAGAATTTTGAAGAATTATTATATGTGTTGGTTCCTGAAGTTTACATAGTTTCCGGTGGCGTTCTCTATCTATTATTTCAGCTTCATCTCATAGGGGGCGGTGATGACTTTTCTCCCTCCATATTTATCTAACCAAATGAATGTTTTTTTTTATTTCTAATACCACTTATATCACATTTTCAGTCATTTTTTTACTTCTTCTTCGATTAGTTGTTTTCGAATTCCAGCCAATATGTTTCATTAATTTTCACGCCAATACTCTTGGCAAAAAATTGAATCTATCTCTTATTCCCCAAGTTATAGGTTAAATAACACGGCAGCTATGAGAAGAACACGAAATTCAAAACCATATGTAACCTTGGTGTTACACCAATCGATAATCTCCTAGGATTCCTGCAGTCACAATCATCTCAACTGCATCTTATATATATATATATATATATATAAACATGTTACGGAAATTAACGAATTTTAACGAAACTTGGTTATAAACAACCGACAATTTGAAATGAATTGTTTGAACATAAATTTATAAATTGATATATATATATATATATATATATATATATATATATATATATATATATATATAAAGGAAAACTCAGCACGTCATTTCAAGGTGTTATAAACTATAGTTCATTTCAGTGAGTTTGATTAGCTAATTTCATCAGACCTTACAATATTCCTTTCATCTGGTACAAAATTTTTACCGGAATTTTGTAAAAAATAAATGCCCAGTTGGAGGCATATGTAAGTCAGAAAAAGTAATATACCAAGCCACCATCTAGCCTAGCGTAGACAAAAGCCGCAAGAAAAACGTATATAGGAATTTTCGCCGGTCCATGGAAACAACGCCTGTATAATCACACTCAATGATTCTCTAACTCCCACCTAAAATATCAAATCGCCCTCTCTAAATATTTCTGGGAATTGAAAAGCAAAAATCTTTCCCCTCGGATTGAATGGAAGATTATAGGGAAATCCCAAACCCCAAATAGCTTTAGAGTCAGATGCAACTTACAAAAGATTCCGGAAAAAATTTTGTACCAGATGAAAGGAAAATAACCAATTGAAATGACGTGTTGAGTTTTCCTTTATAAATTACATATCGCTCTGGTTAACACCCATCGAGCTCTCTATATGGATTTACCACTTAATATTTTTTATTAAGGTAATGTTTCTCGATTATCCTCACCGTTTACGGACTGGAAACCTATACCTATATATATATATATATATAGGTATAGGTTTCCATATATATATATATATATATATATATATATATATATATATGGAGAGATAGATAGATAGATAGATAGATAGATAGATAGATAGATAGATGCTTCAGTGTTCAAAAAACTGATGTATTTCATACTGTTTTTAGTGTTTATTACCAAGCGAATAATTGTATGTGAAAATAGAATGGTTCATTTGTTAATACTGCACAATAACATGTGCATCAAATGAATTTATAAATATTTAATAATTAACTATATTGCAGTTTCATCAATGAAAGAATGAAGAAAATTTCGGGTGATTCAGACGAGTTCATCTTTGCTTCCTTGTCTTGTAAAATTTTGCAAAGTAATAATAACAAAAGAACCATTCGATTTTCATTTGGCAATAAATACTAAAAATAGTACACAATGCATCATTTCTTTTACAAAAACTGGGGTGGCCTAATAATTATGGCCGGTAGTATATATATATATATATATATATATATATATATATATATATATATATATAGCAAATCTACGTGGTGCGATGTGTAAATTGTCGCTATTTGCCTTGTAAAATTTTGCAAAGTAATGACAACAAAGAACCATTCTATTTTCGTTTAGAATTATCCACTTGGCAATAAATACTAAAAATAGCATGCAATGCATCATTTCTTTTACAAAAACTGGGATTGCCTAATAATTATTGCCGATAGTGTATGTTAAGTAACATATGTGATGCACACTTGGATAATCATGTCTCGTTTAATTCATTAATCATTCGCCCAAGGATTTCAAGTAAATCTTATCCTAAACAGGAAACAAGGGATAAAACTTTATTCCTGTCCAAATGACAGGGGAGCAGTATAAAACAGACTATGGGTGAGCCTATCTACTCTTATGAAGAAAAAATAATTACTGAAATAAAATTTTGGCGTTCAGTCGATGACGTTAGAAATATAGAGTTGAAATAGACTTTAGAAAAACTCAGAAACCCAATTCTAAACAGGAAACAAGGGATAAAACTCTACTCCTACGTTTGAATTATATAGAGATGAAGTAGACTTTAGAAGGGACCGGAAACCCAATTCTAAACAGGAAAGAAGGGATAAACCTCTACTCTTACGTTTGAAGTATAGAGATGAAGTAGACTTTAGAAGGGACCGGAAACCCAATTCTAAACAGGAAAGAAGGGATAAACCTCTACTCTTACGTTTGAAGTATAGAGATGAAGTAGACTTTAGAAGGGACCGGAAACCCAATTCTAAACAGGAAAGAAGGGATAAACCTCTACTCTTACGTTTGAAGTATAGAGATGAAGTAGACTTTAGAAGGGGCCGGAAACCCAATTCTAAACAGGAAAGAAGGGATAAACCTCTACTCTTACGTTTGAAGTATAGAGATGAAGTAGACTTTAGAAGGGACCGGAAACCCAATTCTAAACAGGAAAGAAGGGATAAACCTCTACTCTTACGTTTGAAGTATAGAGATGAAGTAGACTTTAGAAGGGACCGGAAACCCAATTCTAAACAGGAAAGAAGGGATAAACCTCTACTCTTACGTTTGAAGTATAGAGATGAAGTAGACTTTAGAAGGGACCGGAAACCCAATTCTAAACAGGAAAGAAGGGATAAACCTCTACTCTTACGTTAGAAGTATAGAGATGAAGTAGACTTTAGAAGGGACCGGAAACCCAATTCTAAACAGGAAAGAAGGGATAAACCTCTACTCTTACGTTAGAAGTATAGAGATGAAGTAGACTTTAGAAGGGGCCGGAAACCCAATTATAATCAGAAAAGAAGGGCATAATCTTCTACTCTAGCATTAGTAGTATAGAGTTGTAGTAGACTTAGGAAGGAACCATGAAGACGATTCTATTCAAAAAGTAAGAGATAAATCTCTACTCCTGCGTTAGAAGCAAAGAAGTGATATATACTTCAGAAAGAACCAGAAACCCAATTCTAAACAGGAAACAAGGGATAAAACTCTATTCCTACTTTAGAATTATAGAGATGAAGTAGATTTTAGAATGGACAGGAAATCCAATTCTAAACTGGAAACAAGGGATAAACCTCTATGCATCCGTTTGAAGTATAGAGATGAAGTAGACTTTAGAAGGAACAGGAAATCCAATTATAATCAGAAAATAAAGGATAAACTTCTATTCTAGAGTTGTATTAGACTTAGGAAGGAACCATGAAGACGATTCTATTCAAAAAGTAAGAGATAAATCTCTACTCCTGCGTTAGAAGTAAAGAAGTGATATATACTTCAGAAAGAACCAGAAACCCAAGTCTAAACAAAATTCAAGGCATAAACCGCTACTCCTAAGTAAATAGTCTCGAGAAGTTGTGGACTCTAGTGTTAAGAGCAAACGCTATTCTAAATAGGAAACAAGGGTTAAATACTTACTTATTTTCAAACGATCAAAAAGGTGTTTGAACCGAACGATCTTGTTAAAAAATCTCGAAATCTACAGCATGAAACCCGGACGAATGGTAGATTTAGAAATGTTTAAGATAGATGGTGAGGAGAAAAATTTACTGGCACGACACAGTAACCTCCTTTTCCAAACAGTAGACGTAGCAGCTGACTCGATTTAGTCGCTGTCAGGGGAAAACCTGAGAACAAGGAGGCGTCTACTGTTGCACTCTTGGAATTTAACATCAGCCCTGCCGGTTGCAGAAAGGAAAATTTTCTCTGTTATAATTAAATGAAAACAGTTTTTTGGGGGGACGTTAGAGTTTACACGCCATTTCTTGCTCCAGTTAACTAATGATTGGAGGTCCTTTTCGAGTGCCGTTGCGACAGTTACTTTGTCAGGACTGTAGGTCTTGTTTCTAAGAAAGTAAGTGGCTCTCTGATATTTCTTTCTCTGCCGATATTCACTGCACCACAACGCACTTAACCCAGAGCATTACGATAATAAAAAATGTAAATGTATTTCTATTTGAACCCTATTTTTTATTGACTTTTTCTCTCTAATAATGTTTTCAGTTCCCTTCTCTCTATTTTATTTTATCATCAGTAACACCTTGTGTCTTCTTGGCTCGCCATCCACTTGGTGAGAAAATAATAAATTTGACAAATAGTGTCTGGAGTAGATTAAACAACTATAATTGTTGAGATTAGTGTCACCGTAAGTTCTATTCTACTAGTTTCTTCTCTTGCCGTTCTAGTCCGTAGAACTTTCTCCTGACATGTTCGGGCTTCCAGAATCCTGTTGTTTTTATTGTCGATTCTTCACGGTATTATTTTCTCAGTTTTCTTCAAGGAAGAAAAAAAAAAAAAGAGAAGATATTTTAGCCACAGGCAAGACGCAAAGTCATATATTTACTTCGAGTATGCTGCTTATGCAGGGCTATCACGCTACTGATTGGCCCACCAATGATCTTATTGATAACCATTTCACCCTGAGAAAGTTAGAAATACCACTGGTGGGCAGAGGGTTACAATGAGAGAATAAAAAAAGTACAGGGAATGTCAAAGAAAATATAAGAGATGGATGGGAATCAGTTAAGTGTCATACGTGATACACGCTTTGGGCGATCATGTCTCGAAAGAGATACGACTGACTGGGCAGAAGATTATCCCACAATAGGTTGTCATTAAAATAGGAGCCAATCTCTCATGCCATTTAGCTCATAGCTGGAGTGACAAGAGATTGATTATATCATTATATGATTAAGTAGTAATTAGTGGGGGATCAGTCTATTACTTCATAACAAGAGAAAACCGATCCCCCACTTTATGCCCATTAGAGGCTTTAATTGTTCTAACTTATGTTCAGTCAGTCAGTTAAGTGTCATACGTGATGCACACTTTTGAGCGATCATGTCTTGAAAGTGACATAAATGACTGGGCAGAAGATTATCCCGCAGTAGGTTGCCATTGCTTTCTGCGGTAGACTGGTGGCCAGCCAAGTCTATAGAACCCAATATATATTGCCATTTAGCTTATCGCTAGAGTGAGAAGGGATGGATTATATCATTATATTAATAAGTAGTAATTAGTAGGGGTGTCAGTTTATTACTTCATAACAATAGAAAACCGATCCCCCACTTTATGCCCAGTAGAAGCTTTGTTTCCAACTATTATGTTCAGTCAGTCAGTTAAGCGCCATACGTGATACACCATTTGGGCGATCATGTCTCGAAAGAGATACGACTGACTGGGCAGAAGATTATCCAGCAGTAGATTGCCAGTGCTTTCTGCGGTAGACTGGTTGCCAGCCATGACTATAGAACCCAATCCATCCTGACATTTAGCTCATAGGTGGAGTGAGAAGAAATTGATTATATCATTATATTACTAAGTAGTAATTAGTGGGGGATCAGTTTATTACTTCATAAAAATAGAAAACTGGTCCCCCACTTTATGCCCAGTTAAGCTAGTGGATGGCAGAGCGGGGTTTGGGATTGGATAACAGGAGAAAGCGTGCTAAGAGTCACCAGGGATAGGGAGACGTAGAAGACCATGATCGCCTACGTCCTGAAAGAAGAAGTGTCGGTTGAAATTTTCAAAATATTTTTCAAAGTTTTTTAAAAGAAATTTAGGCTTCTACTAAATATTAGATTACTATTACTCTTACTAAATATTAGGATGTTACATAAATTCCTCGTACTAGATATTAGGTTATTTTGACTTTTACTAAATATTAGGATGTTACATAAATTCATCGTACTAGATATTAGGTTATTTTGACTTTTACTAAATATTAGGCTGTTACATAAATTCCTTCTACTAAATATTAGGTTATTTTGACTTTTACTAAATATTAGGCTGTTACATAAATTCCTCGTACTAGATATTAGGTTATTTTGACTTTTACTAAATATTAGGCTGTTACATAAATTCCTTCTACTAAATATTAGGTTATTTTGACTTTTACTAAATATTAGGCTGTTACATAAATTCCTCGTACTAGATATTAGGTTATTTTGACTTTTACTAAATATTAGGCTGTTACATAAATTCCTTCTACTAAATATTAGGTTATTTTGACTTTTACTAAATATTAGGCTGTTACATAAATTCCTCGGACTAGATATTAGGTTATTTTGACTTTTACTAAATATTAGGCTGTTACATAAATTCCTTCTACTAAATATAGGTTATTACAACTTCTACTAAATATTTGACTGTTACATAAATTTATTCTACTAAATATTAGATTATTATCATTTTTACTATATATCAAGATGTTGTATAAGTTCCTTTAACTAAATATTAGCTTATTAGGATCTCTACTAAATATTCAGCTGTTATCTAAATTCTTTTGTGTTAATATAACTATAATTTATTCTAATAATTATTATTTATTAATAAGTCTAATGAATCATCTAACAATGTATTCTCCTTCAATGTTTATCAAATTCTGTCAACTAACTGTTTAATGCCTCGAGGATAGAAGTCACTAGGTTTTGACATGATAATTTTATGAAGCTCCGTTTTAAGTTATACATCGTTATTGAAAGAAATTTGTTATGAATCGACCGGAAAAGATGGTAGTCTGAAACGGTGGGAGTGGCAGAACTTCCGAACCTAGCTCTTTCACAAGTAGCCTGGTGAGTAAACTGGCAGTAATGTATTGCGCGGGACTTTGTTACTCTGGCTCAATAAGTGTTTCTGGAACTTACCCATTCAGTGAATATGATAAGCGACAGTAGCACAAAGGCTGACCATATTCTTAGCCAAATTTCTAGAGGTCTGTAGCATTTTTTCTTTAACCCTCTAGGGCCATTCGTATCATATTTGATACAGTATGAAAACAAGCCTTGAAAGAAATATTTTCCTGAAAAATTTTTTAAGAGAAATATTTTATTAATTTCAAATGAAAGCAGTACTGACTGCTCAGTCAATGAATACCAAATGTTTCCTTATAGGGAAATACTGTATCAAATATGATACGAATGGCCCTAGAGGGTTAATCTCAGTCTATCTATCTATCTATCTATCTATCTATCTATCTATCTATCTATCTATTAACCCTCTAGGACCATTCGTATCATATTTGATACAGTATTTCCCGATAAGGAAACATTTGGTATTTCCCTATAAGGAAACATTTGGTATAGAGCCTTATCTCTTGTTCCCTGTTTAGGATGTGGTTTCCGGCTTTCTCTTTTCGCAGCTTTTCACTTTTCCTCATTTTTTTCAATTGGAGTAGATAGATCTATCTATCGCCCGGTTCACACTCCACCCACATCTATTGAACAGGTTAAGAGGCTCACCCTTGTTCCCTGTTTAGGATGTGGTTTCCGGCTTTCTCTTTTCCAATCTTTTCACTATTACGTAGCCCCCTGCACATCAGTGGCGTTACCGCCTTGTTCGAGATTATACGATTAAAAAAAAACAAATATCTTAAGGGACAGGCGTGCTGATATTTCCGCAAATGTTAGCATGTCTTAAACACGAAAGTTTGCTTGGTTGTTGTTTACTAGTGAAATTAGGTCAACACCCCAAAGAAAATGGAAGAGAACCTACCCAAACATTTGAAATTTCAAAGTAGTTTTTCTTTATTTTTCTTTTTCTTTTTCTTTTTTTCTTTTTTTAGGCAAATTGCTGGACGGCGTAAAATGGTATTTTTAATTAGCCAGTTGTTTATCAGATTTAAGAGCATCGTAACATGAACGTATATACTGAAGCCTACAACAATGGTGGAACGGAAAATGATAACCTGTTGTCAAAATGAAAATTATTTTGTGTGTCTATGGGTGATATTCACTGAATTTATAGCGTCAGAGAAATATTGCATAACTAGACAATAAATGTCACTTTACATCGCAAAAACTCCGTTTCAGTAAACGTTAACCTAGTCTAATTCTATCTTTCTCTCTCTTTCTCTTTCTCTCTCGCGCTTGCGCACACACACACACACACACACACACACACACACACACACATATATATATGTAAATATTTGTGTATTTTGGTAAGAAATTCTCTTTTATTCATTATTCTTTTTTTGTTTTTTTTTTCTTCAAATGTTTCTTGCAAAAAGAAAAAATTACAGTCATTTTTAGCAACATAGTTTAGCGGTTAATTTTTGTTACCACAACTTACACCTCTGCAAATGATCACGGAAAGAGACTGAAAGTAATTGAGAACATTTAAAAATGAATAATAAAATCAACTGTAAAAGTTACAGCGCATTTCTTACATTTATTTCTGTTCATTTCTATATCACTCACTCACTCACTCACTCACTCACTCACTCACCATCTATCTATCTATCTATCTATCTATCTATCTATCTATCTATCTATCTATCTCAGGGTGTTCCTATCGATCTCAGGGTATTCCTATCTATCTCAGTGTTCTCTCTCTCTCTTTCTCTCTCTATCTATCTCAGCATGTGCCTATCTATCTATCTATCTATCTATCTATCTATCTATCTATCTCAGTGTGTTCCTATCTATCTCAGTGTTTCTCTCTCTCTCTCTCTCTCTCTCTCTCTATCTCAGTGTGTGCCTATCCTATCTATCTATCTATCTATCTATCTATCTATCTATCTCAATGTGTTCCTATCTATCTCAGTGTTCTTTCTCTCTCTCTCTATCTATCTCAGTGTGTGCCTATCTATCCTATCTATCTATCTATCTATCTATCTATCTATCTATCTATCTATCTATCTCAGTTTGTTTCTATCTATGTATCTTTATATCAATATCTCTCTGTTCATAAATATATATGTGTTCATATCTAATTATCACTCGCAGTTTCTATCTATCTATCTATCTATCTATCTATCTATCTATCTATATATCTATCTATCTATCTATCTATGTCAGTCGCGTCATATCGAATCAAAATAGTTTACTCCACAAGGGTAGCTTGTTCCTGAAGCACGCGTCGCCCACTGGATAAAATCGTTGATTGTAGTAATCCAAACAGTGTTGTGAGTTCAATATCTTGCCACAGAAAAGGTGGACAACAACTTAAAAAGTTATGTTGCTAAAGGGAATTAACTGAAACGGAGACATCCACAAAATGTATGGCACGTGGATCTAGAAGAGGGGTCGGCAACTCATTTGACCTGCGGGCCGGATCGTGTTATAATCTGGGTCAAGGGCTGGACGAAGGCCATTAATGAAAAATTCAGGAAAATTACATATGCAGATCCCTGTCAACCTAAGTATTTAAGACTATAATGAAAATAAACATTGAGAAATCAGAAAAACAAAAGAAAATCTAAAATTAAAAAACACCTAACAAAAATGACTTTTCCTCAAGGAACGTCAAAATATTTCAAAGTGAAAAAAATCAACCGAAGTGAAATGGATGAAATTATGACGTGTAGGTTTGAAACTGTTATTGAAAATTGTACCACAAACAATTATTTAAACTATTATTTAAGGCCATTATACTTGAGGATTCAGATACAGATTTTGAATTACGATCGTGGGGTTAGCATTCTTAGTTTTCAAAATTATTATTTTTGTTATTGTGTTTTGAGTCAGCTTGTTTATTTAACGAGCTGCCTGTAAGTTTTACATAGATATATACTTTTATTTTATTTATTTAAGGCACCCGATACTAGAGATTCCTTCAATGAGTCCATAAGACTCTTTTTCCAATCAAACTCAAGTGTCCTGGGCATGACAGTAAACATCATCCGGCAGCAAGACATCTGATCAGCAGTTTGTGAGGAGTACAGAAACACCTCTTAATTGCTGTTGTTCCCAGGTAACCTGACCAGGAGTGGTAGCACCTGTTAGGGACCCAGCTATGGGCAAATAATTAACCACCAAACTGGAGTAAAAAAAACTATGAAAGTATAAAAGTACCTTTATAGAAATGTATACATAACTATAGACTTTTATAGAAAAATAAACATCTTTAAAGGTAAAATATTACCAACAATATATTTTTGAAGAAATAATTATTACTATAACACATTTTTTCATCGAAAAAAATATTCTTAACAAAATATTTTTGAGTACAAAACTAGAAGACATCTTCAGTTTTCTAAAATAAAAAAAATCATTCAAATCTGATTAAATCAACCTTCTCACTATAACCGAATATTGAAAAAAATACCTTAAAACCTCATCCTTTTGGCATTAAATAACCCACAGAGATTGATATGCCGTTAAACAAAACTCAAACTAAAACTGACTAAATAAACCTTCTCACTATAACCGAACATTTAAAAAATACCTTTAAACCCCATCCTTTTGGCATTAAATAAGCCACAGAGGTTGATATGCCGTTAACCCTCTAGGGCCATTCGTATCATATTTGATACAGTATTTCCCTATAAGGAAACATTTGGTATTTCCCTATAAGGAAACATTTGGTATTCATTGACTAAGCAGTCAGTACTGCTTTCATTTGAAATGAATAAAATATTTCTCTTAAAAAATTTTTCAGGAAAATATTTCTTTCAAGGCTTGTTTTCATACTGTATCAAATATGATACGAATGGCCCTAGAGGGTTAAACAAAACTCAAATTGAAATTCGAACGCAAGGACCGAACCACAGCTCTGTTTGGGATCCTCCGTTTGATTGGAAAAGGTTCTAATAGAGATCTTCAATTTTGAACATTTACATTTCAAGATATTTTTATTTTGATAGTATTTTTGAAGCTTTTCAAAGATACATTCCAGTCTGCAAGAACTTCCATGTCAATAAGAAACCACATTCTGTTTTTGTGGTCTTTGTACAATATATCTGGGCACTTACTATTCATAGTATTATTGTGTTTTGAGACTGGTTGTTTGTTTTCCGAGGTGCCTCTATGTTTCAACCTAAAACCTTAAGAGACTGCAACTGAACAATTCATGATTGTTGATACAAATGTTTGGATGTGTAGCATTCTCAGCATCAATCTTGGTCCACGGTATGACGGTAACTGCATCCGGCAGCAAGGCCTCTGATTGAGAGGAACCACCTCTTAATTGCTGTTGTTCCCAGGTATCCCCTAGCCCGGAGTGGTAGCACCTGCTAGGGTTCTAGCTATGGGCAAATAGTTAGCCCCCAATCTTGAGTCAAAATACTATGAAAGTATAAAAATAGACTTTTATAGAAAAATATACATTTTTGAAGGGGAAAAAATTATTACTAGCAACACAATTTCGAGTCTACGGCTATATCGTGGTGAATGCACCGGTTCCCGTTCGATCACCGAAGTTAAGCAACATCGAGCCTGGTTAGTATTTAAACGGGTGACCATTTGGGAATACCAGGTGCTGTAAACGAAAAGACCAAGAATGGTCCACCGGTCCTCCAGGTTTGTTGGGTAGGGTATAGGACTAACAACCTTGCCCCGTAAAAAAACAGTTTGTTACAGCAACAGAAAGTTGCTACCCTATGCACCATTGGGTGTGATGGATAAATGATAATGTTGCTACCCTATGCACCATTGGGTGTGATGGATAAATGATAATGAATACAATTTCGAACACAAAACTAGAAGACATTTTCAGTTTTCTAAAATAAAAAAATACATTAAAAACAACTTTTTCATCAAACGTTGACTAAATCAACTTCTCACTATAATCAAACATTAAAAAATAACTTAAAACGCCACCTTTTTGTCATTAAATAACACACAGAGGTGTTGATATGCCATTAAAAAAAACTCAAAATCAGCATCAAACTTTCTCAATTGCAGATTGTCGTGTGATTAAAAATGTGTATGGTAAATACATATAACTTTTTTTAATTTTTTAATCCATTCACCCTAAGCAAGGCGATAATGTTACTATGACTCGAGTGTCAACTGGAGATGGAAGAGAACAAAAAAAGATTTTGAAGGAAACGGATACCAAACGCTAAACAGCAAACAAAGGTTAAACTTGTGATACTATTCAAAAGACTCGGGTCGAGTGTAAAACCCGACGATAGGCGAACATTTCCCGAGTTGCCTGCAAGATTCAACCAGATACCTCAAGAGACTGAAAGTCAACCGCTCATGATTGTCGAAACAACCGTTTGGATTTGTAGTTTAAATTATCAACATTAATTTTTCTTAATTTCAGATTTTATCTGGGAAGTGTTCTAACAGAAGACGGAAAGTGCGACACAGAGATCCGAAGGCGAATTGGCGTGGCGAAGGAAGCATTCTAGACGTTAAGTTACGTATTAAGAAACAGGACAAGTTCGCTAGAAACAAAGAAGAGAGTACTGGATTGCTATGTGCTGTCAGTTCTTCAGCCAGATACCTCAAAAGACTGAAAGTCAACCGCTCATGTTTGTCAAAACATTGGATTTATTGGGACGTTCTGGATATTTGCCATGCAGAGGTTTGTCTTACCAGCGTTGTTTCAAGTGTTCAAGAGCTTTATCTTTGGCTTTCATTTTCATATTTTTTGCCGCAATAGTTGGTTCTTGGCTTCTGTTTTGCTTTTCTACAGAATCTATTAAATGTAAATCTGGTTTGTATTTACTGCCTTCTTTTATTATTGAATATTTTTTCTTTCTTTCTTCATGTTGCTTGACTAATTGTATCATCCAGTCCTTTGTTGTTTCTATGTATGTTAGTAAGCCAATAGCTGTTGTCTTG
>JBBBDQ010002112.1:690000-949855 GCA_037127315.1 Ascarosepion bandense
AAAATATTTTATGACTATATCAGGTCTATTTGCATCAGTGTCTGTAAAGATTGAGAAATTCCACAGTTCTGTTAATCCATTAGAAATTGTGACATCAATCGGTTGTGTTTGTACCATTCATGTTGTTTTTATGATTATTATTGTGCCATTTTTCATAAGTTTCGATTTCTGCTATGGTCGCACTACATACCAAGTCTGAGGAAAAACCTAAGGCAGGTCGTGGTGTGTTGTTATGGCTCCATTTCATGTATTTTCTATCTTCCCTAACATCCCTAGCGTTACATAGACAAAGTTGTCCTTAGTGTGTGGGCTGTACTTAACAAGACAATTTTGTTTGTATCTCTTAAGCTGGGGTTTCCAGGGATTCCTTCAATGTGTTGTTTTGTTCAATTTCTCATCATTCCAAGTGCACCTACTATCCCTGGTACGATTCTTGTTTTCAATTTCCACATTTTTTCTATTTCAATTTCCAGGTCTTTATATTTCGACAGTTTTTCAAATTCCTTGGATGCTATGTAACAATCCGCTGGACAAGCCATATCACAACCACATTACTCATTTTCGTAATCATTTTAGAAGTGGAATGTTCTATATACAGAATATCCCTAAAGTCTAGACACATAGGAAATCTCATTAACTATATATATATATATATATATGTGTGTGTGTGTGTGTGTGTGTGTGTGTGTGCGCGTGTGTTTAAATGTATCACTCTGAGGAAGGCGGTAACGCCACTGATGTGCAGGGGGCTACATAAGAGTAAAAACGTAGATAGAAGAGAGTAAAGAGAAAGACGAGCCAGTTAGAAAGGAGCAAAAGAAGGATGGGAATACAGGTGTGATGACAGTTGCAAAGGTGAAGAGAAAGGAAAGGATATACAGGGTGGTGTAGAAAGAACTAGAGTCAAGTGGTTAAGAGATGAGTATTGACCTTGCATTTAAATTCCTGGAGGTTGTAGCCGTCAGGAAAGCAAGAATATGAAAGCGAGTTCCACAATCGGGAAGTGCGAGTAAAGAAGCTGCATGAGTAGAATTGTCGTCTGCATTTGGTTGATCTAAATGTGAATGGGTGAGACCCAGTTACCAGTCTGGTTGCACGAGTAAGCACCTGTTGCAGTGGCACCAGTGACTTAAGTTCGTTGGAGCAGAAGCCATGACAGTATTTATAGAACAGACAAATGGAAGCCACATCCCGTTGGTGGAGAAGTAGCTGTAGTCGAGCCGCCAAGTCGGCACCTATCACATTACAGATTCTTTTTTGGAGCCTGTCAAGAACACTGAGATCAGCAGCAGACTATATATGGCAGTAGTACTCCTTGCACGGACGAATGGTTGATTTGTATATATGCAGGGTGGATTCAGGCGGGAAAAACATCCTGGGCCGACAAAGTGACCCAACATTCCTAGCAGTGGATTTAACTATTGACTCAGTGTAGTGGTTCCACTTGATATCGGGAGAGAGGGTAAGACCGAGGAGGCGCAGTGCATTGCTCTCAGGGAGACTCGCTTGGTCCATGCTTATGGGAGGCAGGAGAGGTTGCCTGTGATATATATATATATATATATATATATATATATATATATATATATATATTTGAATCTGTGATATATATATATTTTTTTTAATAGGTCCAGCATCTGTAATATATAATTTTTTTCTTTCTTTTCTTTTCTTTTTCCCTCCCTTCCTTCCTTTATCTCTCTTATCTCCCAACTTTTTTCCGTGTTGCTTAACTTTACATGAATTCAACACGGCCGTCTGTTAATTTTTAAGTTACAATTCTCTTTCCTCTTTTTGCAAACCCAAACGATGTCAATTTTGTCTTTTCTTGTTTATTTGATTTTATTTTGTTTTATCTTTTTCTTTTTCTGTTTCTGTTTCTTTTTTATTTTCTTTTTTAATTTCTTTGCAAATCTATTTAAAAAGGAAAATTAGACTGATTTTTCTCCAGTTTCTGAAAGGATTTTTCTGTTGCTGATGTGTTATCCCCCGTGGGGATTTTCACATCGAAATGATCATCCAACATCATTGAATTAATGCTTTTTTAATTTTTATATATATATATATATATATATATATATATATATATATATTAACGAAATGGTTATAAATGAACGGACAATTTCAAATTATTTGTTTGAACATTATTTTTGATCGATATTCGTATTTAAGTAGATATTTTGTTTATAGTCAAACAGTATATATATTTATATCTACCAGCTTGAATGTTTACGATAGTTTTTTTTAACGAAAATGTGTCTTTCGGCAGGATTCGAACCTGCGACCCCTATCCACAAAGGTGAAGTCACCAACTGATCTGGCGTGTCTTAGACCTCTCGACCACGAATGACCGACAACAAACTAAACGAAGTCAAATCAAGCCTATATAGAACAATATTCGATTCACGCAAATGACCATATCTGCTCTGAAATGTATCGTAATGTCAACAAATGTAAACATGTTACGGAAATTAACAAAGACTAACGAAATGGTTTTAGATTTCGATAAAATATCATATGATAATTTCAAATTGTCGGTTTGTTCATAACTATTTCTTTAATCTTCATTAATTTCCGTGGCATGTTTACATTTGTTCACTTTACGATGCATTTTAGAGCAGATACAGTTATTTGCGTGAATCGAAAATTGATTTGACTTCATTTAGACTGTTGGTCGTTCGTGTTCGAGAGGTTTAACACGCGCCTGATCATTTAGTGTCTTTCTTTATGTGGATAGGGATCACAGGTTCGAATCCTGCCGAATGACACACATTTTCGTAACAAAAATTTATCGTAAATAATCAGGCCGATGGATATAAATATATAATACTGTTTGATTATAAAAAACAAAATATCTACTTAAATACGAGTATCGATCATAAATAATGTTCAAACAAATAATTTCAAATTGTCGGTTGTTTATAGATTTAACATAGTTTTGTTAAAAGAAGAAATAAATGACTTTCTTTTCAGGGATATCCTAAAGAAGTTTTACTCAATGAAATTTACAGATGCAAGAAAATTTATTGAACGCATGAATAGTGAAGAAATTTGACTGCAATGTTGAGGTTTTGCATCGAATTCACGTGAATTATGCCAAGTTCAACAAGCTATGCATCTCAAATGATGTTATTTTTTAATATTCCAGTTTAATATGCATGTCAAATGATGTTATTTTTTAATATTCCAGTTTAATAAAATGTTGCTAAAAATTAAAGTTTCTTGAAAATATATATCATTGCCTAGTGTCCAGACGTTAGGGACAGTCTGTATAAAGTAAATCAGACCCTAATTTTTAAAGAGGTGTCTGTACTTAGTTTGTACTAGCAGTACAGCACGGCGTTGCTCGGGTGTAATGAAAGCTTTAAAACTAATCCATGGTCCTTAAGCTCAGACTCTTTGGACGTTGGCACGAAAGATTAAAAAGCAATAGTTGTTTCCAGTTAAAGCGAAACCGTAAATTGAAAGAAAAATGAATGGATGTAAGTCAAATTTTGATTTCCGAGTATCGATATCAAATATGTTTTTTTCGTCGTAAGCTGAAATTTGAAAGCTCAATAAGTCCTCTGAGTAAATGGTATCATGGCTGAGACTAAGAACTACAATTATACTTACTTAGAGCCAAACCCGAAGCAAAAACTCAAATAAAAGGGCTGAAAAAATACAGACATACAGGCAGATAAGCAGACACACACACAAACATCTTGCCTTTTATATATCTATATATATATATATATTATCGATTTTCTGCACTATTGTAAGAACTGCAACCCTGAAACTTCTGAATATCCTTTCTTATGTCTTTGTCTATGAGTGTATCAAATTTGATTAAAATCGGACCACTCTTTCTATAACCCGATTTTTTCGATTATCGATTTTCGATATTTATCGGGGGTACCTCGACAGAAAACCTAGCTAAGAACACGCCAGACGCTTATAGTACAACTGTGTAAATTTTCAAGAAAATCGGTTCAGCCGTTTCGGAATCTATAGGTAACGGACACACACACACACACACACACACACACACACACACACACACACACACACACACACACATACTCAAAGTTCCATTTATATATAAGTTTTTATATGCAAATATCAATTTTGAAACTGCACCCGCATCTCGATTATGTTCTTTTATCAATTCGAAAGTTTTCCTGGATTTTCAAATCATTAGCAAAACAGGTTTATATATATATATATATATTTCACATGCTATGAAATGTGCTAATAAAATCAAACTAATAAATAAAGTAAATTGTACAAGTGCATTTGTTCTTTGTTTAAGATAGATGATACTTGTCACCTATGGTATCAGAAAAAAGTTTAAAAAGATCAATAAAATTATAATAATACCTGGGAAATATGCTAGTTTTACGGGAACGAAACTGCAAAAAAAAAAAAATAAATAAATAAATGAATAAATAAATAAATAAATTGAACATCAGCCAAACCCGATTACAGAGATAGAATTTCTAACAATTTCATGGGACTTTATAATATACACAGACAGAACAATCAAAGCTAATCGTCCAGACATCATTCACCAAAGACTACACTGAACCAAATTTCTTATCGACATGCCAGTCCCAGCAGATTGTAATGTATTTGTAAAAACCTCCCAATATAGGCCCTGTAAGAGTTTTATGGGACTTTACAAAACACACAGACAGAAAAATCAAAACTAATCGACCTGATATCGTGATCAAAGACCACAAGAACAAAATATGCTTTCTTATTGACATGGCCGTTCCTGCAGATTGTATTGAATCTTTGAAGATCTCCGAAGATAGGACCTGTAACAATTTGATGTGATTTTAGAATACACATAGACAAAACGTTCAAGGCTAATCTCCCAGACATCGTGATCAAAGACAACAAGAACAGAATGTGCTTTTTTATTGACATGGCAATTCCTGCAGATTATCTTTGAAGATCCTCGAAAAACTATGAAAATACAATGATTTTGAAATCGAAATCTCAAAAATGTGGCAAAGAGGACCTCAGTAATTCCATTTGTAGTTGAAGCCATCGGATTGATTGAAAAAGATTCCAATAATCATACTGAAGTTATTCTTGGTCGTCAGTACGTTAAAGATCCAAAATAATTTCTTCATGAGAAAGAAGAGCTTTATTGACGTAAAATGTGTTTGCTGTTAGTTTAAAATATCATAAAACTATTTCTGACCTTCGGTCTCTGTTTGGGAACCAGAAGGAAATATGTAAACAGCAGAAACCGAAGATACTACTACTACTACTACTACTACTACTACTAATAATAATAATAATAATAATAATAATAATAATAACACACACTCAGGAGAACTTTGTTTCACACATTAAGGATAACTTTGTTTATGTAACGCTAGGGAGATTGAAGAACATGAAATGGAGCCATAACGACACACCACGACCTGCTTTTGTTCTTCCCGCAGACTTGGTAGGTAGTGCGACAATAGCAGAAATCGAAATATGATGAAAAATGACAAAATAATAATAATAATAATAATAATAATAATAATAATAATAATAATAATAATAATAATAAATTATCAGTACTGGATGAACTGAGTAGAGGAATAAATGTAAGAACTAGGAAAAGCAGAAGAGCCGAAAGAAAATATAACATTAGAAATGAAAATGAAGTCTTATCAAATAAAGAAAAAATAAAGAAAAAAATCCAACTGAAGGCTCAAAGAATAAGACGCTATGAAAAAAGAGCAAGATTTTACAGACAAAACAAGATTTTTCAGACTGATACAAAGAGATTTTACAGGGAAATAGGTAAAAAAAGAATTAAAGTGACAGTCCCCACCTCAGAATGGAAGAAGTCACACAGTTCTGGGAAAAGATATGGGCTTGCCCTAAAGAACATAGCAAGGAAGTACATTGGATTGCGCAAGAGATAGAACGAATGAAAAATAAACCAGAACAGACATGGTCTGGAATTACAGAAGAGGATGTTAAATTTGCACGAAAAAAAAAGCACACAATTGGAAATTCCCAGGTATAGATAAAATTCCTAACTATTGGCTATATTATTTAAATACAGCACATAAAAAACTAGCCAAAGAACTTCAAGAAATGGTTGACGATCCCACTAAAATTCCTGCATGGATGACCAAAGGAATTTCATTTCTTCTACCCAAGAATGGTGACACAAACAACCCGAAAAACTACAGACCAATTACATGTCTTCCGACAACATATAAACTATTAACATCTATTTTAACAAAACAGACATATTTATTCTTAGAAAGAAATGACATGATACCGCTTGAACAAAAAGGGTGCAAACGTGGCTGTTATGGTTGTAAAGACCAATTGCTAATTAACAAAATGATCCTGGAAAACTGCTACAGTACAAAGAAAAATCTTAGTACTGCCTGGATAGATTATCGAAAGGCATTCGATAGTGTGCCACATTCCTGGATTTTAAAGACATTAAATATATACAAGATATCGCCCGTCATCATCAATTTCATCAAACAGTGCATGTCTATATGGAAAACAATCCTTTACCTCAATCATATGAATGGAACATATAAGTCTGATGAAATAAACATCAAAAGAGGTATATTTCAAGGTGATTCTTTATCTCCCTTACTATTCTGCATATCATTAATAGCACTAACCAGTCAACTTAATAAGACAGACTGTGGTTATAAAATAGGCCAAAAGAAAATAAGCCATCTATTTTACATGGATGACTTAAAGTTATATGCTAAGAATGATAATGAGCTGGAAGGTCTTCTGCAAACTGTAAAATGCTTCAGCGAAGACATTGGAATGAAATTCAATTTGAATAAATGTGCTAAAGCTACAGTTTTACGTGGATCAATACAAGAAACATCCTCAATTAGCTTAGACCCTGCTGTAACAATAAAAGAATTGAAACCAGAAGAAGCTTATAAATACCTAGGTGTAAATGAGAGCGAAAACATTCACCATAAAAAAATGAAAGAAATAGTGCGTAAAGAGTACTATAGAAGGCTACGAATGATATTAAAAACTGAATTAAATTCACAGAACAGAGTTATGGCCATTAATAGCCTTGCAATCCCAGTTGTCCAATATAGCTTTAACATCTTAAACTGGACTCTAAACGACATCAGGCGAATGGATTCTAAAACAAGGAAGCTTCTTTCTAAGCATAAGATGCATAATCCAAAGGCTGATGTAGACCGTCTATACATACACCGTAAAGAAGGTGGAAGAGGTCTTATTCAGCTGGAATTGTCATACAAGACAACAACTATTGGCTTACTAACATACACAGAAACAACAAAGGATTGGATGATACAATTAGTAAGGCAACATGAAGAAAGAAAGAAAAGATATTCAATAATAAAAGAAGGCAGTAAATACAAACAAGATTTACAGTTAGTAGATTCTGTAGAAAAGCAAAACAGAAGCCAAGAACCAACTATTGCGGCAAAAAATATGAAAATGAAAGCCAAAGATAAAGCTCTTGAACAGATGAAACAGCGCTGGCAAGACAAACCTCTGCATGGCCAATATACAGAACGTGCCAATAAATCCAATGTTGACAAAGTTAATACTCATCGATGGTTACGTGCATCTGGATTAAAGTCTGAAACTGAAGGCTTTATTCTTGCAGCACAAGACCAAAGTCTTTTCACTAGAAACTTTCAGGCAAATATTATGCATAATAATATGGATCCAAAATGCAGGTTTTGTGATAAACACCAAGAAGCAATAGATCACCTAATCTCAGGCTGTTCTGTGCTTGCTCCAAATGAATATAAAAATCGCCACGATAGAGTTGGGCAACATTTACATTGGGCAATGTGCAAACATTATGGAAAAAGTGTAAACAAACACTGATATGAACATCATCCAGCACCGTTACAGAAATAGAAGATGTAACCATTCTATGGGATTACATCATCTACACAGACAGAAAAATTGAAGCAAACAGGCCAGACATTATTGTTAAAAACGAGAAGGAGAAAACTTGTCTATTAATTGATATGGCTTGTCCAGCGGATTGTAACATAGCAATCAAGGAATTTGAAAAACTGTCAAAATATAAAGACCTGGAAATTGAAATAGAAAAAATGTGGAAATTGAAAACAAGAGTTGTGCCAGTGATAGTAGGTGCACTTGGAATGATAAAAAATGGAACAAAACAACACATTGAAATAATCCCTGGATACCCCAGCTTAAGACATATACAAAAAATTGTCTTATTAAGTACAGCCCACACACTAAGTAAAACTTTATCTATGTAATGCTAGGGATGATAGGGAAGATAGAAAAACATGAAATGAAGTCATAACAACACGCCATGACCTGCCTTAGGTCTCCCCGCACACTTGCTTGGTAGTGAGACCAAAGCAGAAATCGAAATATGAAAATAATAATAATAATAATAATACACACTCAGGAGAACTTTGTTTCACACATTAAGGGTAACTTTGTCTATGTAACGCTAGGGAGATTGAAGAACATGAAATGGAGCCATAACGACACACCACGACCTGCTTTTGTTCTTCCCGCAGACTTGGTAGGTAGTGCGACAATAGCAGAAATCGAAATATGATGAAAAATGACAAAATAATCATAATAATGATAATAATAATAATAATCGTAAAAATAGAATAAAATAATAATAAAAAATAAAAATAAAATAATAATATATAATAAAAATAAAATAAAATAATAACAAAAATAAAAGATAATAATAATAAACAACATAATTCCCCAAATATATGACATTTTGCGAGAAAAGGTTGGACAAACAAATAGAAAGCATATTGACGAAAATAAATTAGCCAGTTTACCGAAGGTACATCATGCGAAATAACCGATTGACTGAGGCTGAAATTAATGAGATAAAAAGAATTACAATCAGAATTTACGACTCAACAAAACATGAAAAGGAATCGGAATCAGAAATAAATAGTAGTAACATGTCACAAGCCACAGGTCATAATGTAGAAACCGTGATACACACAAATCACTGTGAAGATAATATGGTAAGTTTGGAAGTGCTGGAAAGGTGTGATCAGAGTCAGTTACAAGACGACAATATAACGAGTTCAAAACACATTGAACAAAATTATTTTACGGAAAACAAGAACAGTATACAAGAAGCCAAATATGAAATCAAGAACCATATAAGTCAGATACAAAATATTGCAATGGAGGAACGAGAACAACTCCTCAAATTACAACCGACAAAGTATAACCTAGAAAATATAAAAACAGTGACAGTCCCCACAAAAATCGAAGAAGTTATACAGTTCTAGGAAAAAATATGGCCTTGCCCCAAAGAACATAACAAAGAAGTACACTAGATTGCGCAAGAGATAGGACGAATGAAAAATAAACCAGGACAGACATGGGCTGGAATCACCGAAGAGGATGTTAAATGTGCATTGACAAACGCACACAATTAGAACTTTCCAGGAGTAGATAAAATTCCTAACTTTTGGTTATATTATCTAAATACAACACATAAAAACTAGCCAAAGAACTTCACGAAATATCTAACGATCCCAATAATATTCCTGCATGGATGACCAAAGGAATTACATTTCTTCTAGCCAAGAATAGTAACACAAATAACCCGAAAAACTACCGACCAATTACATGCTTTCCGACAACATGCAAATTATTAACATCTATTTTAACAAAACAGACACATTTCTTCTTGGAACGAAATGATATACTACCACTTGAACAAAAAGGGTACAAGCGTGGCTATTACGGATGTAAAGACTAATTACTTATTCATAGGATGATCTAACAAAACTGCTTCATTACAAAGAAAAATCTTAGTACTGCTTAGATAGATTATCGTAAGGCATTCGATAGTGCACCACAGTCCTGGATCTTAAAGATTTTAAATATGTACAAGGTATCACCCATCATCCTCAATTTCATCAATCAATGTATGACGATATGAAAAACAATCCTTTACCCTAATAATATAAATGGAATCTATAAGTCTTGTCAAATAAACATCAAATATTACAAGGTGTCTCTTTGTCTCCCTTACAATTTTGCATATCATTAAGAGCACTAACCAGTCAACTTAACAAGACAGAATGTGGTTATAAAATAGGCCAAAAGAAAATAAGACATCTATTTTACATGGATGACTTAAAGTTGTATGCTAAGAATGATATTGAGCTGTAAGGTTTTCTGCAAACTGTAAAATGCTTCAGTGAAGACACTGGAAAGAAATTCAATTTGAAAAAATGTGCTAAAGCTACAGTTTTACGTGGATCAATACAAGAAACTTCCTCAATTAGCTTAGACCCTGCTGTAACAATAAAAGATCTAGAGCTAGGAGAAGCTTATAAATACCTAGGTGTAAATGAAAGTGAAAAACTTCATCATAACAAAATGAAAGAAAGAGTGCGTAATGAGTACTATAGAAGGCTACGAATGATATTAAAAACTGAACTGAATTCTCAGAACAGAAATATGGCAATTAATAGCCTTGCAATCCCAGTTGTCCAATATAGCTTCAACATCTTAAACTGGACTCTAAACAACATCAGGCGAATAGATTCTAAAACAAGAAAGCTTCTTTCTAAGCATAAGATGCATCATCAAAAGGCTGATGTATACCGTCTATACATACCCCGTAAAGAAGGTGGAAGAGGTCTTATTTAGCTAGAATTGTCACACAAGACAACAACTATTGGCTTACTAACGTACATAGAAACAACAAGGGACCGGATGCCGCCAATGAGTTAAACAACATGAAAACAGAAAAAAAAATTCAATCATGAAAGAAGGCAGTAAGTACAAACAAGATTTAAATTTAGTAGATTCTGTAGAAAAGCAAAACAGAAGCCAAGAACCAACTATTGCAGTAAGAAATATGAAAAAGAAAGCCAAGAATAAAGCTCTTGAACAGATGGAGCAACGCTGGCAAGACAAACCTTTGCATGGTCAATATCCAGAACGTGCTAATAAGTCCAATGTTGATAAAGGTAATACTCATCGATGGTTACGTGCATCTGGATTAAAGTCTGAGACTGAAGGCTTTATTCTTGCATCGCAAGACCAAAATCTTTTCACTTGGAACTTTCAGGCAAATATTATGCATAATAATGTGGATCCAAAATGCAGGTTCTGTGATAAATGCCAACAAACAATAGATCATCTAATCTCAGGATGTTCTGTACTTGCCCCAAATGAATATAAAAATCGTCACGATAGAGTTGGGCAATATTTACACTGGACAATGTGCAAACGCTATAGAAAATCTGTAAACAAACACTGGTATGAACATCAACCAGCACCGGTTACAGAAATAGAAGAGGTTACCATTCTATGGGATTACACCATCTACACAGACAGAAAACTTGAAGCAAACAGACCAGACATTATTGTTAAAAACCAGAAGGAGAAAACTTGTCTATTAATTGATATGGCTTGTCTAGCGGATTGTAATATAGCAACCAAGGAATTTGAAAAACTGTCAAAATATAAAGACCTGGAAATTGAAATAGAAAAAATGTGGAAATTAAAAACAAGAGTTGTGCCAATGATAGTAGGTGCACTTGGAATGATAAAAATGGAACAAAACAACATATTGAAATAATCCCTGGAAACCCCAGCTTAAGAGATACACACAAAATTGTCTTGTTAAGTACAGCTCACACACTATGGACAACTTTGTCTATGTAACGCTAGGGATGTTAGGGAAGATAGAAAATGCATGAAATGGAGTCATAACAACACACCACGACGTACCTTAGGTTTTTCCTCAGACTTGGTATGTAGTACGACCATAGCAGAAATCGAAATTTGATGAAAAATGGCACAATAATAATCATAAAAACAACATGAATGGTACAAACACAACCGATTGATGTCACAATTTCTAATGGATTAACAGAACTGGGGAATTTCTTAATCTTTACAGACACTGATGCGAATAGACCTGATATAGTCATAAAAGATTTTCAAAAAGGAACCAATACTTAATTTCAGTCTTTCTATAAAAGAATTTCAAAAGCTGTCAAGTTATAACGACTTGGAAATCGGATTAACAAAAGATCGACTCTTGACTTTTTAAAGAGTTATCTGAACATCATTTTTATTTGTAAATGGGATATATATAAGTCTCCCCAATTCCTGATGTGATGTCATCCTTTTTATTCAATTAAATTTATTTCCTTTATGCAAAAAAAATTGTTTGCGTAAAATATTTTATGAAAAGATATCATAAAAAATTATATATATATATATATATATATATATATATATATATATATATATATATTGTTTTACTTTACTAACAAGGTCGCACTCTCTATATCATTTCAAGTTTCTAGAGTCCATATACATCAAATCCCGCAAGCCTTCTCTCTGCAAACAGAGAGATTGCTTGCTGGGTTTGAATGTCATTGGACTTTAGTTCTCTTGCATTTCCCCACCTGTCATTATCATCTTTATTTTCTACGCTTCCATAAATTTCCCAGAAATAAACTTGAAAAGATCTGGGGCGAAACCGGTCGTTTATTTTAGAACGCTTCCTAGGTATTTAAATGTCTGTACCTGCTTAATTTAATTATCCCCAACTGTTACATATTTCACTCACTCTTTGGAATGCCTCATTAGCCAGGCCAATACGCCGACGATCTCAGGGACGCACTTTCCGTCCTCTGTTAGAACGCTTCGTAAGTATTTAAATTTCGTACCGGCCTAATTCAATTATCACCGAATTTTTCCGAAGATATTATCCTGTCTGTCGGTATTCCACTCCACCTTTACAATGCATCATTGGCCATGCTAATACGCCGACGATCTCAGGGACGCACTTTCCGTCCTCTGTTAGAACGCTTCGTAAGTATTTAAATTTCGTACCGGCCTAATTCAGTTATCACCGAATTTTTCCGAAGATATTATCCTGTCTGTCGGTATTCCACTCCACCTTTACAATGCATCATTGGCCATGCTAATACGCCGACGATCTCAGGGATGCACTTTCCGTCCTCTGTTAGAACGCTACCTAGGTATTTAAATTTCTTTAACTGCTTCATTTAGTTATCCCAAACTGTTTCCGAAAAACCTTCCTGTCTCTCAATATTCCACTCAGCCTTTGGAATGCATCATTAGCCAGGCCAATACGCCGAAAATTTCAGGGTTGCACTTTCCGTCTTCTGTTAGAAAGATTCCTAGTTATTTAAATTTCTGGGCCTGTTTAATTTAGTTGTTCCCAACTGTTTCCGAAGAAATCTTCCAGTTTCTCGATAGTTCACTCAACCTTTGATATGTATCATTGGCCAGGCCAATACACCGACGATCTCGGGGTTTCACTTTCCGTCCTCTGTTAAAACGGTACTTGTATTCAAATTTCTGAACCTGTTTAATTTAGTTATCCTCAACTGTTTCCGAAGAAATCTTCCTATCTCTCGATATTCCAATCAGCATTTGGAATGCATCATTAGCCAGGCCAATACGCCGACGATCTCAGGGTTACACTTTCCGTCTTCTGTTAGAACGCTTCGTAGGTATTTACATTTCTGTACCTGTTTAATTTAGTTATCCAAAGGCTGAGTGAAAGCATCAGAAAGAGACAGCTAAAGTGCCTGGGACATGCAATGAGGAAAGAGGGCTTGGAGAACCTGATACTAACAGGCCAGATAGAGAGAAGGAGAGACAGGGGAAAACAGATATTTGACTGGCCTGAGTGGGTGACTGGCAGAACGGGGGTTGCGTGTTGTAACAAGACAAAGCGTGCTAAAAGGACAAGGCACATAGTAGTAGAAGAAGAAGTATAATCTAGTAGTCTATTCATATCGCGATACCATGAAGTAAACTCCATAAGCGTTCAGATAACAGGTTTGATACAACGGAGAATCTGTAACGTGATCGATACTGACTTGGCAGACCGGCTGCAACCACTCTCTCACCGGCGCGACGTGGCTTTCCTGAGCCTCTTCTATAAATACTTTCACGGCTCCTGCTCCGATGAACTTAGATCATTGGTGCCGCCTAGGTACGAATTTACACGAGATATTAGATTAGCAACTAGGTCCCACCCTTTTACAGTAAAACAGATAAGATGTAACCGTAATTTCTACTCCAACAGCTTCTTTTCTCGCGCTTCCTGACTGTGGAATTCCCTTCCACATGTCTGCTTTCCCGACAGCTACAATCTCCAGGAGTTTAAATGTAAGGTCAATAGATACCTCCTATCACACTAACTTGCATCTATTCTCGCAACACTCTCACCATCTACCCAACCATCATTCTCGGTATCCTTACTCGTCTATCACCCTCCTTCTGACATTTCCTACATCTAACCATCCTTTCTCACCACTTTCCCCTCTATGTAACCCCCTGCGCAATAGTGGCAGTGAAATGCCTTGCTCGGGGTTAAACGATTATAAAAATAAAAAAAAATTCCCCTTTAATGAATCTCTCCTGAATAAACATTCAAGAGAACTCTTCTTGTATTAGGAATTAAATAAAACTTGCATAAAAGTCATGTATCTACCATTTTGACTCTCGAAAATAATATTTCTAGAAAAATACACACGACTGAATATAAAAACGAAACACTGATGGGTCAAGTGGTCCTACTGGATGGTCGGGGAAATACAGTCTCACTAAGGAATGTCCGAAGGTAAAAATCGGCCTTGTGCCACGTCTTGCATTTGTGGGTAGGCTCAGTTAAATATTGAGTCCATCAAAAATCAGTCCGTGTCGGAATCTCTGCCTTCGGTCGGTGATCAATCAAGACGGGCCAAAGGTACCCTGAGATATAGGTTTAACGAGTAGGCTACGATCATCTAAAATGCAGACATTTTTACCTTTCTAGGAAAAAATTACCCGTGTATACTGCATCCAGTCACCTTCGAAAGCATCATGTATAGTGTGACCTCATATTTTTGCGTAAAATAAAGATTGATGATAAAAACGCGTACTATATTAGAGAATATACGGCACACGAGTAGGTAACTAAATGTTTCTATATGCCTATCTTGCCTTTCTTATGTGTTATGGTGACCTGTCTATAGGAATGGAATTTTCCTCCGTCAATGAATTTTTAGTGCCGGGTAGGGACACAAATCATCTCTCAGTTGCGTCTCTGTCCTCGAAGTAAAGCTCAATTGTGGCTCCGTCCGCGAGGGCAGGGTCGCAGCTGAGAAAAATTATACTGTGCAGATGCCCGGTCCCGGGGAACAGTGTCTACATTTCGCTACGACATCTTCGCGAAGAAGATTTCGCTACAATAACTTCACAAAGAAGATTTTGCCACAACAACTTGGCGACGAATATTTCGTTACAACAAATTCGCGAAGAACATTTCGCCACAACAACTTTGCGAAGATTTTGCTACAACACTATACCCTGTCGATGTTAAATTCTCCAACAATACTTTTCCTGTTATTTGGACCGGAATTTCTGATTTTACTGAAAACTGATGCGATGCATCTGCACTTTGGGGGCCCTAAAGTAGGAATAGACGTGCGGGCATTTTCACAACCACAATAACAGATACGAGGATTCAAATGCCAAAAATATAGGCGACTGTCTACAAGTTCATATGGTTCCGCGTTTGGGCGCTGCAACTTACAGAGAAAATTTTAATATTTAACTCATTACATTACTGGGTATTAGGGCGAATTCTAATGCCAACATTGTTTAATTATAACATAGAAAATTTTTCTATTTGACCAATTACTGGTGAAAGTTAAAGCCATATGTGAAATGGGCATATTCTAAGGCCAACTTTGTTTACTGGATTTTTTGTCTGTCGCTAAAATGGCCTTATTTTAATATATATAAATTATTTAAAACGAAAATAGCTTTTGTTGAAAAAATTCACTAATTACAAATTGTTGTTTTAGGTGACCCTCTGGGATTAGGATCCCTGAATCATAAGCTTTGTCAGTTTCATAGCAGACCACTAGAAAACTAACCTTTTTACTTCACATTGTCGTTAAAATTCTTTGTAGATTATATTTCCCGTCAATGGTATTCTCAGCATCCTTCTGTAGAACCACATTTTTATCTGTAAAGAAATTGTCCAGAATTCACTGCCATAAAAAGAGGATTGCCGCATCTTGACGTTTTGTAATGGTTAACAAACTTGTCTTGCTCGATCAATTACAACTGGGCAGTGAGTTCGATCCCCATTAGGTGCTCCATACTTTTGGACATGTGCCTCATCTAAGCCACGTAAATTGCTATGAGAGAATGGCTGTGATATAGCAATTCAGAGATAGCAATATATATTTTTATAATCATATTGCCCCAAGCAAGGCATTTTATTTTCACTGTTTTGCAGGGGATAACATAGGAGGAAAGTTATGAGAAAGACAGACAGGTTAAAGGGGGTGTCAGAAAGTGGCTAAGAGAAGGATGAGAATACTGATGAGAGTGAAGTAGACGGAGAAACGAGCATGAGAGAGAGAGAGAGAGAGAGAGAGGATGCAAGTTAGTGAGACATAACATGATTATTGACTTAAGTTTTAAATTCTTGAAGATTGTAGCTTCCCTGTGTCTCTTCTACAAATTATTTCACGGCTTCTGCTCCAATGAACTTAGCTCACTGGTGCCCCAATGTATAAATTTAATCGAACTGCTAGACTAGCAATTAGGTCCTACCATTTTACAGTGAAACTAATAAAATATAACAGCTACTGCTACTGATAGCTTCTTTTCTCGCACTTCCTACCTGTGGCATTCCCTTCCGTATACTTGTTTCCTCGACAGCTAAAGTCTTCAAGAATTTAAATTTAAGGCCAATAGTTTATTCCCATCTCACTGACTCAAATCCTTTCTCTCAAAGCTCTTTTCTCCATTCACTCAAACTCAAACTCAACTCATGCTAACTCAACGCAAACCTCAAGTGGAACTTGTACATATAATGTAATGAGATCAATATATGGAATCAGTATTCTCATCCTTCTATTAACCTCTTCCTGACACCCCCTATAACTTGTTTCTCTTTCTCATCACTTTCCTCCTGTGTAACCCCTCTGCGCACCAGTGGCAGTAAAACTACCTTGCTTGGGGTGAAATGAATAAAATAAAAAGTTAGCCAGGATTAAATTCATGCAAGTGCACAATAAATGATGTTACCATAAATACGATAAACTTAGGCGCACCCCGCTGATCTTTTGTAGATATGCCTGACTGTCCATTTGCTATGTTCATGCAAAAGCATGCGTTAAATCTGCCCTCCTAAATACGGAGGAGGCTACACCCTGGACACGCCCGAATATTTGTCACGATGCAAAGGAAGTTTCGCTTAAAAATCAAGCTTCATTAATATTCATGAATAATAAAAGGAAAAAAAAAACATTTAAAGTTTTCTTTGTGATTAGAAGGGCAGTATTACTGTGACCTTTTGCATGTGTAGGTGTGCGTTTATAGAATACATTTGCATATATGCGTCGGTATCCGTGTGTTTACAGGAGTGATTGTACAAGTGTGCCTTTGCATACGTAGGTGAGTGTGTATGTGTGTGTGCGTATATGAGTGTGTTTGTGTGTGTGTGCGCGTATATGAGTGTGTGTGCGTATATGAGTGTGTGTGTGTGTGTATGTGCTTGTGTGTGTGTGTGTGTGTGTATGTGTGTGTGTGTGTGTAGCAAGGAGTGAATACACGTATGTGCTGCTTTTAACATGTGTGCAAAGGGAGAAAAGAAAGAAAAAATAATCAACTCACTGAAAAGAAAGAAAGAATTTACTGAATGGAAAATAAAAATAAAATTATGTAAAAAAAGTAAAAACGAAGAAATGAATAACCAAAGAAAAGGAAAGGATAGAAAGAAAGAACTGAACTATGGATGAACAGAGAAAAGAAATGACCAAAGCAGAGAGGGAGGGAGAGAGAGAGAGAAAGAGAGAGAGAGAGAGAGAGTGAGAGAGAGATATAGAACGATATATATATATATATATATCTCCAAAGAAAGAAAAAAAAAGAAAGAAAGAAAGAAAGAATAGATAGATAGAAAAAAGAATTGGAGAATATAAAGGAAAATATGTCAAATAAATGTAAACAGAAGAAAGAAAGAAAGAAAGAAAGAAAGAAAGAAAGAATAAAAAAATGTAAAAACGTATAAACAACAGAAAGAAAGAAAGAAAGAAAGAAAAAGAAATGGAGAATAAAAAGAAAAATATGTAAAAAAAGTATAAACAGCAGAAAGAAAGAAAGAAAGAAAGAGCAAAAGAAAGACAGAAAGAAAAAAGATAGAGCAAAAGGGAAAGAAAGAAAGAAAGAAAGAAAGAAAGAAAGAAAGAATTGATGGAATGTAGAAAAAGAAACGAAAAATAATAGCTGTAAAAATGAAAAGAGAGAAAGAAAGAATTGAACTATGGATGAACAGAAAAAAGAATGGACCAGAGAGAGAGAGAGAGAGAGAGAGAGAGAGAGAGAGAGAGAGAGAGATGGCGCACGCGTGCTTGGGGAAGTGCTGGTCGATAGATTTTTTTTTTGTCGGTTAGAAAATTTGGGCGTGGAGATATTAAGCTTCAGGCTAAATGGAAAACTTTAAAAAGAAAATTCAAAACAAATAAACCTAGTCGAAAGCGAAACCGGAAATGCAGGGCGAACAACAAGAGGAAAATCGAAAAGGTTGTCGGCACGTGGCGTTGGACTCCTACACATAATCATTTCCGTCTGGCTACCACCCAGCCATCGTACACTTTCTTTCTTTCTTGTCACTCTTTCAATTTTCCCCTTGTTCATTCTTCTATCTCATTTTCGTTTTCTTCTTCTGCTTGCTTTTCTTTCTTTCTTTCTTTCTTTCTTTCTTTCTTTCTTTCTTTGTTGTCTTACTTTGTTTTCTTGTCTTTATTTTCTTTTTTTTCTTTCTCTTCCTTGTTTTTTTTTTTTGCGTTTTTCTTTATCTGAATTTTGTTCTTTCTTTCACGTTGATTTGAATGAAGATAATTATTGCTTTCGTTATTTCTTTTCCTTCTTTTTTTAGTCTTTCTTTCTCTGAATTTCTTTCTTTCTTTTTTCTTCTTTTTTTCTTTCTTTCTTGTCACTCTTTCAATTTTTCCTTTGTCCATTCTTCTATCTCATTTTCGTTTTCTCCTTCTGCTTGCTTTTCTTTCTTTCTTTCTTTCTTTCTTTCTTTCTTTGTTGTCTTACTTTGTTTTCTTGTCTTTCTTTTCTTTTTTCTTTCTCTTCCTTGTTTTTTTTACTTTCTTTATCAGAATTTTGTCCTTTCTTTCACTTTAATTCAGCGTTTTCTTTATTGAATTGAAAATGAATCTTTTTCCGCCTTTCTTTCTTTACCTTTTTCTTTCGTTTTCGGTGCTCTCTCTCTCTCTCTCTCTCTCTCTCTCTCTCTCTCTCTCTCTTATTTCTTGCTTTTTTTTACATCTCGAATTCAGATATAATTATTTATTTCGTTATTTCTTCTCCTTCTTTTTTCGTCTTTCTTTCTCTGAATTTCTTTCTTTCCTTCTTTCTTTCTTTCCTTCTTTCTTTCTTTCCTTCTTTCTTTCTTTCTTTCTTTCTCTTTGATCTCTTTTATTCAATTTCTTATTTCTTCATTTAAAATATAATTTTTTCACCTTTCTTTCTTTCTTTCTTTCTTTTTGCATTCTGTTTGTCTCTTACTTTCCTCTATTTTGCCTTTCAGTTTGATTCTTTCTTTCTTTCTTTCTTTCTTTCTTTCTCATTGATCTCTTTTATTCAATTTCTTATTTCTCCATTTAAAATATTTTTTTCACCTTTCTTTCTTGCTTTCTTTCTTTCTTTTTCCATTCTGTTTGTCTCTTACTTTCCTCTATTTTGCCTTTCAGTTTGCTTCTTTCTTTCTTTCTTTCTTTCTTTCTTTCTTTTTCGTTGTTCTCTCTTAATTCTTGACTTCTTGCCCGTCTCGAATTAAAGTTCAG
This sequence comes from Ascarosepion bandense, assembly GCA_037127315.1. NCBI lineage: Eukaryota > Metazoa > Mollusca > Cephalopoda > Sepiida > Sepiidae > Ascarosepion > Ascarosepion bandense. Next base: position 709,860 of record JBBBDQ010002112.1, read on the forward strand.
TCTTTATTTCTTCTTTTTTTCATTTTCTTTTATTTTATCCACACAATAACCCCAATTACATAATTTTTCTCTCTGATTTCACGTTGCCTCATTTATATGCTCTTCTTTTGGTACAAAAAGAAAAACAAACAAAAACCTTGTCTCTTGCAGTCTCTGGTTAAGACTTGGATGGAACCCAGTATAAATTGTTAAATCATAAATTGTATTTTAACACGATTGCTGTGGATTCTTGTTGAAAAACCACATAAAATAATAAACAACAAAAGCGGATATGGAGATAGAAAATGTAAGTTATATTGAAACAAAAATATACAAACTGGAACATGGGTTAGTCAAGTTAAGAATACTAAGAATACTGTTAGTTAGAATGAATATATACAATCTTGTAGTGAAGAAGTATGTCCAGGTAATTAGTCTATATCCTTATTGACCAACTAGCGGAGGTCTAACTACTCAACACCACTCATCTGCTGCTCTTTGTATAGGCAGGATTATATGTGCACATTAGACGAGTTCATTTTTGTATCCGAAAAGGGGTAATCCCTAACAACAATATTATAGTGTTTGTTCGAAAATCTTATACCGATTTTTAAGGGAAATTAAAACACAAAACAAAATTATGCCATTAAATATTTATTCAACTAAATACGAACCATTTTATTGCACAACCTTTTTACCATTTTTTACCTTCAACTTAAGGATTCCATCATTCCAGAATGTCAGCAGTTTCTAGGCAAAGGACTCATAAAAGTTTTTTTTTTGTGTCGTTCAAAGAATTAAAAGTTTTACAATTGAGATCAATATATGGAATCAGTTAACTCAATGCAAACCTCAAGTGGTAGATACAGTGTATTGATGAAGATGTCAGAAAAAATAAAGATCGATTAGCTGTACCGCTTCAGTAAGTACCTGACTCCTTGTGCTATCCTCAGATCACATTTGAGAAGGAGCTGTCCACTTTCATGGGTGACAAAATATTTTGCACTCTGTAGCCCCTCTCTCACAGGTAAGATGTGACAAGCCTCCCATTGCTCTATCGCTACTTTCATGGAAAGTGACCGGAGAAACTGCTTTCCTTCGTTCTGCCAGTTCTAACCTTAACGACTTGGACATGCCAACCTACCCACATTGTAGCAAACCTCTCCCATTCCCTTCGTAGTCCACAGGTGAGAAATAAGTTCTACACGATCAGCTTCTTCCCTTGAATAACTGCCCTGTGAAACCCGACTACCAAGAAGATCTCACGTCGATCGCTACAACCTTAAACTGTTCAAATCTAGGGTTAACTGTTACGTTCCCCACCTAACGCATAAACAGTACAAAATATATCGAAAGAAAGCCTGTTTAATTCATATCTTCCTGGTTTTAGTCTAAAGTGGCAAATTTTTATTGGAACCAGAATTCCCACCAGTCGTGATGAACGGATTTTCTCTTAGGGATACCCAATGCTTTGAACGTTTATTGGGACTTTAACTGAACGCAGACCTCATATGGAAATCGTAAATACGATCTATTGTTAAAAATACTAGAAAAAAAATGAACGGTGGCCTTTACCGCTGCAGTAAGTACTTGACTCCTCTTCATATTCGGACTGACTGCCATATCACGTTGAAATACCGATTCTCGTACGATCGAAGTTAAGCAACGTTAACTAAAGTAAGTACCTAGATGACTGACCGCTTTGGAATATCAGGTGCTCTAAGCTTGCACGCGGGGGTGTTGTACACCCTGGACACGCCCGAATATTTGGACAAAAGCTCGGAGTTGGTAATCAGAGGGCCAAATACCAATTCCTGTTTGAGTTCCTTACAATCACTTAACGCGCATATTCTTGGGAAAAGTAGGAATGCACATCTCCCTCGGCTATGGGTTAATTATCAAGATTATAAATCTTTATTATCTAAAAAAAATCACTATCAAAACTATTTTTGGATTTAAATAACCCGCAAAGGGTTGATAAGCCGTATAAAACGAAAACCAAGGAATCCTGCTACTTTATAATTTTACAAGAGCCAGATGAGGCCAAAAATGGAGAATGGCTGCTATATATGTGTGAAGGGTTGCTCAGTCATTACTTTCGAATCTCGATATACTTTAAAAGCATTTCCATGTCCATGGGGGTGGCGAATTATTTTTTACCCTACAAGTCTTTTCCCACAGAGAAAACATCAGAAGTCTTTTGCTACTCTATTACTATTTCCATGGAAAGTGTTCAGTCGAACGACATTCCTTAGTCCCACCAGTTCTAACCCTCAAGGTTCAGACCCACCATTCCATGTACGTTGTAGCGAACCGCCCTCATTGCCTTCGTATGCCATTGGGGAGATGTAAGTTTTCACTCGAGCAGAATCTTTCTTTTCTGACAGACGAAACATCGCAAACCTCTCGCTACTCTATCGCTATTTCCATGGAAAGGGATCAGACGAGTGTCATTCCTTAGTTCCACTAGATCAAATATTCATGGCTAAGACAGCCATTCCAATCACATTGCAGTGAACCACTCCCCATTCCTTTTGTATTGCATTGGTGAGATGTAAGTTCCACTCGAGCAACTTCTTCCTTTTGTGACAGACGAAACGTCGTAAACCTCTCGCTGCTCTATCGCTATTTCCATGGAAAGTGATCAGACGAACGATATTTCTTAGTTCCGCCTGTTCTAACCTTCACCAACCATTACACGCACATTGTAGCAAACCAGGGCACATCGCGGTGGTGTAATGGTTAGCAAGCTTGTCTCGCTAAATCATTGCAATTGAGTAGTGAGTTCGATTCTCACTGGGCATCCCATACTTTTGACCTTGTGCCACATCTAAGCTATGGTTAGTAAATTACAATTGTAGCAAACCATCCTCATTTCATTCGTATTCCATTGGTGAGATGTTAGTTCCACTCGAGCAGATTCTTCCTTTTCTTACAGACGAAACGTCGCAAACCTCTAGCTGCTCTATCGCTATTTCCATGGAAAGTGATCAGACGAGCGTCATTCCTTAATTCCACTAGATCAAATATTCAGGGCTAAAACGCCTATTACTAGCACATTGTAGTGAACCACTCCCCATTCCTTTTGTATTGCATTGGTGAGATGTAAGTTTCAACCGAGGAGATTCTTCTTTTTCTGACAGACGAAACGTCGCAAACCTCTCGCTGCTCTATCGCTATTTTCATGGAAAGTGTTCAAATGAAGCTCATTCCTTAGTTCCGCCAGGCTAAGACCTGACATTCTACGCACATTGTAGCGAGCCACCCTCTTTCCTTTCGTATTTCATTGATGAAATTACGTTCCACTCGAGCGGATTCTTCTCACAACTCGCTGCTCCGTCGAACCGACTTCCAAGCGGGATGTACCCTCCATCACTACAATAATAACCTGTTTAAGTCTAGAGCTAGCCGTTATCTACCCCACATATCCGTATTTACTGCGCCATTTTCTCTGTAAGACTCGACAACGGGCCATGCAAGGAGTGAACATCATTGTAAAGAAATGGAAATACAAAGCCCACGAACCACATGCTAGTTGATACTCATCGAGTTGGGGGTGCAGAACTAATTTCAACTGGAGATCCAACTTCAACTCGGAATCAATTTCAACTCGGAAATAATTTCAACCCTTCTGAATTGCAATTAATTCTGTACTGGAACTAATTCTGAGCCAAAACCAGCTCTGAGCAAAAACCAATTCTGATTTTAAATTAGTTCCAAGTTGAAATTAATTCCTTAATCCATCGAGTTAAGAGGCAGTAAATATAAGTTAATTGATCGGGAAAGTATTCTCTCGGGAATCTTTTCCAGGGTAGCGGTTCTTTTGAAGAAGTTGTCTGAATGAAACTTCCTCCTTACTAATGGAATGCAAATAAAAAGAGAATGATTCGGCTACGTGGAAGTGGCACTGCCTGTCTTTGCTCTAACTGGAAGAAATAAAGAATGGAGTTCAACTGAACGTTTTCCATGCAAAATAGCCATAGACAAGCAATAAACTTGTGACATTTTATCTGAGGGAAAGGAATGTAGGATTGGAAATTATCCATCACCCACAAGGCTGAGGAAAATACTTTTGGACTCTAGAAATGTTTTTTGGCGGATATAGACAATTAATAACTTAATATGCAAGAGGACATACTCATAAGTAGTGAAAACAGCAAATTTACATTATGCAGATATGTCAGGGCGGGAACAGTCATACACCAATGCAAGCTGTGGAGATTTATTCAGCAATGCAACTGCAAACCAGTCGCTGTTCTAAAAAACATGAAAATAAGATCGTAAAAAACTTGGCATCTTGTATCGATTCCATAATTCAGTGATATTTGGTTATAGTTAAACAAAACAAAAAAAAAGAAGAAAGTCAAACAGACAGTGCCCTTTATGCACTGGGTATGACAATCGGCAGCAAAGGCCTCTGAACGGAAAGTTTTGAAGAATCTAGAACCACCTCTGAATTGCTATTGTTCCCAGGTCCAGAGTGACAGGTTTATAGGGCGTGTCAGGAAGTAATTAAGAGAAAAATAACTGTGATCATAAAGTGAGGGATCAGTCTATATATTGTCTGTAATGTACAATTGATCCCCCACATTATAATAGTATAGAATTTTTTTTATAATCATGTCGCCCCATACATGGCATTTTACTGCCACTAATTTGCTGAGGGTTATTTAGGAGGAATGTTATGAGGAAGAGTGAAAGGTTATAGGGGGTGTCAGGAAGTGGTTAAGAGAAGGTCTAGAACCACCTCTTAACTGCTATTGTTCCCAAGTCCATTCTGATCCTGGGGGTGGTATCACATGCTAAAATCTTACCTATAGGCAAATAGTGAACCGCCCCACTAAAAAAACGGAACACTATGAAGATATAAAATATATTTTTGTAGTAAAAGTATACCAGCAATGCCTTTTTATACAAAATTTACCAACTATATATCTAAACTTATTTATAAATGGAACTTTGTCTGTGTATGTGTGTCTTTCTGTGTGTGTGTGTGTGTGTGTGTGTGTGTATCCGTTACCTATAGACTCCGAAATGGCTGAACCAATTTTCTTGTATATTTACACAGTTGTACTATAAGCGTCTGCGAGTGTTCTTAGCTAGGTTTTGTGTCGAGGTACCCCCGATAAATATCGATAATCGATAATCGAAAAAATCGGGTTATAGAAGGAGTGGTCCGATTTTAATCAAATTTCATACACTCATAGACAAAGACATGAGAAACGATATTCAGAAGTTTCAAGGTTGCAGTTCTTACAATAGTGCAGAAAATCGATAATATATATATAAAAGCTTTCATTACACCCGGGCAACGCCGTGCTATACTGCTAGTATCTAATAATAAAATTACTAACAATACCTATCCGTAGTGAATTGTGGTACAGTGGAACGAGAAATCAGAGGAATGAGTTCGAATTCCAGTTGAATTCGTTGCAGTTACTTACAAGTAAATACCATTGGAAAAGATATTAATCCGTCCCTTCTCCCTCCATCTATGCTTAAATAATAGGACAGTTTTGGTTCTTTAGCCTTGATCGGCAACCAGTCTACTGCAGAAGGTAATGGCAACCTACTGCGGGAAAATCCACTGCCTAGATCAGTCATGTCTCTTTCACCCAAGCGTGTATCACGTATGAAACGTAACACCTGACTAACCTAACATTTTACATCAGATGTAATATCAGTCAGTCAGTCAAGTGCCATGCGTGATACACGCTTGGGCGATCATGTCTCGAAAGAGACATGACTGACTGGGCAGAAGATTATTCCGCAGTAGGTTGCCATTGCTTTCTGCAGTAGACTGGTTGCCGACCAAGGCTATAGAACCCAATCTGTCCTGTTATTTAACCCATAACTGGAAGGAATATGCGGATTAATACCCTTCCCAAGGGTATTTGCGTGTAAGTGATTACAATGGATTCAACTGGAATTCGAACTCGGCTCACCGGTTTCTCGTTCCGAGCCGATATCCACTGGACCACAACGCACATCCAGATGTAATATAATTATCCTAAAATAGCGAAAAATACATTTCATCTGTATGTATATTTACATTGAACGCAATTGTAAGCCTTCAAAATATATTTTGTTCGGCATTAAATAACCCATAGAGCTTGACACGCCACTAAACAAAACAAAAAAAAAAATACAAAAAAAAAAAAAACGGAAATTCACTGAACAAAATTAAAAGAGAAAAATAATTGGAAAAATATCCTGTTTACGCATCTATTTTTTTTTACTTTTTTTGCTGGAATTAAACCTTTTGAATACAAACGAAACTGTGAAGAATACGTTACATTTTAAAGAATGTCTAAAATCTAGTGACGGGTCGAATCTGGTTGAGCTGGGAACGTTGATCAACAAAAAGGTACATGGTGGGCAGGAACGCTATTAAACGCAGAAGTCTTCCACTAAAAGGTTGAAATATTCTACCAACGCCTTTACCAACAAATTAGCCCAGCGGGAGACCAAAATTACTGATAAAAGGAAAATCAGGGAAACTACTGTAATTTTCAGGGTTTCTTTTTTATTCAGCTATGTTAATCTGTGTCTGTATTTTGAAAAAAAACAAAAAAAACTGCATATCACAAGCCACTCAGTTGATTTTATTTAATTTATTTCAACCTAAGCAAGGCAATAAAGTGACTAAGACGCAAGTGGGACGTAACCGAGATGAAGGGAATATTAAACAGGTAAAGAACAAGAATTAAAAAGGCTTAAGATACCTACGGCTGATATGCTCACAACCATCACTGAGTATATACACCAGGCTCTCAACAAGAACAGCAAAGCCCAATCTCCAAAGCGTTTGACAGAGTCTGGCATGCTAGGCCTTCTACGCAAGCTGCATGACTATGATATAACTGGACAATTGTTTGACCTTATCCAGTCATTCCTTACAAATCGCAAAATGAAGGTAGTACTGAACGGACATGCCTCCCAATACTATCATACGAACGCGAATTTCCCTCAAGGCTCTATTCTAGGTCCTCTGCTTTTCCTTATCCACATTAACGATCTCCAAGATGTAATAAGATCCCAAGTAGTCATATACGCTGTCGACACTACGGTTTACTCTCGCCTCGATCAAAAATCTGCCGAGGCTGACAAAGCAAACCTCGCTGCCAAGTTTGAAAAGGACCTCCAATCCGTGGCGAACTGAGGTAAGAAATGGCTCGTGAATTTTAATGCTTCCGAAAAGAAGCAGCTATCTATTAACCATCACAGACAATCGCTCCCCACCATTAGCATGGATCAGGCAAGTCTCTCTGAAAGTAAAACACTGCGCCTCCTTGGGTTAACTCCCACAACAGACCTTCAAGTGGAATGTCTATATAGAATTCAAAACTAAATCCGCTACTAAGAAGGTCGGTTCTCTGTGTAAGGCTAGAGAAATCTGACAAAACAAACTTTCTCTCTATAACTGAACATTAAAAAATATATATATATAAACCCTTACCTTTTTGACATAATTAATAGAGGTGTTGATATGCCGTTAAACAAAACTCAAACTTCAAAACTCACTCTCTGACGATCATACTTCCCAATACAATCACACGAACGCGGGTGTCCCTCAAGGCTCTATTCTAGATCCTACACTTCTCCTGATCTTCATTAAAGATCTCCCCGATGTAATGGGATCCCAAGTATGCATCTACGCTGACGACACTACCGTTTACTCTCGCATCGATCAAAAATCTGGCAAAACAAACCTCACTGCTGAGGTTGAAAATTACCTCCAATCCGTAGCGAGCTGGGGTAAGAAATGGCTCGCGAATTTCAATACTTCTAAAAAGAAGCTGCTATCTGTTAGAAGTCGGTTCTATGTTTAGAGCCAGGAAGTTTATCCCGTCTGAAACAATCCTGCACATATATAAATCTACCATCCGCCCGCGCATTGAATACTGCTGCCATATTTGAGCGGGTGTTCCTGCTATCCACCTAGCTGTCCTTGACAAAATCTAACGGAGAATCTGTAATGTGATCGATCCCGACTTGGCAGCTTAGATACAGTCTCAACGGCACAACGTGGCTTCCCTGTGTTTCTTTTACAAATACTTTCACGACTTCTGCTCCGATGAACTTAGCGCACTGGTTCGCCCTATATATGAATTTACTCGAGCCACAAGATTAGCAACTAGGCCCGAACATTTTACTGTGAAACCAATAAAATGTACTCGCAAATTTACTCCAGTAGCTTCTTTTCTCGCCCTTCCCGCTTGTGGAATTCCTTTCCATAAACTTGCTTCCCCGAAGGCTACAATCTCAAAAAATTTAAATGTAATGTCAATAGTCATCTCCTATCTCACTAATATGCATCCTCTCTCTCATGCTCCTTTCTCCGTCCATTCCACTCTCATTAGAATTCTCAACTCTGTCTTACCCACTTCTTGACATCCCCTATAACCTGTCAGTCTTTCTCATAACTTTTCTCCTATGTAACCCACTGAAAAACATTGGCAGTAAGATGCCTTGGTTGGGGCAATATGATTATAAAAAAATTGAAATTCCATTTCAATTTTTGAACATTAAAATTAACTGGAAAGTAAGAAACTGGAAGAGAGTTCCACAAGCGAATAATGTGATAGAAGAAACTCTTAGCTTAGAACTTACGGTTACATTAAGTCTGTAAAATGGTGAAACCTTGCCGCCAAGCTAGAACTGCAATTGAGTTCATAAATTGTTGTGGGATCGCCCTTTTTTAGTATACAAGAATGGACTCGCCTGATGTGTACATATAATACTGCCTATACAGAGAACGGTGTGGTAAAGCAGTTGGCATTTGCCCCTGCTGTTACGACTATGACACTGCCGGCTCTCTGCCTTCGGGTAGAGAGGGCACTCTGCTTCCGCCGAAGGGTAGAATCACGACTCGGTAAGAATAGACAGACATTTTTTGGCCCGGCTATATGGCCGGGAAAACGCACTATAAAATGACCTTGTGTCATATCTAACCTTGCGTGGGAAGGTTGGTAAATACCGTGGTAAAACAGTTGCTTAGTTGGTTAGTAAGTTCATGCAGAGTTGGAGTTGTTGCATATAGACTCATTACCCGGACATACTATTTCATTTCAAGACTGTATATAATTATTTCTACTAAAAGTATTTCTGAATTAACAAACTCGTGTTCCAATTTGTATATCTTGTTCAATATAACTTACATTTTCTATCTCCATATCTGTTTTTATTAATTATTATTTTGTGTGATTTTTCACCCGGAATCCAAAACATAAAGTCTAGTTACCATCCAGAAATGTTCAACAGATCATTTTTTATGGAAATGTTTATAGAAAAGTCACAGGGGTGCGGGGCGGTGGTAGAAAACTGGCTGAGGTTGAGATGTCAGGTCAGAACTTATAACATTGCCGTTCTTCTTTAAATTTTATCAAGAAATTCTAAACAGAAGACAGAAAGCTGATCATATCAATCTATCCCTATACATAATTATCAGCCAAGATCAGTTTATTAAAGAATAAGGAAACTTGAAGAAGGCCTGAGCGTACAACGGCCGAAACGACGTACAAATGGAAACCAAGATGAGGACAATAGTCCAAATAATCTAAATATTGTAAATACTATTTAATCTCAGAAATGTAGACTAATACCAGTCTGTTTTTTTTTCTATCTATCTATCTATCTATCTATCTATCTATCTATCTATCTATCTATCTATCTATCTATCTCAATCGCTTCTTTATCTATCTATCTATCTATCTATCTATCTATCTATCTATCTATCTATCTATCTCAATCGCTTTTTTATCTATCTATCTATCTATCTATCTATCTATCTATCTATCTATCTATCTATCACAATCGGTTCTGATCTATCTATTTCAATCGCTTCTTTATCTATCTATCTATTTCAATCGCTTCTTTATCTATCTATCTATCTATCTATCTATCTATCTATCTATCTATCTAATCTATTCTGATCTATCTATTTCAATCGGTTCTATCTATCTATCTATTCTTTATCTATCTATCTATCTATCTATCTATCTATCTATCTATCTATCACAATCGGTTCTGATCTATCTATTTCAATCGCTTCTATCTATCTATTTCTAATCTATCTATCTATCTATCTATCTATCTATCTATCTATCTATCTATCTATCACAATCGGTTCCGATCTATCTATTTCAATCGCTTCTCTATCTATCTATCTATCTATCTATCTATCTATCTATCTATCTATCTATTTCAGTCGCTATCTATCTATCTATCTATCTATCTATCTATCTATCTATCTATCTATCTATCTCAATCGATTCTTTATCTATCTATCTATCTATCTATCTATCTATCTATCTATCTATCTATCTATCTATCTATCTATCTATCTATTCCAGTCTGTTCGTATCTATCTATCTATCTATCTATCTATCTATCTATCTATCTATCTATCTATCTATCTATCTATCTATCTCAATCGCTTCTTTATCTATCTATCTATCTATCTATCTATCTATCTATCTATCTATCTATCTATCTATCTATCCCTAAATTCAAATAAATAAACTGACCACTTTCATATACTTTAGAAAGATAAAGAAAGTAGTGTCGTGTAAATGGTATCAAAAATCGGGAGAATTGAAAAACTCGTGTGGTAACCAATAATTACTTACGAGTAGTCACTACTATTTCTCTAATAGTTTATTCTTCATTATCAGGAGTAGTAGTATCCACCAGTTAGCCTTCGTCTCAACCAGTTGTAAGACAAGTTCGAGGTTTAAAGTGGATCTACCGGCCGCCCATCGCTCTCAGTGGAGCATAGTTCATCAACGACCTCTCACCATCGATGGTCATTAAAGTTTCTTTAACTTATCTTTTTTACAGATAGAGGTATTGACCCTATTATCTCGTGGCGAGGTAGACTAGTTGCCAACCAAGGCTATAGAACCCAAAATTTTCTGTTATGTTTTCCATAGCTGGAGAGATAAGAGATGGGTTAATGCCTTGCTAAATGGTATTTGTGTGTAAGTGAATGCAACGAATTCAACTATAATTTGAACTCGGGTCTCCGAGTTGTCATTCTGTGTCGATATCAAAATTGCACCATAACGCAATCTATTGGCCGAACCGAACCGAACATCTAAGCCCTCTCTTCACTTCCTCTTTTCGGGACGTTTCAGGAGCCAGGCAATAAATCTAGGCCCTTCCTGAATGAGAAGTACTATCGAGGGGGAAAGACACCTGAACTTGAGAATACTAATCCCAACTAATGTCACGAATAGAAGTATCTACCAGTTCGCCGACATCGCAACCAGATGTGACACGAGGTTGATGTTTATCGGTCGTACCGCGCAAAAATTCCAAGCCGTTCTGCCCCTCTGGAGAGAGAAGAACTGTTTGTGGGAAAAGGCCACTGTAGCTTGAAAAAAACCGATCCCAACCCAAATTTATATTATATTAGCCACCAGCTGTATTGACTGCTATTTACATGGTGGAGATCTGCATATAAATGCAACATTCTAACCCAATATATATATATATTTTTTTGATAATGTAAATTTGGAAATGTGCGTTGTGATGCAATGGATATCACCTCGGAACGACAAATCGGGGAACCAAGTTCGAATTCCAGTTGAATTCTTTGCATTCACTTGAGCACAAATACTTTTGGGAAAGTATTAATCAATCTCTTTCATCCAGTTATGGGTTAAATAATAGGACAGATTGGGTTCTATAGCATTGGCTGGCAACCAGTCTACCACAGAAAGTAATGTCAACCTACTGTGGGACAATTTTCTGTTCAGTCAGTCATGTCTCTTTCGAGACGTGATCGCCCACAGCGTGTATCTAGTGTGACACTTAACTGACTGACTGAACATAATAGTTGGAAACAATAAAAGCTTCTACGGGGTATAAAGTGGGGGATCAGTTTTCTTTTGTTATGAAGTAATAAACTGATCCCCCACTAATTATTATTTATTAGTGTAATGATATAATCTATTTCTTCTCACTCCAGCTATGAGCTTAATGGCAGGATAGATTGGGTTCTAAAGCTTCGGCTGGCAACCCGTCTACCGCAGAAAGCAATGGCAACCTAAGTTAAGTTAATACGTGATTCACGATTTGGCGATGATGCGTCTGACTGGGCAGAATATTTTACCGCAGTTGGTTGTCATTACTTTTAGGCGGTAGGCTGGTTAGCATACAAGGATATAGAACCGAATCTGTCCTGCTATTTAATCCATAGCTGGGGAGAGAAACGATGTATTAATACCTTTCCCCAATAGTATTTGCGCGTAAGTGGATGCAACGAATTTAAGTGAAATTCGAACTGGGCTCTCCGACTTCTAGTTCTGAGCCGATATCCACTGTAACACAATGCACATTCAAAAGCAGCTTCCCATATTGATTAAATTTTATTCTTATTTTTTAATGTTCGATACTGTGCTGTTTAAGTTCTTTGGCAATACGCTTAAACGGCTTAAAGGATTTGGTGTTTGGTTTTTGCAGTATTTGGACTAGGTTACATGCCGGAGAAACTAAAATAAAACAAGTAAAAAAATAGGAAGTATTTTTGACAGAGGATGGAAAGTGCAATATTCAGATCCAAAGACGCATTTGCATGACCAAGGACGCATTTCAGAAGCTAACCAGGGTACTGAAAGGCAGGAAAATTTTATTAGAAACAAAGAAAAGAGTGCTAGATTGTTCTGTGATAACTGTCCTTCTGTATGGAAGTGAATGCTGGACGATCTCATCAAGAATGAAGGAGAGGCTTGAGGCAGCAGAAATGTGGTTTTACAGAAGGATGCTGAGAATTCTATTGACAGAGCACGTGTGCAACGATGTGGTGTTGGAAAGGATGCAAACGAAAAGAAAAGAAAGTAAATATCAAGAAGAAATTAATGAGGTTCCTGGGACACGTAATGAGGAAGGAGGGCCTGGGGAATTTAATACCCGTAGATCGGATAAAGGAAAGGAGAAACAGGGGAACGTAGTGCGAGACGTACCTGTTAGGTCTGAGAAAATGGATGGTAGAGTGGGGCTTAGAAGTGATACCAAGAGAAAAATGTTGAGAGCGACAAGAGACAGAACCAAGTGGAAATGTCCTGAAACGACACTGCGCAAGAAGAAGAAGAAGAAGAAGAAGAAGAAGAAGAAGAAGAAGAAGAAGAAGAAGAAGTTCCTTGTTTCAGCCCTTTTAGTTGAATCACTGGACACTGGTTGTGGCACAGTATCTTCTGATTCTGGTATATTATTTCCAACCGAATCCGGTATAAGGCTATTGGAAACAATTTCTTCGGGTTTAAGGGTTGTTTCTCCCTCCCAAGCAGGAGGGAGGTAACATAGAGCAACATTGCTTTCTTATCCATTGGGTAACCTAAAAAGAGCGCAATCATGACTCGCTTGAATCAGCTCAACTTGTCCTACTTTGTACTTGTTGCTCTGAATGTAGTTTATCATGAGCAGTAACCCAGAAATCGTCAACTATGAAGGAACAGATCTTCGGGATAAGAAAATATCCCCTAATTAGAAGTACAATTTATGGCTCTACACAGTAAATAACGAAACGGTTGGGGATCATCAGATAAAAAGGTTTACCATTGGTGTATAAGTAAACCTCTCAATTTTAAGACTAAGCTGATAGTTTTCCACAAAGTTCAGGTCAGTTTCTCCATTTGTTCGTTTCCCCGTGGGTTGTATGCAGTAGCTGTACTTGTACTTTTACCGGATGCATTTATATACAAAAATAATATTAATAAAAAGTATAAAAAGTTATAGGTAATGGATTCTATTGAGTCCTACTTGTATTACTGTTACGAGGATGCATTTATATATAAAAATAATATTAATAATGTATAAAAAGTTATAGTAATGGATTCTATTGAGTCCTACTTGTATTACTGTTACGAGGATGCATTTATATATAAAAATAATATTAATAATGTATAAAAAGTTATAGTAATGGATTCTATTGAGTCCTACTTGTATTACTGTTACGAGGATGCATTTATATATAAAAATAATATTAATAATGTATAAAAAGTTATAGTAATGGATTCTATTGAGTCCTACTTGTATTACTGTTACGAGGATGCATTTATATATAAAAATAATATTAATAATGTATAAAAAGTTATAGTAATGGATTCTATTGAGTCCTACTTGTATTACTCTTACGAGGATGCATTTATATATAAAAATAATATTAATAATGTATAAAAAGTTATAGTAATGGATTCTATTGAGTCCTACTTGTATTACTGTTACGAGGATGAATTTATATATAAAAATAATATTAATAATGTATAAAAAGTTATAGTAATGGATTCTATTGAGTCCTACTTGTATTACTGTTACGAGGATGCATTTATATATAAAAATAATATTAATAATGTATAAAAAGTTATAGTAATGGATTCTATTGAGTCCTACTTGTATTACTCTTACGAGGATGCATTTATATATAAAAATAATATTAATAATGTATAAAAAGTTATAGTAATGGATTCTATTGAGTCCTACTTGTATTACTGTTACGAGGATGCATTTATATATAAAAATAATATTAATAATGTATAAAAAGTTATAGTAATGGATTCTATTGAGTCCTACTTGTATTACTGTTACGAGGATGCATTTATATATAAAAATAATATTAATAATGTATAAAAAGTTATAGTAATGGATTCTATTGAGTCCTACTTGTATTACTGTTACGAGGATGCATTTATATATAAAAATAATATTAATAATGTATAAAAAGTTATAGTAATGGATTCTATTGAGTCCTACTTGTATTACTGTTACGAGGATGAATTTATATATAAAAATAATATTAATAATGTATAAAAAGTTATAGTAATGGATTCTATTGAGTCCTACTTGTATTACTGTTACGAGGATGCATTTATATATTAAAAATAATATTAATAATGTATAAAAAGTTATAGTAATGGATTCTATTGAGTCCTACTTGTATTACTGTTACGAGGATGCATTTATATATAAAAATAATATTAATAATGTATAAAAAGTTATAGTAATGGATTCTATTGAGTCCTACTTGTATTACTCTTACGAGGATGCATTTATATATAAAAATAATATTAATAATGTATAAAAAGTTATAGTAATGGATTCTATTGAGTCCTACTTGTATTACTGTTACGAGGATGCATTTATATATAAAAATAATATTAATAATGTATAAAAAGTTATAGTAATGGATTCTATTGAGTCCTACTTGTATTACTGTTACGAGGATGCATTTATATATAAAAATAATATTAATAATGTATAAAAAGTTATAGTAATGGATTCTATTGAGTCCTACTTGTATTACTGTTACGAGGATGAATTTATATATAAAAATAATATTAATAATGTATAAAAAGTTATAGTAATGGATTCTATTGAGTCCTACTTGTATTACTGTTACGAGGATGCATTTATATATAAAAATAATATTAATAATGTATAAAAAGTTATAGTAATGGATTCTATTGAGTCCTACTTGTATTACTGTTACGAGGATGAATTTATATATAAAAATAATATTAATAATGTATAAAAAGTTATAGTAATGGATTCTATTGAGTCCTACTTGTATTACTGTTACGAGGATGCATTTATATACAAAAATAATATTAATAATGTATAAAAAGTTATAGTAATGGATTCTATTGAGTCCTACTTGTATTACTTGTTACGAGGATGCATTTATATACAAAAATAATATTAATAATGTATAAAAAGTTATAGTAATGGATTCTATTGAGTCCTACTTGTATTACTGTTACGAGGATGCATTTATATATAAAAATAATATTAATAATGTATAAAAAGTTATAGTAATGGATTCTATTGAGTCCTACTTGTATTACTGTTAGGAGGATGCATTTATATACAAAAATAATATTAATAGTGTCTAAAATGTGGTAGTAAAGAACTCCATTGACTCGTACTTATTATTACAAAAAAGTTTAATTCAGAAAGTAGTCGTAAAAATAAAGAAATTAAAAATAGAACGTTTGGAAGATTCTAGAATGTTCCAGAGAATTCGAAAGGTTCTGGAAATATGCAAATTAGGTGTTAGCCCCTATAAAAATAGGTTTTGGGCAGTGAACAGTTAGTTGATAGCAGGATGGGTTGACCTCTACAGCTCCGGTTAACATTCAGGATGTATATCCAGCCGAAAGAATCTCTAAGTCGACGACAAAAACTAAAACTTGAAACAATTAATAAAAATATGTGCTGACCTCATCAACACCGGTTTCGATTCATGAAATTGTATCCAGCTGAAAGAATCTCCCTAGTCCACGACAATCAAAACCTTGAAAGAGTTGTTAAAAGGATCTGCTGTCATATCAACTCCGGTAAACATTCTAGGATCCTTATCCAGCCGAAAGAATCTCGCAGTAAAATCCGAACAACTAAAACCTAAAAATGAACGTCATGGAACTATCTGGGTAAATACATATTTTTGCCTCTTTCATTAACCAAGCCAATAATTAGTCTTTATATACGCATTTAAGGATTTCCAAAAAGTATAGCAGTTAACTTCCCCGCTAACTTAACTGGGTAAAGATATTTGACAACTTACCTTCCCCTCTTCTCGTAACTCTTTACCTTACCTTCTCTTTCTCTCCTTGTGACTCTTCGCCTGCCAGTAGTGAACTCTATGTTTCTATTTGAATGTAAAACTGTATATTTGTCAATATTTTTGTCTAATGTGTTGGGAATTAAATATTTGTCTGTATTTTAACTCTGAGTTTTGCTCAATCATTTTTTTTCTTTTGTTACACCTAACATATACCAGTACTATTCCTTTTGTAATAAAATTGTCAGAGACAATTCGTATTGGCGTAAATGTCAGCTTTGATTGACTCGGTATTTACCCGAGTCCTCCCCACACAGGAGGGATGTGGCACAAGTCCAATTTTTAGCGTGTGGCATTCCAAGCGCATAAGCTCGGGCAAAAATCATTTGTAGATCCCGTTATACGGGGGCTCGGGCTTTGTCTATTTATTCCAGACGAGATTCTGCCCTTCGTCATAGCCTCGCCTGAGTTCCTGTCCGCCCGAACATAGGGAGCCTAAGAGGGATAACATTTTGACAAACTGATATTTATGTGCATTCTTAAAGAAGGCAAAATTTTACGTTGGAGATATGAGCCCTAAATAAAAATAGAATGGTTCTTTGTTATTATTACTTAGCAAAATTTTACAAGGCAGGCAGGAAGCCTTTTCTTCGGCCAGTCAATAAGAAGAAGAGACTAGCATAGGGAAGAGAGCACAATAACTGGACAACAGAACTATTGGTTTTTAGTCTTTCGTGCCAACGTCCAAAGAGTCTGAGCTCCAGGACCATGGATTAGTTTTAAAGCTTTCATTACACCCGTGCAACGGCGGCCTATACTGCTAGTGTATATATATATATATATATATATATATATATATATATATATATATATAACAAAACAAATAACAAAATAACCATTTTCTTTTCATGTAGAATTATCCACTTGGCAATAAAAACTAAAAGTAAAATGAAATACATCATTTCTTTAAAACAAAAACTGGGGTTGCGTAATAATTATGGCCTGTAGTATACACCTCCCCAACAATGTTCGAAGCTTTCAGGTTACAGAAAACGGTAGAAATGAATTTATCACATATTTACTGTTTTTAATGTGTCCAAAATTATGCAACAAATTTAAATCTTAGCGTAGATCTGAACAACAAAAAAAAAAGAAACTTGCAATTTCATATTCCGTGCTAAGATCTTTATTTCCGATGAATGCAACACATATTATCACAGAAAATATTACACAATCAGGAACCGTAATTTTAGCCCATTCTTCACAGTTTCAGCCACAAATATTCAACATTCGATGGATTTCATGGCATTACCTTCTCCTCTAATATTTCCCTAACTTTTTGATAGGGTTCATTTCAGGACTCTGAACGGGTCAGTTAAGAATCTCAGTTCCTTGCTCCTCGAGATAATTCACGAGTTTCGCCTCATGGTATGGAGCATTATCCTGCATAAATATGGGAGTGTCAATATAGCAATTTCACAACACAGAAACAAGGTAACGTTCTAAGAAATTTTATATACTCCAGCACTTACTCTCATATTTAAACGTACAAGAGGCGAAGTTCCAAATGCAGAAATCGTTCCAAAGACCATTACACTGCCTCCAAACTTCACTGTTTTCTTCGTACAACTCTTATTTTTTACCAGTTAGTCTTCGTATATATTGCTTGACATCACTACCAAACAAATTGAACTTTGATTAGTCACCGAAAAAAACTTTGAACCAATCAGCTTCTGGCCAATGTACATGCTTCTTCGTGAATGCTAATCTTGCTATTCTGTTTTTGTTGCTGATCAGTGGCCTTTTTCCTCGGACAGCGTGCAAATAGGCCAAGTTTGTGTGATCGTCTTGACACAGTTTGTCTTGAAACCTCGCTGTCGTATTTCATGTTTCCTGGAGTTTGGTAACGGTCTTTCAATACGAGGCGTGCATTATAGTGTCTTGCCTGACAGTTGTTTTTCGAAGTTGGACAGGTTTCCTCTTATTGTTTATGCTACCAGTGTCATTATATAACTTCAAAACTCTGCTAACAACACTTTTCGAACGGTTTACCTTGTCAGCAATTTGTTGTATGGTATTATTATCCTTTCTAAGTTTCACAATTTCAGATTTTTTTTTAATCATATCACCCCGAGCAAGGCGGTAACGCCACTGATGTGCAGGGGGGTACGTAATAGTGAAAAGATTGGAAAAGAGAAAGCCGGAAACCACATCTTAAACAGGGAACAAGGAATGAGCCTCTTAACCTGTTCAATAGATGTGGGTGGAGTGTGAACCGGGCGATAGTTTATTCTATCTACTCCAATTTTAAAAAAAAGAAAAAAAGAGTGAGAAGATTGGAAAAGAGAAAACCGGAAACCACATCCTAAACAGGGAACAAGGGACGAGCCTCTTTACCTGTTCAATAGACGTGGGTGGAGTGTGAACCGGGCGATAGTTTAGTCTATCTACTCCAATTGAAAATAAAAAAAAGAGTGAAAAGATTGGAAAAGAGAAAACCGTAAACCGAATCCTAAACAGGGAACAAGGGATGAGCCTCTTCAACTGTTCAATAGACGTGGGTGGAGTGTGAACCGGGCGATGGTTTAGGCTATGTACTCCAATTGAAAAAAAAAGTGAGAAGATTGGAAAAGAGAAAACCGTAAACCGCATCCTAAACAGGGAACAAGGGTTGAGTCTCTTCACCTGTTCGATGTATTCGGCCGAGATAGAACTCACTACACCCCTCCAGTATTCCCTGTGCAGTTGGAACTCTGGCGCAGTTTATAGCAAAATTCATAATCTTGTCAAATAACTGAATACTTGATTCTTCGCCAGGGCTACCAAGGGTGTTTCTCTTGTGACACCAACAATGGATTGGTTGCCTCCAGGCCCCATCCTGTTATTTAACCCATAACTGAAGGACGTGACGGATTAATATATTTCCCAAGGGTGCCAGTGCTTAAGTGAATGCAACTGGAATTCGAACTCGGCTCATCGATTTCTCTTTCCAAGCCGACATCCACTGCATCACAACGCACATCCGTCACTGAACGCTTACAGCGCCTGGTATTTTCAAGCGGTCACCCACACGTTGCTTAACTTCGGTGTTCGAACGAGAACCGGTGTATTCAACGTGATATGTTGTATACACCGCTTTTATATAAAAAAAAATATATAAAAATTACACTTGAAATTGGGTATATGAAACCAAAAACCAAAACAAAAATTTAACTTGATATCAGTCAGTTAAATGCCATGCGCGAAACACGCTTGGGCGATCATGTCTCGAAAGAGAAATGACTGACTGGGCAGAAGATTATCCCGCAGTAGGTTGCCATTGCTTTCTGCGGTAGACTGGCTGCCGACCAAGGCTATAGAACCCAATCTGTCCTGTTATTAAACCCATAACTGGAAGGAAGAGAAGGATTAATACCTTTCCCAAGGGTATTTGCGTGTAAGTGAATGCAATGAATTTTAACCGGAATTCGAACTCAGCTTCTTGTTAGACATTACTGCCCAGTCAGTAATGTCTCTTTCGAGACATGATCGCCCAAGCGTGTATCACGTATGGCACTTAACTGACTGACTGAATATAATAGTTGGGAACATGATTACGGCTTCTACTGGTCATGAAGTGGGGGATCAGTTTTATATTGTTATGAAGTAATTAACTGATCCCGCAATAATTACTACTTAATAATATAATACATCTCTTCCCATTCTAGCTATGAGTCAAATAAAAGGACAGATTGGGTTCTATAGTCTTGGTCGGCAACCAGTCTACCGCAGAAAGCAATGGCAACCTACTGCGGGATAATGTTCTGCCCAGTCAGTCATGTCTCTTTCGAGACATGATCACCCAAAGCGTGTATCACGTATGGCACTTAACTGACTGACTGACTTTCCACACTTCGCACCTGGTTTCCAGCTTCTATGAGATTGAGCTAATAGCTTCCTCTTTGTAAACTTGAGCGGTGACATCTTTGAATTTTAGAGCTCTTCACCAGAACGGGCAATGCTTGAAGATATTGATCTAAAGTTTCCTCAGCCTGTTGAGTTCTGGTTGCAAGTAAATAGCTGGTGTATATCTCATTTTTTTCGTGGCCGAAAGGCTCTTTAGAATGCCAATAGCTTTTTCTAAAGTTGTACATTTTCTGAACAGTTCGCATGCGTCAGACGCCACGTAATTTATAAGAATAATCAACTCCTTACCCTCACAAGATTTATTGTATAAAAAAAAACCCCAAAAAACTGAGGCTGGTCATCAGTAACTATCTTATATCTAGCTAATCCGACTCACGATCCAATCACTCATTACAATTTTCCATTCACCATGAGGATCCATCCATCGTCAATCAATCCACCATATTTTTTTTTTTAATCATTTCACCCCGAGCAAGGCAGAAACGCCACTGATGTGCAGGGGGTTACATAAATGTAAAAAGATTAATTAGAAAAGAGTGAGGAGTACAAGCTAGTTAGAAAGGAACAATAGAAAGCTGAGAAAGCAGGTGCAATGACAGATACATAGGTGGAGAGAAAGGGAAGGTTATACAGGGGAGGGGAGAGAGCTAGAGTCCAGTGGTTAGTAGATGAGTATTGACTTTGCATTTAAATTTCTGGAGGTTGTAGCCGTCAGGAAAGCAAGAATACGGGAGTGAGTTCCACAGGCGGGAAGTGCGAGAGAGGAAGCTGCACGAGTAGAATTGTCGTCTGCATTTGGCTAACCTGACTGTGAATGGGTGGGACCCAGTTGCCAGTCTGGTTGCACGGGTAAACACCTGTTGAGGAGGCATCAGTGACTTAAGCTCATCCGAGCAGAAGTCATCATACTTTAAGGGAATCTAAATAAGGAGATAATTCTCACATGATTTTTTTTTTAAATTTCTTTTTGTATAATATATATAAATACAAAAATATACAACAATTACACTGGAAATGTAATGAAAAAGTTGGGCATATGAAACCAAAAGCCAAAACAAAAATTTAACTTGATATACAAAATAAATAAATTGATGTTAGTTGGACCCGTCCAACCCACAAAAATAAAGAGGCCGCTGTGTTCTTTTTTATGAGAAAATCCAGAGGGAGATGGGGAAGAGAAAAAATTAATTCGGCTTGGAAAAATAGAAAAATTCTGACCCAGTCGAGATGAAACAACGGGATTCAAAAACGTGGGGGAAAATGGGAATCTCGACTTGGATCATAACAAAAGAAACTGGAAACAGACCAGGAGAAACACCTGTTCACTTAGTTGAAACACCTCTTCACTTAGTACACCTGTTCACTTAGTACACAAAAACACTACCAACTCCTTACCATTACTATGCCTGAGGAAGTTTAAAAATATTCGGTAACAATGATTCCATATTTATTCTACCATCTAGATCCAGAATTTTCGGTTTCAGTACGCTGTCCATGTAGATATCATAAAAAGGTTTTTTTTTAAATTGGTAGTGAATAGAATGCGGCTAGCTATAATTAGCGAGAAGTAGTCACTACTATTTCTGTAGTAGTTTAGTCTTCAATCTCAGGACTAATAATATCTACCAGTTCCCCAGCGTCGCAAATGGATGTGACTGAAGGTATAGATTTAAACTGGGTATATCGGATGCACAACACAAAAATTCACAAACCTCATCGGCACTTCCCCTTTCGAAGACGCCAGGCAATAGACCTATCCCTTTCTCGAGGGAAAGGTGTTGCTCGGGGAAAAGTCTCCTGGATCTTGGGCAATCCCACCCGAAGTTGAGATAGTGATTTTCTAAGCACAGCTTAGATGTGGCAAAAGACCGAAGGTACGGAGCACCCAGTGAGGATCGAACTCACTACTCAACTGTAATAATTCTAGTAAGACAACCTTGCTAACCATTACACCACCTCGAGTTGCCCCCACCCAAGGTTAAGATAAGTAGCTATCGGTTGTACCGACTGCTATTTATATGGTGGAGATTTGCTTATAAACACAACACCTAGATTATCCAAGAAAAAAAATTAGTTATTTCACCCCAAGACGGAGCCGTCACTGATGGGCAGGGGTTTACAGTGTGGAAAAGGACTGTGTACAGGGGGTGGTATTGAAGGAAGGATTAAAGATGAACGGTATTCAAAGACTACAATTGACGTTGCATTTATGTTTTTGAAGATTGTAGCTAACAAGAAAGCAAATAAACTGAAGGCAGTTCCACAGGTGGGAGATGCGAAGAATCAAAATGGCGGTTATATTTAACAATTTCAAAGGGTAAAAGTGGGACCCTGGTGACAATCTAGTATCACTTTTAAATTCACGTGATCGGGGCATCAGGGGAAAAAAAGTTTTTTTTTTTTTTTAGGGTCGGGTGGACAGTTGCCATAACATTTTATAAATAAGACAGAAGGAAACCACGTGATGTTGGTGAGAAAGTGATTGGAGTCGAGATGCCAAATGAAAAACCATTCCATTGCAGATCATTCTTTGGATTTTGTCACGAACCTCGAGGTGAATAGCAGGAGCGACCAGACCAGATATGGCAACAGTATTCAATGCACGGACGAAGGGAAGGTTTACAAATGTGCAAGAAGGATTCCGACGAGAAAAAAACTTTCGGGCCCGACACAGAGACCCATTCTTCTTAGCAATAGAAGCAGCTATAGATCCGATATATTCGTTCCACTTTAGGTCGGTTGAAAAGAAATTAAAAAAATATTTCAAGAATTAGGAAAAAATAATTCTCTGAAAGATATTTAAAATTTATAACGGAAAATGACATTTTTAAACTCTTTGTTAAAGATTTTTTTTCCGGTTTATATTTTAGAAAAATAAAATGCGTTGGCGTTTTTCCATTTCCGGCTGAGCACGCGTTTGCATGTATTTGTTTCGGCATCACTCTTCGTTTTATCATTCAGGTTCTACCCGCGCGCACGCGCGCACACACACACACACACATATATATATATATATATATATATATATATATATATATAGATATAAACAGTACTGTGAAAAGGTATTAGGACAAGAACTATTTTATCTTTTATGAGGCATCAAAATAAAGTTTAAAATCACCCCTGTCCTAACACTTTTGCACACTACCGGTAGTGTGCAAAAGTATTAGGACAGGGGTGATTTTCCTGAAAACGTCACTGAAATTTAAATACAGGATGAAAAGCCAAGTAAATTACTATTAATTATTGATTATTTAAAACTAGGTGTAAAAGAAATGTATTAAAAAGAAGTTATATTTAATTTTTCCTATTTTCTATTAAACAAGTTATTTTGAAACTACTCATTATTCTATCCTTGGATATGACTGACTTTTTCTTATTCCCCCTCTCTCGAATTAATAAATCTAATGTTACTTCGCAAGACACTCTTTAGGAACAAATGCAAGCTGCTTGGCAGGAGATGCAATTAGATGCATTAGAAGAAGCTTGTGATGTCAATGCCTGACAGAATGAAGGCTGTGATCAAAGCCTTTGGCTTTGATCACAGCCTTCATTCATACTAAATATTAAATATTCATACTAAATATTAAATTCATACTAAATATTCATTCATACTAAATATTCATTCATACTAAATATTAAATTTATATTGTAACAAGAATTTTTTCTTGTTAAAACATTTGTTGAGTAAATCAAATAAAATTACTTAAATTGTTTATTTTCTGTCAATATGCCTCATAAAATATAAAATAGTTATTGTCCCAATA
The DNA here is from genome assembly GCA_037127315.1 of Ascarosepion bandense. Taxonomy (NCBI): domain Eukaryota; kingdom Metazoa; phylum Mollusca; class Cephalopoda; order Sepiida; family Sepiidae; genus Ascarosepion; species Ascarosepion bandense. The sequence goes on from JBBBDQ010002112.1 coordinate 734,073, forward strand.
CTTTTGAACAGTACTATATATATATATATATATATATATATAAACAAACAAGGCAAACGCCAATGACATTTCCATAGATAAAGTCTCTCAGAGGACAAGACGCGTCGCCTAAGATAAGTTTCCATTTTGCCTTCATTTATGTTGTCCTTTGATAAATATGCTGTACTGCAGTGGATATCGACACGGAACGACAAATCAGGAAGCCGAGTTCGAATTCCATTTGAATTCTTTGCATTCACTTACGCACAAATACATTTGGAAAATAATTAACCGTCTTTTCCCACCAGATATGGGTTAAATAATTAGGACAGACTGGATTCTATAGCCTTGGCTGTCAACCAGTCTATCGCAGAAAGCAATGGCAACCTACTGCCGGATAATCTTCTGTCCCGTCAGTTATTTCTCTTTCGTGACATGATCGCCTTAGCGTGTATCACGGATGGCATTTAACTGACTATCTGCTGAAATTTTATACACACACACACACACACACACACACACATATATATATATATATATACACACATATATATATATACATATATGTATGCATATATATATATGTATGTATATATATATATATATTTCTCTCTCTCTCTATATATATATATATACATATACATATATATATACATAAATTATGTATATATATATATTATTTATGTATATATATGTATATGTACATATATATACAAATATATATATATACATATGTATATAAACATATGTATATATATGTATATATTTATGTATATCTGTATTTGTATACACACACACACACACACACACACACACACACACACACATATATATATATATATATATATATATATATATATATTACACTCTAGTTCTTTCTTTCTCCCCTTAAGCCCGCGCACTTATTCGGTACGAGCAGGGTTACCGAACACGCACGCACATTCGCAAGCATATACACATATGTATGAAGGCATTGATTAGAAAAAGAATTTTTATTACAAAATACCAACTCGACCGAACCGGCATCCAAACTGCAACCTTTACATTAAGGTCTTCCTCTCTTCCTTTTAAAAACCCACTCCACGCAGAGACACACGCACACGCACACACAAAAGAGAAAATTACCCGCCAAGGCCGCTTGACCTTCAGTTTTAGTGGGTTTGTCTGAACTTCATTGACTGGAAACTCTACCGTCTGTGGTGAAGGCCGGATGAAAGTCGACTGGGTTGGGCATCGTAAATTACCATCGACGTGTGCCGAATAGTACCATGTGATGTAACTGACTCATTTGTGCCGTTTCTAAATACATCCACGTACACACACGAGGCGTCTGCGGTACGGTAAGCGATTTCTTGTTATTCTAACAAATCAGTCTAAATGGGACATATTGCAGCCTTCTTTAATCCTGACCTGGCATCTCGGCGTCAGTTACTTTCCTACCGAGTTAGCATAGCCTCCTTTTCTATAAATCGATTCATTTTAATTTTTCTGAAAAATTTTACTCAATAGTCAGTCAGTTAAGTGCATACGTGATACACGCTTGGGCGATCATGTCTCGAAAAAGACTAGGCAGAAGGCTATCCCGCAGTAGGTTGCCATTATTTTCTGCTGTAGACTGTTTGCCAACCAAGGCTATAGAACACAATTTGTCCTGTTATTTAAACCATAACTAAAGGGAAGAGACAGGTTCCCAAAAGTATTTGCGCGTAAGTGAATACAAGGAATTCAACTGGAGCTTAGGCCTTCAGCACATTGCTAGATTGGCGGCAAGGTCTCATTCTTTTACAGTTGAAACGCTGAGATGTACTCATAGTTTCTATGCTAACAGTTTCTTCTCTTTTACTTTTCTTTTGTGGAATTCCGACTTCTCGCTTTCAGTCAAATTTGATGTTCAATTATTAAGACCTTGAATAAGTTCTTTTTCTTAAAATTATCTCACCTTAAGCAAGGCATTCTACTGCCACTGTTGCGCAGGGGGTTACATAGGGGAAAGTGATGAGAAAGAGGGATTAGTTATAGGAAATGTCAGGAGGAGGGTAATAGACGGATGAGGATACCGAGGATGTGAGTGGAGTAGATGAAAAAACAGCTTGTGAGAACGGATGCGAGTTAGTGTGATAGGCGATGTCTATTGACCTTACATTTAAATTCCTGCAGATTGTATCTGTCGGGGAAGCAAGTATATGGAAGGGAATTCCACAGGTGGGAAGTGCGTGAAAAGAAGCTGTTAGAGTAGAAATTGCAGTTACACTTTATTGGTTTCAAAGGTGGGACCTAGTTGCTAATCTAGTAGCTTGTGTAAATTCATACCTCAGGGCAACCAGTGATCTAAGTTCATTGGAGCAGAAGCCGTGAAAATATTTATAGAAGAAGCACAGGGAAGCCACTTCACGCCGGTGAGAGAGCGACTGCAGCCGAGCCGTCAAGTCTCTGGTTTTTCATGAGAAGTAATGTTTATTTACAAAATTTATTAAACATGTCACTGAAAGTATTATCCATTGCTAGCCACTATTTTTCCTCATCTGTCTGGCAGTATTTGAATGACACGTTTTTTTAGGCTACCCGGGATGTGCGTTGTAGAGCACTGGATATCGGCTCGGAACGAGAAATCGGGGAGCCGAGTTCGAATTCCAGTCGAATTCATTGCATTCACTTACGCGCAAATACCCTTGGGAAAGGTATTATTCCGTCTATTCCTTCCAGTTATGGGTTAAATAACAGGACAGTTTGGGTTCTATAGCCTTGGTCGGCAACCAGTCTACCGCAGAAAGTAATGGCAACCTACTGCGGGATAATCTTCTGCCCAGTCAGTCATGTCTCTTTCGAGATGTTGATCGCCCAAGCGTGTATCACGTATAGCACTTAACTGACTGACTGAATATAATAGTTGGAATAATGATTAAGGCTTCTACTGGTCATAAAATAGGGGATCAGTTTATTACTTCTTAACAATAGGAAACCGATCCCCCACTAATTACTACATAATAATATAATACATTTCTTTCCCCTCTAGCTATGAGTCAAATAACAGAACAGATTGGGTTCTATAGCCTTGGTCGGCAACCAGTCTACCGCAGAAAGCAATGACAACCTACTGCGGGATAATCTTCTGCTCAGTCAGTCATGTCTCTTTCGAGACATGATCGCCCAAGCGTGTATCACGTGTGGCACTTAAACTGACTGAAAAGTAAACCTATTTTTTAGCATCTTCATAAAAATGAAAGTACTGCTCAGTCAGGCCATGTGCCATCGGTTGGAACAAGTGATAATCGGACGGGTCGAGTCAATAGGGCAGGTTGGGCAGAACTTCTTATTTAAGCGTCTATTTTGGTTGTTTTTAACTATTAAGTCAACTGTGGCGCCTTTCATATCTATCGTAAGACTTGTTGATAGTTTCGCCTATCTAGGAACTCTGATCAACTTCGTGTACCACGCTATCCCGGCATTGTTTAAGAATAAGTAATGCTTAGTGAATAGAGAATTTCATTAGTGATTTAATATATCATTAATTTTGGTGTTCATTAGTATTTGTAAATGTTTGCTCTTGTGCAACATTATGCAAAAGTAAGCGAAAAGCTAATGTAATATTTATTAATCTGCTTATTGTTAACGAATGCTTAGGATGGTAGAGAGTCGCAAAATGCAAAATGATGCTCAGAACAGTGGTGGCCTGAATTGAATTGGGGTGATTTGTTGAGATAAGACTAAAAACGTCCTGGGGAACACCGAATTTAGGCAATAATGACACGAGTGGTAGAAGAGGAACAAATATTCACCTCATAGTCCGCAGTCAATTAACCATTATATCTCGAAAGACAAATAACCGACTGGGCAGAAGAATTTCCCGCAGTAGGGTACTATTACTTTCTGCGGTAGAGGGGTTGTCGGATTTCAATATATATATATATATATATATATATAACATAGTGATGATCCACGGATACTGTCTTAATATGTATAGGAAAAATTATTAAAAAGTTGTGAGTTTAAAGATGTATTTTTTTGACAGTATTTGTTTATTTCTATTATTATATTTTATATTTCAGACCGTCCTTGGTCCTTCATCAGAAACAAAACTGTTTCTGATGAAGGACCGCGGACGGTCTGAAATATAAAATATAATAATAGAAATAAACAAATACTGTAAAAAAAAACATTTTTAAACTCACAACTTATATATATATATATATATATATATATATATATATATATCCACAACAAATGGTACATTTGTTTCGTCAAAGACTCTCATTAATCAACCATTTTAACTACCCACACCACTTTCTTCAAAATTCTAACGGTCAATACACGAGACTTGTTCCCCTATCACGAACCCCCACCAACATCCCACACACAACTGACCAAATATATGAAAAGAGGCTTTCCATTCCTATACATACCGCCTGATGAGACATTGAAGTTTCAATGTCGAAACAAATGTACCATTTGTAGTGGATATATATATATATATATATATGAACAAAAAATATGTACATGTTCTAAAATATAATTTATAATACATATATAGTCATCCGCAAACAGATCTGTTTCACTGTATCACAGCTCATCAGTACGGTTAGACAGCCAATTACTTTTTACCCAGGATTGTCATATATATATATATATATATATATATATATAAATGGAACTTCGTCTGTGTGTGTGTGTATGTGTGTGTGTGTGTCCGTTACATATAGACTCCGAAACGGCTGAACCGATTTTCTTGAAAGTTTACACAGTTGTACTATAAGCGTCTGCCAGTGCTCCTTCCGAATTGCATGTTCAAGGAACTTCAGCTGTCTCTTCCTGATGCTCAGTATTAATATCCTTTTCGTTTCCATCATTTCCAAAACCTCATCATTGCTCACATACTCGGTCCAAGTATCCTTCTGCAAAACCACATTTCAGTTGCTTCAAGTTTTTCCTTCATCTTTGATGATATTGTCCAGCATTCACTGCCATATTAAAGAACTGAAATCACATAACAATCCAGTACTCTTTTTATTGTTTCTAGAGAAAAATTCCTGTCTCTTAATACTCTACTCAGTTTCTAGAATGCGTTGCTTCACCATGCCAATCCGCCTTCGGATCACTGTGTCGCACTTTCCGTTTTCTGTTGAAACACATCCCAGGTAATTAAGGTTTTGTAAGAAAGTCTGCGGCTGAGATGTGGTTCTACAGAAGGATGCTGCGAATCTCATGGATCGAGCATGTGAGCAATGATGAGGTCTTGGAAATGATGGAAACAAAAAGGAAATTAATACTGAGCATCAGGAAGAGACAGCTGAATTCCTGGGACACGCAATGAGGGCTTGGAGAATCTGATGCGAACAGGCCAGATAGAGGGAAAAAGAGACAAGAGAAAGCAACGGATAACATATTTGAAGGACCTAATCAGGTGGATGACGGAACGTGGATTGCATGGTGTAACAGGAGAAGGCATGCTCAGAGCCACCAGGGATAGGGAAACGTGGAAGGCCATGATCGCCTACGTCCTGAAGGGACAAGGCACATAGAAGAAGAAGAAGAAGAAGAAGAAGAAGAAGAAGAAGAAGAAGGAGAAGAAAGTCTGAATTAAAAGTTTAATGGCATTACCTTATCAGTCTTCCTTACTTTTTCGTGATGTCTGTCCTCTATATGGCAGCCAATTCTAAACAATCTCCTCGAAGATGTGGAGGGTAAGTAAAGAATCAGAAATGTGTTTCTTCAGAAAGATGCTGAGGAAACCAGCTGCCTCTTCTTGATGTTGCTTGGTTGTTTTGTTTTTATGGCACATCAACCACGGCGGGTCATTTATTGCCAAATTTTATTTATTTATTCCTAGTAATACCTTTTTCTTTAGAGCAGGGTCCCCAAGTCCTACCCTGTTATTTAACCCATAACTGGAGGGAAGGGACGGATTAATACTTTTCCCAAAGGTACCAATGCTTAAGTGAATGCAGGGTATTCAACTGGAATTCGAACTCGACTCACTGATTTCTCTTTCCAAGATGATATCCACTGCACCACAACGCACATCCGTCACTAAACGCTTGCAGCACGTGGTATTCCCAAGCGGTCACCCATCTAAGTACTGACCAGGCTCAACGTTGCGTAACTTCTGTGATCGAGCGAGAACCGGTGTATTCAATGTTATATGGTCGTAAGCCCTCTTCCTGATGGCAAGTATAAGTTTCCTTTTTGCTTCCATTCTCTCCAAAATGTTCATTCGAGCAACAAATGACATTTTGGAGGGAATGGACATGAAAAGGACACTTAGTTGTGGGTTCTGGGGCAGTATCCAAGAAACACTATTCTTAAAAAAGTGCTCAATACAAAGTAGACCCAATGATATTTATTTAGAACTTATAAATCACCTTTCTGATCATAGTGCAATTAAAATCATTTCTTAGAAAAACATAGCCATGTAGGTAATATTAGACAGATTTTAGTCAATAACAAAATAATACTCACTCATACACAGAGTAAAAAGAACCTTCAGATATTTGATTCTGTCATTTTCAATTTAACCTCCATGAAATGCACTATATATATATATATATATATATATATATATATAGGTTAGGTATGGATGGAATATTATTCTGTATACAAAGAAAAACTATTCTTTAAAAAGTGCTCAATACAGAGTAGTGCTAATAACATTTGTTCAAAAATTATAACATGGATATTATATAATATCACGACAAAAGTAGCTATTTTTTTGACACTATTCTTGTTTTATCAAGTGATGGTGCTGATTTCAAATTCAACAATTTGAAAAGGTTCAAAACTAGCCAACCCCCCTCTCAGTCAGGAAGACATTATTACATAATCTGTGGCGACCAATCAAACTACAAGTTTGAATTTTAGGAACATGTGAATAGAATCTAAAAGACTTTTTCGCTCATTAATGTCAATATTTGATTAAACTAGAAATCGATATTGCTAATCGACTATTAATTTCACTTGGCAATTAAAATTAAAATTTCTTTTCTAAAAAAACAAAAGAATTATTATATATATTTATTATGAATTAATGTTAGAGACTATAAATTTTCATTTCTAAGTTAAACAAAGAATTAGATTTAAATTATTGCAAAGTTATTAAAATAAATCAAAAAGAAAAGAGAGAGAGAGAGACACACACACAAATATATTTATATACCCACATATGGACGAATATATACACACATACATACATAAACTGGTATATACACATATACAAACACATATACGCACATGTATATACATACACAATTTTTTAACTCTTGTTTTTAGCGACATGACTATTTATCCGTTAAATTTAAAGCCAGGTTTAGAAATGGTCTATAAACCCCTACATATTGGATACATGCATGACCGAAATCGTATGATGACATGGACCTGAAAAGTTTAAATAAGGTCAATACAAACACAGTCATTTTCCAGTGCATAAACAAATAAATATAATTAAATATATACGCACGCAGATTTACAAGGAAAAAAACGGAATACGTACGCGATTTTAAAATCCACGAAGCAACATGTACAAAATAAAACCACATACATTGAACGACATATAGATAACTATAGGCATAAATACACTAAGATAAATACAAGAACAGTCACACAAAAGCATACGCACACATATATAATTTCATAAACAAGAAAAATGTATATAGAAATATAAACACGCATAAATATATATCCATGTATATATATATCCACACACACACACACACACACACACACACAGAGAGAGAGAGAGAGAGAGAGATAGAGAGAGAGAGAGAGAGAGAGAGGAAATTGATATGATATGTATTATGCAGTGTAATCTTACCAGGTCGATGACTACTTTTCGTATTCGACTAACTGTCGACGACTATGGTCCAACATCGAACTGATCGTCGCTCCTCTTACTACTCCTACTTAAATTAGGTGGGAGAGTCTATTCACTATAGTTTCACCATAACATACACATACACATAGATATGCATATAAATATATATACGTACAGACATATATATATATATATACACACACACACACACACGTATACATATATACATAAAAAATATATCAGTATGCCTACTAGTACATAAGCTCACATGCTCACCTACATACATGCATTTATACGTAGACAAACCTATGCACCCAAGAATATATACTCAAATGTAAACGCAGGAAAAATCAATAGAAAAAAAAAACATATATGCAAACAGTTAAAAGCAGGTACTAATAAAAAGTTAAGAATATAAATAAATGTTCGAAGAATCCTAATTATTAAATATTAATTTGACAATCTGTTCTATAGTAAAATCTTTTTGTTAAAAATAAAAAAATCTTAGCAGGATTATTTATGTTAGATTAAATACTAAGCAAATTTTAATATTGTTGTGGAATCTCCCCTTTTTATATAAGATAATAGATTCGACTGAGTGTACATATACTCCTGACATGGAGAGAACAGTAGTCGGAGCCGACATTTGCCGCTCCTACTATGACACTGTCAGCTCTCTGCTTCCTTCGGGCGGAGGGCGCTCTCTGCTTCCGAGCAGAGAGCACAAACCCAGTCGTGGTTCCGCCGAAGGGTAGAACCACAACTCGGTAAAAATAGACAGACATTTTTTGGCCCGGCTATATGGCCAGGAATACCCACTATAAAATGACCATGTGTCACATCCAGCCTTGCGGGGGAAGGTTGGTAAATACCGTCGCAGCCGGCATTTACCGCTGTTACTATGACACTGTCAGCACTCTGCCTTCGGGTAGAGGGCGCTCTCTGCTTCCGAGCAGAGAGCACAAAACCAGTCGTGGTTCCGCCGAAGGGTAGAACCACGACTCGGTAAAAATAGACAGACATTTTTTGGCCCGGCTATATGGCCAGGAATACCCACTATAAAATGACCATGTGTCACATCCAGCCTTGCGTGGGCAGGTTGGTAAATACCGTCGCAGCAGCATTTGCCACTGCTACTATGACACTGTCAGCACTCTGCCTTCGGGTAGAGGGCGCTCTCTGCTTCCGAGCAGAGTGCACTAACCCAGTCGTGGTTCCGCCGAAGGGTAAAATCACGACTCGGTAAAAATAGACAGACATATTTTGGCCCGGCTATATGACCGGGAAGACCCACTATAAGATGAACTTGTGTCACATCTAACCTTGCGTGGGAAGGTTGATAAATACCATCGCAGCCGGCATTTGCCTCTGCTGCTATGACACTGTCAGATCTCTTCCTTCGGGTGGAGGGCGCTCCCTGCCCGAAAGTACGGAGCACTAACCCAGTTATGGTTCCGCCGAAGGGTAGAATCACGTCTGGGGAAAGATAGATATTTTTAACCTGGCTATATGGCCAGGAAGACCCAAATTAAAAAGACCTTGTGTCACACTTCGCCTTAAGTGGGAAGGTGACTAAATACCGTTGCAGTTGTCAGTTGCCTCTGCTATTATTGACACTGTCAGAAATCTGCCTTCGGGCGGAGAGCGCTCTCTGCTTTCGAGCAGAGAGCACTAACCCAGTCGTGGTTCCGCCGAAGGGTAGAATCACGACTGGGGAAAGATAGACAGATATTTTTGGCCGGGATATATGGCCCAGAAGACCCACTATTAAAAAACCTTTGTGTCACATTTCGCCTTAAGAGGGAAGGTGACTGTATCCCATTGTAGTTGGCAGAGAGTATAATCGTAGCGATCCGTGCGCAGATATTGGAGAGTACCGGAATTGATACTGAACTTACCCAGAGACTACCGCATTAGAAGGTAGACTAGCTCTGAGCTCCACTCAGCTAGAATAATAGACACAGACAGACTATTTCCAGCCTAATTCACTTCAAGACTTGTATATATTTATTTCTCACAAATAGTATTCCTGGATTTACTAACCTGCATTCAAGTTTGTATATTACGTTCAATATAACCTACATTTATATCTCCATATCTGTTTTGTTATTCATTATTTTGTGCGGTTCCTCACCAGTAATCCACAACAAATATGATAATATTTGCCAAATCAAATCTCTTGCAAATATTAATATAACAATCCACGTCAAATGAAATGCACAACAAATAAGGGTAAATAACAATTTACCTCAGTGAACACAGTATACATATATTCATAATATCACAACTCATATTGTAAAGTAACAAATTTACAGTTAGCAGTAAGTTCATTTCTGTGGTTTAGCAGGATAACCTTGTCCTTAAATCTGAAGATTTCTAACTTCTTATTAAGACAAAGATAACACGGTGCACGGAGGGAATTGCAAGTTAGAGCCCGTGTAGTTACATTCCAGTTAACAGTAGTGGTTTTGTTTTTTGTTTCTTTTAAACACAAAAAAGTACTTGGATAATAAAGTACTATAATTAAAAGAACTATTATGGAAGAACAAAATATGCTGGTACCAGTGGGTTTTGAACGAGATTTTAGTAGACCGGATATAAAATCTTTTAATATCAGGATTTTCAAGTGTAGAGATAGTGTAAAGATAAACTAGCGAACTAGCTGAGCAATTATTATATAATGAATAATCTTTAGAATTCCTACAATAGCATCCGTTGTTATTAGTTTTATAACATTTGGTATTATCTATCTCAGCATTGCGAGGTTTTTGTATTCTTATATTTGTTGAAGACTGTGTTATTGTATTTTAATTTTTTTTTTTTTCGCGGTTATCCTTGCAACAATAGCTTGTCTTAAGAGTATCATTCTTGAATATTTTACTAAGAGGATTAGTTCTGGGAATATGTCTACTGATAAGATTTAAGAAATTTTGCCTAAATGTAGTTTTAACAATCAGATTGTAAAGAACAGTAAACCAAATGACTTTCATATATCTTTTATTCTTATCGTAATTATTAATCAGGTTTCTGAATTTAATAGTAGTACCTTTAATTTTTTAATTTTTTTTTTTATCATTTCACCCAAGCAAGGCATTCCACTGCCACTATTGCGCTTGGGGCTACATAGGGGAAGGTAAATAGAAAGAGTGGTTAGATATAGGAAATGTCAGAAGTGGGGGTGATAGATAGTTGTGAGGATGGGAAGAGTGTTTGAAAGAATGGAAGCGAGTTAGTGTGTTAGGAGGTGTCTATTGACCTTACATTTAAACTCCTGGAGACTGTAGTCGTCGGGGAAGCAGTCTTGTGGAAGGGAATTCCACAGTCGGGAAGTGCGAGAAAAGAATAGAAGTTGCGGTTGAATTTTTCGGTTTCACTGTAAAAGGGTGGGATCTAGTTGCTAATCTAGTATCTCGTGCAAATTCGAACGTAGGGGGCACCAGTGATCTAAGTTCATCGGATCAGAAGCCATGAAAGTATTTATAGAAGAGACACAGGGAAGCCACGTCGCGCCGGTGAGAGAGAGACTGCAGGCGGTCTGCCAAGTCTTTTTTTTTCATTTCACCCCGAGCAAGGCGGAAACGCCACTGATGTGCAGGGGGCTACATAAATGTAAAAAGATTAATTAGAAAAGAGTGAGGAATACAACCTAGTTAGAAAGGAACAATAGAAAGCTGAGATAGCAGGTGCGATGACAGATACATAGGTGGAGAGAAAGGGAAGGTTATACAGGGGTGGGGAGAGGGCTAGAGTCCAGTGGTTAGTAGATGAGTATTGACTTTGCATTTAAATTTCTGGAGGTTGTAGCCGTCAGGAAAGCAAGAATACGGGAGCGTGTTCCACAGGGGGGAAGTGCGAGAGAAGAAGCTGCAGGAGTAGAATTGTCGTCTGCATTTGGCTAACCTGACTGTGAATGGGTGGGACCCAGTTGCCAGTCTGTTTGCATGAGTAAACACCTGTTGAGGAGGCATCAGTGACTTAAGTTCGTCTGAGGAGAAGCCATGAAAGTATTTATAGAACAGACAAAGGGAGGCCACATTTCGACGTTGGGGATGTGGCTGCAGTCGAGCCGCCAGATCAGTACCTATCACATTACAGACTCTAACAGCTATTTTTGAGAGCAGAATGATAAAATTCGCTATGTTCATCAAGAATTACTTTGTTTGTTGGAAGAGCTAAAACTAATTCTAAATTCAATTAAAGAAAGTATATGTTTAATGACTGTTGGGGATGGTTAGAATTAGGATCTACATCTACTGGGTTAGAAATAACCTTTATAATGGTTTGAAAAGAATTATTGTTAAGGTACAAAAAGTAACATCTAAAAAGTCTACTTGTTTGATGTTGGTAGTTATTTAGACTTTAAGACTTAAACTTTTTAATTCTCTGCATATCATTTTAATACGAGCTACTCTATTTTTTGTAGAATCCTTGTCTATCAATAAGCCATCATCTTTATATAAATCAATCAAAAATTCGTATCAACACAATCATAGGCAGTTAAAATATAAAGTAAATAATCTCACTAGATCCGAGGCTTCAGCAGAATCCAAATAACCCATTGAAATATCAAAGTATCCATTTGAAGTAGTTTTAGTCCATTGTTCTTCATTGCAGATCAGAACAGATAATATCCAGTTCACTGTCCGAAATGTTGGAGAATTCCTGTGCGGACTCCAAATCCAAAGTGAAAAGGTCTTTGGAAATGGATGGATAATAGTCAGTGATGTCAAATTGTATAAAGGTGCAATTATTTTTATTTTGGATTCCTTTGAACCAGCTAACATCCGTGATATTAATCTATTGCTGAAGTCAGAGAGTGCTTATAGCAGACTGGCTAGTTTTTTTCTAAAAATCATCTTGCTGATTCTTCTGACTTCAGTTCTAGTAGGATTAATTAGACGTGTAGATGGCTTGGCTCTGAAATCCGGTTTAATGTCCTTTAATAGAATATAAGCTTCCTTAGTTTGTAGTTTACTAACAGTCGTTTATACATAATTTTTCAGTTATGGATTTGCCAACACAGTTAAAATTATCTATCAGATTGAAAGTAGTAGTGTTAGTTTTCTTATAGATTTTGGTGACAGTAGTTTTAATTAAGGTGTCAAAAGGCTTGAGTGATAACTGAAAAAATTGGTTTTATTAGATTTAACATAAATGTTACCAAATTTATCTGTGTCCTTGACTATATTATCCGGAACTATTTTTCTTATGTAAGGTTAATTCATGACTAATTCCTAGTAGATCGTTTTCAAATCCAGAAAGCGCTTCAAAAATTGGTAGTGCTTTTAAACGTTTAAAACCATAATTTTCTTCGTTAGTGTTATGTCGCCAAGTAATAATGAATAACTCAACAACAGAATCAGAATATAAGTTGTATTCCGCGGAAAGACGGTTAGTAGGTACAGAAGTGATTAGTATATTTACAATAGGAAAGATACAATAGTCCAATCCATCGTAAGACGTGTGTATACGTGATTACTTCCGGTACGCCACCGGAAGTGTGTCTAACTCTCGCACTGACTCTCAAGTGACTCTCTATGACTCTCTATCGCACTCTATCACCCTCTTACGACTCTCCATGTAGAGAATCCACCATTGCTATATATAGCAATGGGAACAGTCCATTATGTCGTCAGATAGGGGCGGCGCCCTAACAGTTAGTTAAGTGATCCTGGTCAAGAAGAAAAATATGTGCTTTTTATCTCATTCTTCTAATTAGATCTTCAATTTGCAGAACAAGCCTGGTGGAATGTTTACGTTTGTATGTGGTGGGATGTTTTTTTTTAAGATATTCAAAATATTTTCTTATCCATATTATCCAACTGTAGGGTAGGTATGGATGGAATAAAATTCGTTATCGAAAAAACACTATTCTTAAAAAAATGTGCTCAATACAAAGTACAGCTAATAATGTTTATTTAGAATTTATAACAAATATTTTATAATATCACCACAAAAGTAGCTATTTTGTTTCGACACTACTTGTGTCTTATCAAGTGATGAGGTTTATTTCAAGTTGAGGAGTTTTAAAAGGTTCAAAATTAGCCGCGCCCCCTCAATCAGGAAAACATTGTTACATAGTCTGTGATAACCAATTAAAATAGAAGAAAATTCTAATTTTAGATACATCAAAACGGACTCTAAAATAAATTAAAATTTGCTGAGTGTTTAATCTAACATTCACTGTCAAGTTTTATAGTTATGAAGTATTTTATTCTAACATAAATTATCTTGTTAATATTTGATACTATTTAATCTAGCATTTACCGTCTGGTTAATATTTAATCATTTTTATCATAGCACAGATTATCAAATTAATATTTAATAATTATGAATCTTTAGGCTTTTTTTTCGCATGGCTTCAGAATTTCTTATTAGTCAGTCAGTCAGTTAAGTGCCATACGTGATACACGCTTGGGCGATCATGTCTCGAAAGAGACATGACTGACTGGGCAGAACATTATCCCGCAGTAGGTTCCCATTGCTTTCTGCGGTAGACTGGTTGCCGACCAAGGCTTATAGAACCCAATCTGTCCTGTTATTTGACTCATAGCTCGATGGGGAAGAGATGTATTTTATTAAGTAGTAATAAATGGGGGATCAGGTTATTACTTCATAATAATATAAAACTGATCCCCCACTTTATGACCAGTAGCAGCCTTAATCATTATTCCAACTATTATATTCAGTCAGTCAGTTAAGTGTCATACGTGATACACGCTTGGGCGATCATGTCTCGAAATAGACATGACTGACTGGGCAGAACATTATCCCGCAGTAGTTTGCCATTGCTTTCTGCGGTAGACTGGTTGCCGACGAAGGCTATAGAACCCAATCTTTCCTGTTATTTAACACATAACTGGAAGGAAGTGACGAATTAATACATTTCCCAAGGGTATTTGGCTGGAATTCGAACTCGGCTCCCCGATTTCTCGTTCCGAGCCGATAACCAATGCACCACAACGCACATCCTTAGTACTTGTGTTTAACTGTTTGTATATATGTATTTATTTTTCTGTAGGTTTTACCTACATTTTTATTTGAATATATATACTTGGGTGAATGGGTTTGTCTCCGTATGTGTGTAGGAGCGCATATTGATGTATTATTTTACGTGTTTATATATTTATGTTTATATGTTTATGTGTATGTATATATATATATATATATATATATGCAAATATATATATATATATATATATAGATAGATAGATAGATAGATAGATAGATAGATAGATAGATAGATAGATAGATGTACAGTACTGTGCAAAATTATTAGGACAAAACTATGTTATCTTTTATGGGACATCAATATAAAGTTTAAAATCACCCTGTCCTAACACCTACCGGTAGTGTGAAAAAGTATTAGGACACGACCGATTTTCCTAAAAACCTCACTAAAATTCAAATACAGGGTAAAAAGCCAAGTAAATTGCTAATAAATATTGATTATTTAAAACTAGGTTTTAAATAAATATATTTAAAAAAGTTATATTTAATTTTTCTTATTTTCTATTAAACAAGTTATTTTGAAACTACTCTGTTGAACATCTATGGGATGTTTTGGATAAAAAAAAATTGATAAATCTAATGTTACTTCGCAAGACACACTTTGGGAACAAATACAAGCTGCTTGGCAGGAGATACCATTAGATACATTGAAGAAGCTTGTGATGTCAATGCCTGATAGAATGAAGGCTGTGATCAAAGCCAAAGGCTGTTATACTAAATATTATTTTGTAACAAGTATTTTTTTCTTGCTAAAGCATTTGTTGAGAAAATCAAATAGAATTACTTTAATTAAATTGTTTATTTTCTGTCAATACGCCTCATGAAAGATAGTTCCTGTCCTAATATATTGCGCAGTAATATATATATATGTAAATGTGTATTTTTTTTTTTTTTAATCATATCACCCCGAGCAAGGCGGTGAGGCCACTGGTGTGCAGGGGGTTACGTAAGAGTGAATAGATTGGAAAAGAGAAAGCCGGAAACCACATCCTAAACAGTGAACAAGGGATGAGCCCCTACACCTGTTCAATAGATGTAGGTGGAGTGTGAACCGGGCGATAGTTTAGTCTATCTACTCCAATTGATTTTGTGTGTATATATATTTTATGTCCGTTTAAGTGTATATATATATATATATATATATATATATATATATATACAAACACATATATATGCATATATATGTGTATATAGTATATTCATATGTATGTATATATATATATATATATGTATGTGTGTTTATATTCATATATATATTGTTTATGAACGTATGTATGTGTGCGTATGCTTCTGTGTAAGTGATCTTGTATTAATCTATGTGTATTTGTGCCTATAGTTGTCTATAAATAGTTCAATGTATGTGGATTTATTCTGTATATGACGCTCCGTCGACTTTTAAATCGCGTAATATTCTGTTTTTTTTTTGGTTTTTTTTTTTGCTTCTGAATTTGCGTGTGTATATATATTTAACAGTATTTACATTAATCGGACTATTGGCTTCATTTTTGTTGCCATTTGTACGAAGTTATTGTCCCCTCTGCCATTTTTCAGGTGCTAATAATTTTGAAACGACAACTTTGTTACATTCTCTTCCACTGGGCCATGTTTCCTTAATAACAGATGGCCCAGTGGATATAGACGTTGGTTAGTTTCTTTAACTTGACCCAAAGCGTTGTAAATTCAATACCAGGCTAAGGCAGTGGTGAACAAATACCTTGCAGGGTTAGAGGGAGATAACTCGTGATTTCCAATCGTGGCATTACTACTACGCAAGAAATGAAAATGATATACCCAAGTGATTGTAATAAAGCGTTCGGTTCGGAATTAGCACCTGAAAAAGGCCGAAGCGTATAACGGGCGAAACGTCATACAAATGGCAATAATGATGAGTTCAATAGTCCGAATATTGTAAACAGTGTAAATATTACCTCATCTGACATATATGGAAAAATAAAAAGATTTATTATTAAACGTCGTACAAATGGCAACAAAGATGAGGACAATAGTCCGAATAATGTAAATACTGTAAATACAACCTCATCTCAGAAATATAGACAAATAGAATGATCAATTATTAAACGTCGTACAAATGGCAACAAAGATGAGGACAATAGTCCGAATAATGTAAATGCTGTAAATACTACCTCATCTCAGAAATATAGACAAATAGAACGATCCATTAATAAACGTCGTACAAATGGCAACAAAGATGAGGACAATAGTCCGAATAATGTAAATACTGTAAATACAACCTCATCTCAGAAATATAGACAAATAGAATGATCAATTATTGAACGTCGTACAAATGGCAACAAAGATGAGGACAATAGTCCGAATAATGAAAATGCTGTAAATACTACCTCATCTCAGAAATATAGACAAATAGAACGATCCATTAATAAACGTCGTACAAATGGCAACAAAGATGAGGACAATAGTCCGAATAATGTAAATACTGTAAATACAACCTCATCTCAGAAATATAGACAAATAGAACGATCCATTAATAAACGTCGTACAAATGGCAACAAAGATGAGGACAATAGTCCGAATAATGTAAATACTGTAAATACAACCTCATCTCAGAAATATAGAAAAATAGAATGATCAATTATTAAACGTCGTACAAATGGCAACAAAGATGAGGACAATTGTCCGAATAATGTAAATGCTGTAAATACTACCTCATCTCAGAAATATAGACAAATAGAACGATCCATTAATAAACGTCGTACAAATGGCAACAAAGATGAGGACAATAGTCCGAATAATGTAAATACTGTAAATACAACCTCATCTCAGAAATATAGACAAATAGAATGATCAATTATTAAACGTCGTACAAATGGCAACAAAGATGAGGACAATAGTCCGAATAATGTAAATGCTGTAAATACTACCTCATCTCAGAAATATAGACAAATAGAACGATCCATTAATAAACGTCGTACAAATGGCAACAAAGATGAGGACAATAGTCCGAATCATGTAAATACTGTAAATACAACATCATCTCAGAAATATAGACAAATAGAATGATCTATTATTAAACGTCGTACAAATATATATTTAACAATATATGTTTAGAATATATTTAACAATATAACATTGTTCTCGTCGTTGCTCTCATTTGTATATATATATATATATTATTAAACGTCGTACAGATGGCAACAAAGATGAGGACAATAGTCCGAATAATGAAAATGCTGTAAATACTACCTCATCTCAGAAATATAGACAAATAGAACGATCCATTAATAAACGTCGTACAAATGGCAACAAAGATGAGGACAATAGTCCGAATAATGTAAATACTGTAAATACAACCTCATCTCAGAAATATAGACAAATAGAATGATATATTATTAAACGTCGTACAAATATATATTTAACAATATATGTTTAGAATATATTTAACAATATAATATTGTTCTCATCGTTGCTCTCATTTGTATATATATATATATATATATATATATATATATATATATATATTGTTTGTTTAACACTTAATTTTTGGTCCTAATAGGGTTAGACCATTACACATTTGTATTAAAAACGGCTGAAAGTTAAATAGCATCGTACAAAACAAAACCATTAACAAAGAATGCAACTGCTGGGACAAAAATAAATGTCCACTTTAAAGTCTCTGCGACACAAAAGAAATAATTTATAAGGTAGAGATACACGACCCAGATTGCCAAAACAATACATATTTGGGCTCAACGAAAGACACGTTTAAGACCAGGTGGATCAACCACAGTTAAAATAGAAAAATTAAAAAACAATACAAAATTGGCTAACCACGTCTGGAAATTGAAATCAAAATATGAAAAAGCTGCAGACATGACGTGAAGCATATTGAAAACGACGAAGCTTTACAAAGGTGGACAAATATGTAGACTGTGCCAAGAAGAAAAGTTAGAAATTATGATATACCCAAATAAAGACGAACTATTAAATGAAGGAACAGACATTATGACTAAATGCATCCACACTAAGATTTACCTCTTAGGTTCATACAACCATGGATGAAAACGTCACAATTCGTTTTAATTTAAACAATGCGCGTTCATAAATTCCCTGCCACGTGAACGTTCAAATAAAACACCGTTACAAGGGCGTTATTAAAAAGAAAAACGGTAACCGGTAAAATCAGTTATTAAAAATTGCCTGAAAACACAACTCATGGTAGAAACCTGGGTAGCGAAATAACTCGTTTAAAAATGGAATAAATAACAATGTATGTTTAGAATATATATATATATAAATTGTAAACCATTGTAACAACCATTAAATTATATATATATATATATATATATATATATATATATATATATATATATATATATAATTTAATGGTTGTTACAATGGTTTATAAAAGCATAGTACATATTCGCGTTTCGGAGCTACGTTTGCTCCTCATCTGGTGATAAGTTGAAATGAAAAATAAATGGTGAAAACGATTTATTTTTGGTAATATGATATGTAAATGAATGTTGGGTGGGAGTTTAGTACGATTTAGCCGGCAGTTTGTATCCATAGTGATACAGCCTTATGGGGTGTGGAGTAGCTTAGTTTTGGACAAGTCACTTTTTAGTTTTGTCTGGGTAATTCTTATATTGCGATGTAAGGTTTATTAAGAAAGAGTAGACACTTTTTATTTTACTACTATCTATGAGTGGATGAAATAAAGTTGCTATTAATGTTGTGTGAGTTTATTTTCTTTTATTCATACGATGTTCGTTTTTTATTTTAAGGATTAAACATGGGTATTAATTACCTTTTTGGAGGGGATTATTTTATGTGAATGAGGTATTTTTGGTTAATTAAATTTTCACGAAAAATATTTTCGATGTTTACATATTATTGCTAATTCATCTCTCCGGTTCAATAGTTCTCCATTGTTGGGGTACTTTAAAATGTGTAGCTTTTCACTTAAGCATAAAACCTACGTTTTCCATAACTTTCTTACAATTACACTATATATATATATATATATATACATATATATATATATATATATATATATATATATATATATATACCCATTTTAATGAATCATTTTAACGAAATTTTCTCATATGCACTTTATTTGTATAATGATTACCTTGTCTCATATTCTTTTACATATATTTTCTTATTTTATGCATTTTCTTAAGATATTTTTATGGTCTATGGCTGAAAACGTTCAATTTCACGGACAGAACGTATTAAGTGATTATCTAATGATCTGATGTACACTTAAGGCGCGAAACTATCTGATACAATGCCGTTTAGGTCTCTCTGGCCATATATATCATTAGATAAAAATCACGTGTTATCATCCAGCCATAACCCTAAACCCGGACGTTTGATCTTCAGTCAATTTAACCTCACATTTAGGGTTTTTGAAAATATATTTTCGGCCAGGGCATATGTGCAAAAGGTTTTACAGCCTACACATCGGAATTCAAATATGTATATGATTTAACGACTTTTGAATGGCATGTCATGAATATCGTGACGAATGGAAAACTCACAAAGTGTGGTGTAATATTACCTGCAGAAGGTGACCTTAAAAACAATGAACCAAATCGTATCATGTTACCGGGAATTTTTTATTCTTTTACGCAAACCGTGCAGTCTCAATGGGCCATCTTCTATCACCCCTACACCATTTCATCTTACGATGTGACAAACATTGAATTTACTTCTTTGTTTGGATCGAATTTTCGTTTAAGAACACAACTATTGTTCAACGGTTTTCATCTCTGTACACACAAATGGTTTACAATCTCTCTATCTATTGCGCTCTTGATCACGCTATCTTTATCGCGGTATCTCTCTCTCTCTCTCTATATATATATATATATATATATATACATATATATATATATATATATATATATCGATGGTACTTTTTCTCATTTTCTGTTGCGTTCAAAGGCACATTCTATTGGGCTCTTCCTTAATATCTATCTATCTATCTATCTATCTATCTATCTATCTATCTATCTATCTCTTAGCCAAATCATATATATATATATATATATATATATATATATATATATATATATATATATATTGTTTGAATACTTAGTTTCTGGTCATAATAAGATTAGACCAGAGAACATTTGTATTAAAAAGTGTTCGATACAATTATATTATAGAACTATCTAACTATCTGTCGCAACCGAATCATATCTATCTATCTATCTATCTATCTATCTATCTATCTATCTATCTATCTATCTATCTATCTCTTAGTCAAATCATATATATATATATTTATATATATTGTTTGAATACTTAGTTTCTGGTCCTAATAGGATTAGACCAGAGAACATTTGTATTAAAAAGTGTTCAATACAATTATATTATAGAACTATCTAACTATCTGTCGCAGCCGAATCATAATCTACTATCTATCTATCTATCTATCTATCTATCTATCTATCTATCTATCTATCTATCTATCTATCTATATTGTTTGATTACTTAGTTTCTGGTCATTATAAGATTAGACGAACTTTTAAATATTTTCCATTTGTAAACGAGTTATTACGCGACCTAGGTTTCTACCATGAGTGGTGTCTTCAAGCGATTTGCAATAACTTTGTAAATATCTATCT
This sequence comes from Ascarosepion bandense, assembly GCA_037127315.1. NCBI lineage: Eukaryota > Metazoa > Mollusca > Cephalopoda > Sepiida > Sepiidae > Ascarosepion > Ascarosepion bandense. The sequence continues at coordinate 755,481 of JBBBDQ010002112.1, forward strand.
ATCTATCTATCTATCTATCTATCTATCTATCTATCTATCTATGTTCATACATATTTATATTTCTATCTATCTATCTATATATATATATATATATATATATATATATATATCTAACAGCTTGTATGTTAATCTATCTATCTATCTATCTATTTTCATATATATCTATATTTTTGTCTGTATATCTATTTTAAAGTCTCTATGTTTATCAATCTATCTATATTTATATATATCTATATTTCTATCTATTTATATATATCTAACAGTCTTTATGTTAATCTATCTATCTATCTCTCTATCTCTCTATCTATGGAACTATATATACTATATGTTTTATATGATTTTTTTTATTTCGTCTATTGAACACTGCATATTTGTTTGTCCTGGGTATGACGACAAACTACATCCAGCAGCTTGGTCTCTAATCGGAGATTGGAAAGTCTGAGGTGCGTGGGACTACGTCCTAACTGCTGGTGTTACAACGTCTACCATGACCCTGGATGGTAGCACCTGTTAGGTTCCCAAATATCGCAATTGAGAACTCTCAACGTAAATCAACAGGCTACCTATATAACAAAATAGACAAAAATATGTTATTTAAAAATGTCAATTTAATGCTAAAAATTTATAAATATTAAAACTTCGAATAATAAATTTTATCATCTACTACGTATTTAAAACCGTACCTTGCCTTGACGATATGTAGTCATGTACAGAATATCTGTAACTGGAAGCACAGTATTACGTAAAAAATATTGAGACTCCTGCATTAAAAAAATATAGGTGTTGATAGGTCGCGAAAATAACCAACCAACCTGCATATTCGGTAACGCTTAACCTGTTTAATTAAAATTCATCAGATCTATCTATCGATCTATCTATCTATCTATCTATCTATTCTTCATATATATATATATATATATATATATATATATATATATTTACGCTCTAACATCCTGATTGAGCATTTTGGAAAAATAGTAGACTTTAGTAAACAGTAGCTACTCTGGCATGTACGTATCGCTCATTCAATGAAATGAATTAGAGCGCTCTAGCTATTGGGCGCGTATAATGATATGCGCTAAAATGTCTTCCACCGAAAGCCCATAGCCCAGGGGTAGAGTCGCCGACTGACGCCATTTCGGTCGGGTTTCAATCCTGGGTAAAAAAGCAATCGGAGTCTAACCGTACTGATGAGCTGTGATACGGCGAAACAGATCTGTCTGCAGATGACAATATATATATATAAATATTTATATATATATTTAAAGACAAAGAAGTGTGTAGCTGATTGTTACACATTATGAAATTGTGATAAAAAATCGAAGCAACCGGTTTCGCTCCTGCTCTTCAGGCCACTACGGGAGATTTAATTTAGAATTAAAATAAAGTGTGTCATGGAAAATGAGGGAAAAAAATTATGAATGCAAAGAGCTAGAGGCTAATAATATCGAGTCTCAACAATTCCCGCTGTTTGCACAGGGAAGGTTTGCTGGACCCGATATATAAAGCCTCCAGCACCTTAAAATGAAACAAAGAGGGAGATCGGGACACAACATCAAGTTGCTAGAGGCTTTACATATCAGGTCCCATAAACCTTCACTGTGCAGACAGCGGGAATTGTTGGGACACGATATTATTAGACTCTAGCTCTTTGCATTCATAATGTTTTCCCCTCGTTTTCCATGACACACTTTGTTTTAATTCTAATTTAAATCTCCCGTAGAGGCCTGACGAGCGGGAGCAAAACAGGTTGCTTCTCTTTTTTATTACTTTTTCATAGTGTGTAACAATAGGCTACACACTTTAATTTCTTTAATTAAATTTTGTACGAATAAAAACATTTTCAAATATATATCTATCTAAATTTATTTATAAATGGAACTTTGTATGCGTGTGTGTGTGTGTGTGTGTATGTGTGTGTGTGTGTGTCCCCGTTACCTATAGACTCCGAAACGGCTCAACCGATTTTCTTGAAAATTTACACAGTTGTACTATAAGCGTCTACCAGTGTTCTTAGCTAGGTTTTGTGTTGAAGCACCCCCGATAAATATCGAAAATCGATAATCGAAAAAATCGGGTTATAGAAGGAATAGTCCGATTTTCATCAAATTTGAATTTCATAGACAAAGACATAAGAAACAATATTCAGAAGTTTCAAGGTTGCAGTTTTTACAATAGTGCAGAAAATCGATAATATATATATATATATATATATATATATATATATATATATATATATATATAAGGCAAGATGTTTGTGTGTCTGTTTATCTGCCTGTATGTCTATTTTTTCAGCCCTTTTATTTTAGTTTTTGCTTCGAGTTTGGCTCTAAGTAGGTATAATTGTAGTTCTTAGTCTCAGCCATGATACCATTTACTCAGAGGACTTATTTAGCCTACAAAATTCAATTTACGACGAAAAAACTTCTTTTATATCGATACCAGTAAATTAAAATTTGACTTATATCCATTCATTTTTCTTTCAGTCTACGGTTTGGCTTTAACTGGAAACAATTATTGCTTTTTAGTCTTTCGTGCCAACGTCCAAAGAGTCTGAGCTCCAGGACCATGAATTAGTTTTCAAGCTTTCATTACACCCGAGCAAAGCCGGGATACACTGCTAGTATATATAATTTATAAAAGATTTTAGATTATTACAATGAGTAATACATTTTTCACCGCGTTTTGATGTTATTATCGCGGCTCGTCAGATATCGTGTGTATACACTGCTTATATACAACACGTTAAAATTTCCCTTCTCTGATTCCATGGTTTTTATCATGCTTATCAAACCTCGTCTGATCAGGAGGCTATCTATGGTCGAGCGGTCTAAGACGTGACCAGATGAAATGGTAGCTTCCCCTATGCAAATGGGGGTCGCAGGTTCGAATCCTGCTAAATAGCACACATTTTCGTTATAAAAATTTATCGTAAATAATCAGGACGGTGGATATAAATATAAAAATACTGTTTAATTAAAAACAGAATATCTACTTAAATACGAGTATCGGTAAAAATAATGCTCAAAATAATTCATTACAAATTGTCGGTTGCTTATAACCAAATTTCGTTAATTTCCGTAACATATATATATATATACTCCAGAATTTTTTTTAGATATTCTAAAATTTCACGGGTAATACATATTTCGAGCAAAAAAAAAAAAATCTGCTACTCAACAGACCCAAATGATACAACAGTTAATATTCAAAATCATCCAGAATAGAATCACATACAGAGACTCACAACACCATACCGAGAATAGATATTTTTAACGGTAATCTACGAAAGACATTTCCTCGCCCATTCAAAAACAAAAGAAAGAAAAATAAAAAAATATCGAAAAATCATAAACGGAAAAAAAGAAAAAGAAAAAGAAAAAGAAAAGAAAAGGAGAACGAACAGTAAAAGAAGAAAAGAAGTTAAAGTTACTGTCTTAGATCGACCCGAGCGTCTATTGCAATTCACCTGCTTTTTAAGAAAAACATGACATGGAAATTTAACATGAAATTTAGTTTTAAAGATAATGGGATATATCTACGTTATAAAAATAAATTGTAAATCATACTTTTTAATAGAAATTAAAAAATAACTACTAGTATTAATATATTTTAAATATCGTTGTAATAATTTGAAAAGTAAAGTAAAAATATATAAGAAAATGATAAATTATATATATATATATGGGTTTCAATCCTGGTTTAGGAAGCGAACGGAGTCTAAGCCGTACTGATGAGCTGTAATACAGCGAAACAGATCTGTCAGATGACTATATATATATATATATTAGCAGTATAGCCCGGCGTTTCTCGGGTGTAATGAAAGCTTAAAAACTAATCCATGGTATTGGAGCTCAGACTCTGCCTGAAGAATATTTGTGTGAGAATCGGATAAAAATTGTGGATTTGTATAAAGTTTGGTGAGAATCAGATAAAAATTGTGGATTTGTATAAAGGACATACAAACAGATAAACAGACATACACATAAATATCTTGCCTTTTATATTATATTATATATACATATATATATATATATATATATATATATATATATATATATATTATCGACTTTCTGCACTATTGTAAGAACTGTAACCTTGAAACTTCTGAATATCCTTTCTTATGTCTTTGTCTATGCGCGTATCAAATTTGATTAAAAGCGGACCACTCCTTCTATAACTCGATTTTTTCGATTATTGATTTTCGACGTTTATCGGGGGTACCTCGACACAAAACCCCGCTAAGAACACTCGCTGACGCTTATAGTACAACTGTGTAAATTTTCAAGAAAATCGGTTCAGCCGTTTCGAAGTCCAAAGGTAACGGATACACACACACACAGACACACACACAGACAGACACACACACAGACAAAGTTTCATTTATAAATAAGTTTAGATATATCTATATATATGAGGTGCCACGCCGACATTACTTTCGTCTTTACTGCCTGTATTCTGACTAGTAATGTAAATCTTACATGTGCGCATTGGTCACGGACCATAGCAATTGTGATGAAGGTGTGTAGAAGAGAACTAATACTGTCTTTATTTTGACGAAATGTGCAAAGGTGACCTTAAATATTCGAGGTAAGGATCGGCTGATAATTATCAAAATATGACAGCTGAAAACGAAAATAGTTATTGTCTGGATTTTAGCAGACCCACAATTATATATATATATATATATATATATATATATATATATATATATATATATATTATTGTGAGTATGCTAAAATCCAGACAATAACTAAATTAGAGCCTGTGGTAATGTATATAAAATAGACCAAACCCGGGTATAAGAGAAACTCTGACATAAGAGAACTTTTATCCAACCCCGATAACTCTCTTATATCAGGGTTACACTGTGTGTATATATATATATATATATACATACAGTCGGGACCGGATAAAAGTTCTCTTATGTCGGGGCTTCTCTTATATCCGGGTTTATTTTATTTTATATACATTACCACAGGCTCTAATTTGGGACCAGTAAAAGTCACTCTTATATCTGGGTATCTTATATCCGGGTTATATATATATATGTATGTATTTATTTAAACAAAAATGTTTAGAAAGTGCTTTAATCGCAAGATCATCTACAGTAAATATGCATCGATATTTCACCATTCAAGCCAGATTTCACAAAGTAGGTTCAATTAAATGCCATACGTGATACACCCTTTGGGCAATCATGTCGCTTTCGAGACATGACCGACTGGGCAGAAGGTTGCTATTGCATTCTGCGGTAGATTGGTTGTCAGCCAAGGCTAGAGAACCCGATTTGTTCTATTATTTGACTCATAACTGGAGGGAAGAGATGAATTAATACCTTTCCCAAGAGTATTTGTGCGTAAGTGAATGCAAGGAATTCAACTGAAATTTGAACTCGGTTCCCCGATTTGTAGGTCCGTGCCGTTATCCACTGCACCGCAATACACATCTAAGTGTAAAGTAGGATACAGGACATGAAATAACAAAGACAATACAAATGAATAAAAAAAAGAAAGTAAATGAAATTGACTAGACTATGTTCCCTAAACATATATCAACTCTACTATAATATAGACTGTTGCATACATATATATATATATATATATATATATATATATATATAGAGTAAATAACCTAAAGAGCCAAAAAACCTACCAAGGATTCACCTAACCGGAACTTCAGGGAGGGTTGGCTAAAAAGGATATTGATGACGACAAGATATAGGGACCTCAATAACCCACGTGACCAAAACAAAGAAGACACCAAACACAAAGGATGGGGGGGACTGTATTGGAAAAAAAATTCCAACTAGAGAAGACGGCAACCTAATCATACAACGACAAATAAAACTTACATCCTAATTTAAAAACCAAGGCTTCCGATGTTTACACTTATTTAGAACTAGCAGTATAGACCGGCGTTGCTCGGATGTAATGAAAGAATTAAAACCAATCCATGGTTCTGGAGCTCAGACTCAGCCTAAAGAATATTTGTGTGAAGTTTGGTGAGAATCGGGTAAAAATTGTGGATTTGTATAAACGACATACAGACAGATAAACAGACACACACACACACAAACATCTTGCCTTATATATATATATATATATATATATATATATATATATATATATATATTATCGATTTTCTGCAGTATCGTAAGAACTGCGACCTTGAAACTTCTGAATATTGTTTCTTATGTCTTTGTCTATGAGTGTATCAAATTTGATTAAAATCGGACCACTCCTTTTATAACCCGATTTTTTCGATTATCGATTTTCGATATTTATCGGGGGTAACTCGACACAAATCCTAGCTAAGAACACTTGCAGGCTCTTATAGTACAACTGTGTAAAATTTCAAGAAAATCGGTTCAGCCGTTTTGGAGTCTGTAGGTAACGGACACACACACACACACACACACACATACACATACACACACACAGAGTCAAAGTTCCATTTATAAATAAGTTTAGATTTCAGATTTAGAATTTAACAAAGTATATGTTGGTTCAAATGATGGTATAGCTAGTTTTTTCTTTCCCGCACAATTTGGAAAATTTCTGGCCTGCTTTGAAATTTGTACACCTTTTTAATAAATCCCATTTTAAAATGAGGTCTATGTTTAATTCTTCTTTAATAGACCATACATAAGTGGACAGACAGAGTAGTGTTGTGCTTATATTTTTCATTCTTAAAACTACTGGTATGGTTATAACATCGTTTTTTAAAACTGTATTGAGTAGCACCGATGTATATTTTGGGTTCCGGATCTTCTATGCCTTTATAACCTTTCACCTGGTAAATGACACAATCTTGCTGGCATTTGCCCTGTCGAGGACAGTTGCTTCAATCCTCCTTTTAATTTGGCTGTTAAAACAAAAATTGGCAAAATATTTTTTCGTTTATTAAAACAAAATTTTAATAACGAAAATAAATTATACAAAATCTTCAAAAGAAATAATGTAAAACTAAGTTATTCATGCATGCCGAATATTGGAAAAATCATCAGTGGATTTAATAAAGCTAAGGTTATGGATAAAACTAATGTAGGTAAGGCTACCTGTGATTGTAGAAATAAAAACAATTGTCCTCTACAGGGCAAATGCTAGCAAGATTGTGTCATTTACCGGGTGAAAGTTTATAAAGGCATAGAAGATCCGGAACCCAAAATATACATGCTACTCAAGACAGAAAGTAATGGCAACCTACAGCGAGATAATATTCTGCCCAGTCTGTCATGTCGCTTTCGAGACATGACCGCCCAAACGTGTAGCACGTATGGCACTTAACTGACTGAACATTATAGATGGAAACAAATAAAGCTTTTACTGGGCATAAAGTGGGGGATCAGTTTTCTGTTGTTATAAAGTAACGAACTGATTCCCCACTAATTACTACTTATTAATATACGATATAATCTATCTCTTCTCACTCCAGCTATGAGCTAAATGGCAGGATAGATTGTGTTCTATAGCCTTGGCTGGCAACCAGTCTACCGCAGAAAGCAATGGTAACCTACTGCGAGATAATATTCTGCCCAGTCAGTCGTGTCTCTTTCGAGACATGACCGCCCAAGCGTGTATCACGTATGGTACTTAACTGATAGGGAAGCTAGCTTAAGGCAGTGGGAAAATTAACGAGGCCGAGATGTCAGGTCTGGACCAATAATATTGCAGACGCGCATTTGTATTTTCTCAAGAAATGTATCTACATACATTATAATCTATCAATATATTTGCCAATGTTGCAAATCTGTAAGATTTATATAATTCTCAATATTCACATTTACGATTATTTTTTTTATTTTAAATTAATTAATTATAGATTTCAATTTATTTTAATATTTTATATTTGTTAATGTCAGCAAATACCAGATGTATTTTAAATTGAATTATGACTATATTTATCACTCATGACAAAAACTCGGTAAATATTATTAACACATTTATTCTGGTATAATTGTACAGATGTGTTATTTTAATTATTTTATTTATTTTTATTTTGTTTCGTTTAAATTTAACTTAATTTTTAATTATGTAATTACTTTATTGTAATCCCGACAAATTAAATCGTTACATTTTTTTTTCTGTTATTTTCTTTTATTGATTTTTCATCCGACCGTTTACCCGGACATTTTGGGTCACCTTTGAACTTTTCGTCAAGCTAAAGACGCTACTGTTCCTCTTCGTTTGCCAGACCCCAACGCCGTTGCCATGGTGTTGAGTCCGCGACCAGTGAGGACACGGACGGTTTACTTTAGAAGTCAGAATACGTGTAGGAAAGACGATGGGGAAAGATGGCGGAGGGGAGATCGTCTGCATTCACCATTGAATGGATGACTGATGGCGACATCTGTTGGTGATATTGGTAGCAATATCTCAGCTAGTTGTAGCGTCAGTGTTCGTGGTCATACCATTTTTTTTTTGTACTGTGCCAGTGGTATGTAATATTAGTAGCGGATATGGTTCGTGAGTGCTTCGCGGGTTTTTTTTTTTTTTTTTTTTTTTTAAGTAGGGATAAAGGTGACATTCAAGGTAGTCGTTGATAATATCAATTTTAGAGAAGGTATCCGTAGCGTTAACTCTTGAAACTCTTTTCTTCTTTTTTTACTGGTGGGGTTGGTAGTATTATTGATGGCGTTGTCAGCGTAATAAAATTTTAATTTTACACAACATCAATTGTAATATATCAAAATACTTCATTTCGTAACTGGAGAACACACGTTTCATTCTCACTCAATTTCGCACGTTTTTTTTTTTTTTATAAACAATCCACAAATCCTCCTGTAGCAGTCATGAGCTCTAAAACGGGATTTCAAAGGCAGATCTAAGCTGGAGACATGAGATCCATGATTTGATGACCAATCAGGATCCAGAGTTCCACTACAGGTCCGTAAAAGGAATTTCTGCGTGGAGCCCAGATGCACAAAGACCAGTTTTGGTCATTTGCTTTCTGGATCTCTGAAGGCAAACACCCGGTGCCTAGCTTGCTCGGTATCACCACATATTAAATACACCCGGCAACAAGTCCTCTACTCGGGAGATTGAAGGTTTTGAAAATACTGGAGCCATTCCATAATCCCTGACTTAGGATCGTAGCACCTGTTAAAATCCCAGATATGGACAAAAAGGGAACGCCCCCAAGCGAAAAGAAAACACTATGACAGTATAAAAATGCATTTCTATAGTAAAAATACCTGTAATACATTTTAATATATATATAAAAAGAAGACCAACTGCACATTAATATTAAATTGACCAGCGCACACCAATTATTGTAGAAGTATTGTGATTGTTAATATTTATTAAATTGGCCTTATGTGAAACATAGCCAAATTTTCTACAACTTTTATCCAGAATTATCAGAAGGTTATCAGCAATTGAATTTGTGGAAGAATAAAAGTATACCTTTTGCATGTTTACAGAGAAATTTATTAATAGAAAAGAATAATATGAATTTATAGAAGTTAATGTTCAATGAGAAAGAGTAGTAAGAATTTAAGGGTATCAAGAGTTCGTAGTAGTCCTTGCAGGAGTGAGTTTATGAGTACGTAGTCAGGGACATATGTACACTACCGGCCATAATTATTAAGCCAACCCAGCTTTTTAAAAGAAATGATGTATTTCATACTCTTTTTAGTATTTATTTCCAAGTGGATAATTCTAAATGAAAATAGAATGATTCTTTTGTTATTATTACTTTGCAAAATTTTACAAGGCAAATAGCGACAATTTACCCATCGCACCATGTAGATTTGATCTATCTATCTATCTATCTATCTATCTATCTATCTATCTATCTATAAATTATCGGCCATAATTATTAGGCAACCCCAGTTTTAAAAAATTATGTATTTCATACTATTTTTACTATTTAATGCCAAGTGTATAATTCTAAATGAAATAGAATGGTTCTTTTCTTATTATTACTTTGCAAACTTTTACAAGGCAAGGAAGCAAAGATGAACTCGTCCGAAAGACCCTAAATTTTCTTCATTTTTCATTGATGAAACTGCAATATAGGTAATTATTAAATGTTTATAAATTCATTTGATGCACATGTTATAGTGCAGAATTAACAAAAGAACCGTTCTATTTTCATTTACAATTATTCATTTGGAAATAAATACTAAAAAGTAATATGAAATACATCATTTTTGAAAACACTGAGGTGGCCTGATAATTAGGGCCGGTAGTATATGTATGAGCGTTTATTGTTGGGTAAGATAGTCGTTGAAGTTATCACTCAGGGTGAAGGGTGAAAAGGAAGGAGGTGAGAGATAAAGAAAGAGGTAATAGTAATAATAATGATCGCTTGACGTTTGTCAATATTACGTGTTAATTACGCTCGTTCTTTTCTCTCTAGCTTACTCCATCTTTTATTTCGTTTGTGGGGCTTCAGAAGGTCATTTGGGAATTCACTCCCGGATGTGATTCTGGCATTTTTATTTTGTTTTTAGATGTTTCCTAGTTTTCTATTATAGAAAAAACATTTCGCATTGGGGTGTGAAATTTCGTAAGTTTTGGTTTTTAGATTCGCTTTTGCATATGTGCTAAGCAAAATTTTAAATTCGAGTAAATTCGTTTATTTAAAAAAAAAAATCAATGAGTCAGCATTGGAACTTTTAAATCTGGAACTTGTTTTGATCACTACATCATTCCATTTATATATAGTTGAAAGCATAGAATTGCTTTTGAAATATTTAGATTTCGGTATTAAATAACTCATAGATGTTGATCAACCAAACAAACATAAAATAGCACCTTTACGATATTAATCCATATAATATCCCACAAATTCTTAAAAAAATTAAACTTTATTAAAATGAAACTTTAACAATATAAAACACGCATATCTCTACCCCTAATAATTATGTTCGCACAAACATGAATCTGCACAAAAGCTGGGTATCATCTACCATGTATTCAATTGTGAAAGTAGAATAACATTTTTTTTTCGTAACACCCCGAGCAAGGCGATCACGCCACTGATATGCAGGGGGCTACATAAGAGTAAAAAGATTAAGTAGAAGAGAGTAAAGAGAAAGACGAACCAGTTAGAAAGGAGCAAGAGAAGGACGGGAATACAGGTGTGATGACAGTTGCAAAGGGGGAGAGAAAGGAAATGATATACAGGGTGATGTAGAAAAAACTGGCGTCAAGTAGTTAAATGATGGGTATTGGCATTGCATTTAAATTCCTGGAGGTTGTAGCCATCAGGAGAGTAAAGAAGAAGACGAACCAATTACAGGAGGCGTCAGAGAAAGGAGCAAGAGAAGGACGGGAATACAGATGTGATGACAGTTGCAAAGGTGGAGAGAAAGGAAAGGGTATAAAGGGTGGTGTAGAAAGAACTAGAGTCAAGTGGTTAAGAGATGAGTATTGACATTGCATTTCAATTCCTGTAGGTTTGAGCCGTCAGGAAAGCAAGAATATGGAAGCGAGTTCCACAGGCGGGAAGTGCGAGAAAAGAAGCTGAAGGAGTAGAATTGTCGTCTGCATTTGGTTGATCTAACTGTGAATGGGTGAGACTCAGTTTCCACTTGAAATCAAGCTTGTCAGACTCTCTGTTTCCGACTCATCCAGGTCCTGCCGAAGTGCCGTCACGTCTGGGGAATATTAGAGAAGAGTTCGAACTTTGTGCAAGGTCTACAGAAAAATTTTGCCCAAGCTTAAGGGCTTGGAATTCCCACGTTAAAAACCGAACTTGTGTCACATCAGGCCTCGGGGGAGGTTTCTAGTAAATACCCAGAATAGCATATATCATGCCTCAAAGCTCCTAAGAAAAATTATATTCCGGCATTAAATAACCCATAAGTAATTGATATTCCGTTGAACAAACAAATCAATCAATCTTGTTAAGCAAACTACCATGTAGTGCCATTAAAACCCTGGGGAATTATGGCACATGATGAGGAAGACACACTCACACTCACTCAAGAATTGTAGAGTATGGAGACGACAGGTCTCAGTACCCTTGGCACAGCTATGGTTTCCATAGTAAGTAATACGTTTTTACGAAATATAGTTACTAACCTTCAAGAAAACTGAGTGCATGGTCATCAGCAAAAGATACAACCCAAAATGCCAAATACAGGTGGGGGATAACAGAATCAAACAAGTCCAAGAATTTAAGTACCTAGGAAAGTGTTCTAACAGGAGATGGAAAGTGCTACACGGAGATCCGAAACTCGAATTGGCATGGCAAAGGACGCGTTCCAGAAGATGAGTAAAATACTAACACACAGGAAGATATCAATAGAAACGAAGAAAAGAGTGCTAGACTGCTACGTGATGTCAGCTCTTCAGTACGGCTGTGAATGCTGGACAATATCATCGAAAATGAGGAAAAAACTGGAAGCGGCCGAAATGTGGTTCTACAGAATGGATACTACGGATATCGTGGACTGAGCATACAAGCAACGACGAAGTGTTAGAAAGAATGGCAACAAAAAGGAAATTGATGCTGAGCATCAGGAAGAGACAACTGAAGTTCCTGGGACATGCAATGAGGAAGGAGAGCCTGGAGAACCTGATACTGACTGGTCAGATAGAAGGAAGGAGAGACAGAGGAAGGCAGCGGATAACATATCTGCAGAGTCTGATCAGGTGGATGACGGAACGGGGGTTGCCAGGAGCAACAGGAGCAAACATACTAAGAGCCACAAGGGATAGGGAGACGTGGAGATCTATGATCGCCTACGTCCTGAAGGGACAGGGCACATAGAAGAAGAAGTTACTAACCCCATGCCCAACCTCTTTTGAATTCAAAATTTTTCCTTCTCCTTGACTGGTTACAAAGCACGGCTAAAAATCCCTGTCTCCATTGAATAGCTTAGATATGAATTCTTACATATCTTAAGAGTATTTTCGCATAAGTGAATGCAATGACCCCGACTGAAATTCGAAATTGGCTCATCGACATGCTTTTAGTCATTTATTTCTTAATTTTGCCTTTTAACGATTCAGGTCGTAAATTGTCGTGACCTTCAAAATAGGCCTATTTTTCTGCTCTTCCTCGTGTTATATTCTGAGACAAAATACTTTTATTTTTTACTTTTGCCTTTTAACGATTTAGGTCGTAAGTGGTCGTGACCTACCAGATAGAATATATATTCTATTCATACAAGCCTATCCTAAAAAAATCTTGTCGGTATTAAATAACGCATGGAGTTATTGATGTGCCGTAAAACAAAATAAACCCAAAACATCAAATATCACGATATTACCTACTCTTTCTTTTCATTTCAAAAATATATTTAATATCTACGAGATATGTTGATGATGAATAGACTGAGATAGATAGATAGATAGATAGATAGATAGATAGATTGAGATAGATAGATAGATAGATAGATAGATAGATAGATAGATAGATAGATAGATATGATCAGATTGATAGATAGATAGATAGATAGATAGATAGATAGATAGATAGATAGATAATGAACAGAACGAGATAGAATAGATAGAATAGATAGATAGATAGATAGATAGATAGATAGATAGATAGATAGATAGATAATGAACAGAACGAGATAGATAGATAGATAGATAGATAGATAGATAGATAGATAGATAGATAGATAGATCAGTCAGTTAAGTGCCATGCGTGATCCTATAAAGAGTACCTATTCTATTCATACGAACCTATCCTAAAGAAATCTTGTCGGTATCAAATAACCCACTAAGTTATTGATATGCCGTAAAACAAAATAAACACAAATCCTGATCTCGTGAAACTCATTTATAAGATCGATCTCTATATATATAGAATATAGTTGAGTCAGAAAGTAACTGATTCCTCCTATATCTTAACATCAGTCAGATGGGCCATTGCTGTCATATGTGGGCTGGACCTGCTTAATTCTTTCTTTCTAGTGTTGACTTCAAAAGTATTTACACGATCTTATGGGTGATGAGTTATATTTTAATTTACAACCATTTTAGCACAGGCACAAATTGATCGAACATGTGAGCAATGATGGGGGTTTTGGAAAGGATGGAAAGGAAAAGGAAATTAATACTGAGCACCAGGAAGCGACAGCTAAAGTTCCTGGAACATGCAATGAGGAAGGAGGGCTTGGAGAACCTGATACTAACAGGCCAGATACAGGAAAAAAGAGACAGGGTAAAGCAGCGGATAACATATTTGAAGGGCCTGAGCAGGTGGATAACAGAACGACGGTTGCGTGGTGTAACAGGAGGAAGCGTGCTAAGAGCCACCAGGGACAGGGAGATGTGGAAGGCCATGATTGCCTATGTCCTGAAAGAACAAGGCACATAGAAGAAGAATATATATGCCAATTGTTTATAAGAAACTGTTGACATAAAATGGATTACAATTTTATCATAATAAATATATAAACTGATCCCTCATTTTGTGGCTATTTTAGTTTCTATACATTTATATTCTAGATTTATGGGCTTGAGCTAGTGGATGGCAGAGCGGTGTTTGTGTACGATAACAGGAGAAAGCGTGCTAAGAACCACCAGAGATCAGGATAGGTGAAAATCCATGATCGCCTACGTCTTGAAATAACAAGGCACATAGAAGAAGAATATATATACCAACTGTTTATAAGAAATTGTTGATATAAAATGGAGGATCAATTTTATGTTATAATCAATATATATAATGGTCCCTCATTTTGTGGCCATGCTCGTTTCTATACATTTATATTCTAGATTCATGGGCTTGAGCTAGTGGATGGCAGAGCGGGGTTTGGGTGGTGTAAAAGGAGAAAGCGTGCTATGAGCCGCCAAGGATAGGGAGATGCGGAAGGCCATGATCGCCTACGTCCTGAAAAGAGAAGGCAGATAGAAAAAGAAGAAGAAGATGTTTAGAAAGGAACGGCGTAAAAGTGAAGAAAATTTAGAACAGAAATGTTAACAAAAACGAAAGTTAAAAAGAAAAAAAGATAAAAGAAAACAATGGGTAAAAGAAAGAAATAATTATTCAAATATAACAATTTATTGAAGAAATATAACAATATATTGAAGAAATATAGCAATATATTGAAGAAATATAGCAATATATTGAAGAAATATAACAATATATTGAAGAAATATAGCAATATATTGAAGAAATATAACAATATATTGAAGAAATATAGCAATATATTGAAGAAATATAACAATATATTGAAGAAATATAGCAATATATTGAAGAAATATAGCAATATATTGAAGAAATATAACAATATATTGAAGAAATATAACAATATATTGAAGAAATATAGCAATATATTGAAGAAATATAACAATATATTGAAGAAATATAGCAATATATTGAAGAAATATAACAATATATTGAAGAAATATAACAATATATTGAAGAAATATAGCAATATATTGAAGAAATATAACAATATATTGAAGAAATATAACAATATATTGAAGAAATATAGCAATATATTGAAGAAATATAACAATATATTGAAGAAATATAACAATATATTGAAGAAGCGATTTATAGAAAATCTGTAATTACTAAAAATGATTAGATTTTAATTTTTTAATCCGCCATATTTTCGTAACTTTGACCGTTATTTTTAGCAGATACCTGTTTTTGAATCGACACGTGCCGTCCAAAATATCGTCAAAATATTTATATCGATACGCCGCCTAAAATCAAGGCAACATATATTGATGTACTTACTGTTGAGTATCTTACATTAAGACATGAAAAAAAAAAAACAAAAAAAAACAAAAAAAAAGCGGATTACATATTTGAAGGACCTGAGCAGGTGGATGATAGAACGGTGGTTCCGTGGTGTAACAGGAGAAAGCATGAGTCACCAGGGACAGGGAGACTTGGAAACCCATAATAACCTACGTCCTGAAAGAACAGGGCACATAGAAGAAGAATATATATGCCAACTGTTTATAAGAAATTGTGGGTTTTTAAATGGAGGATCAATTCTATATTATAATCAATATATAAACTGATCACTCAATTTGTGGCCATGCTAGTTTCTATAGATTTATATTCTAGATTTATGGGCTTGAGCTAGTCGATGGCAGAGCTGGGTTTGGGTACGATAACAGGAGAAAGCGTGCTAAGAACCACCAGAGATCAGAAGACGTGAAAAGCCATGATCGCCTACGTCCTGAAAGGACAGGGCACATAGAAGAATATATTTGTCAACTGTTTATAAGAAATATATATATATTTATAAGAAATTGTGGATATAAAATGGGGGATCAGTTCTATATTATGATAAATATATAAACTGATCTCTCAATTTGTGGCCATGCTAGTTTCTATCCATTTATATTCTAGATTTATGGTCTTGACTGAGTGGATGGCAGAGCGGGGTTTGGGTGGTGTAACAGGAGAAAGATAGCTAAGAGCCACCAGAGATCAGGAGAAGTGAAAAGCCATGATCGCCTACGTCCTGAAAGGACAGGGCACATAGAAGAATATATTTGTCAACTGAAATTGTGGATATAAAATGGGGGATCAGTTCTATATTATGATAAATATATATAAACTGATCTCTCATTTTGTGGCCATGCTAGTTTCTATCCATTTATATTCTAGATTTATGGTCTTGACCGAGTAGGTGGCTGAGCGGAGTTTGGGTGAGGAAACAGGAGAAAGCGTGCTAAGAGCCACCAGGGATATGGTGGCTCTTAGACATAAGAAAAGGAGGAAAAGCAAAGATTCATGACACGATATTAGAAGACTTTACATTATGTCTATAGATTTAAGCGTAACGCAAAATCTTCTAATATCGGGTCATGAATCTCATGCTGCTGAAGAAGCTTTTGTCAATCTCAGCATTGATATTGCCATGTACGCGGATGATAGGGCGTCCGTAAGTTTTGCCCTCAGGACCAAATATAGTAAACTTGGACTTGTCACTGAAATGAACTGTATCCCATTGTGCGTCAGTCCAAAAAACATGTTCTCTCGCATATTCCAGGCGTGCTCTTGGTCTTCGCTTTGAAATGAGAGGCTTCGAAGCTGAAATACGGGCATGCAATCCTGCATTTTTTAACCTGCGAGCAACCGTTTTCCTTGAGATCTTATTATCTGTATCTTCATTAAATTTACGGGCAATTGATGTAGCATTTTCAAAAACGGCTTTTTGTAGATATTCTAACAATTATTCGATCTTCTCTTTGCGATGTTTTTGGAGGTCTGCCGGTTTTTGGTTTTGCATCTAACGTTTTATTGGTTTTGTCCCTGCTAATTATACGATGAACGACACTTTTAGACCTATGAAGAATATCAGAAATTTCTGAAATTTACTTTTTTTTCTTGATAGTTAGCGATGAGATTTTTCTTCAAAAGAGAGCGTTTTACGTGTAGAATTTGCCATATTACTTTAAAAATAAAGTCCTAATAATAAATGGACTTTTACTTATTGTTGAAAAGCTCCATCGAGATTTTTAACAATGTAAATTAAAAGTTTACGCAAATTATTAACATCGTTGCTTAACTTTTGTCCAGTAGCTTTTTTTGCCATTTAATCTTTATTTAAAAAAAATGTATTATATATATTTTTGTAACTTTGTATAATATTTATGCATTACACCCTAATCTTTATTCGGTAAAAATTTCATTGTTAATCATGCATTACTTTTTGAAGTCATACATATATTCGTGTCTTTGTTGTTTCCGTTCTTTATATTATGGTCGCTACTGTATATATATTTTCTAATGAATGAATGTCTATTATGTTTAATCATGAACCGTTCTAAACATGGTATTTTGGCTTTAATTTCAGTTGAAAATAAAGACAAACATTCTCCATTATTTGGATAATTTTTTATTAAATTGGTTTTAAGCTTTCGGCTCACATGAGCCATCTTCAGAGAGGTTATACGGACGGTAAAACACAAACATCCACCATCAGTAACGATTTTATTATGTGTTGACATAAAACTTCGCTAAGCAACGGCAATGGTTACCAAAAATAGCAAACGCAGTTGGCAAATTTGTAATGCAGTTCTATGACGTCACACCGTGTGAGAGCTCGAAATGATAACAAAACCACATATTTAAATGCAATGTAATGTGTTATTCCCAGATTTAAACGTGATTTTATCAAGTGTGGGTTGTTTGGATATAATGTACATGGCCTCCAATATCTGAAGTTTCTTTTTCCTGTGTGTATGAGTGAGGATTGTTGACTGAAATCTGTCTGATATTACCTAAATGGTTATGTTTTTCTGAGAAATTTTGTTTAATTGTACTCTGATCAATATACAGTATTTTGGTAATCATTTTCAATATTTTGCTAAACATTTTCAATATTTTGGTCATGATTTTCAATATTTTAATCATCATTTTCAATATTTTGATAATCATTTTCAATATTTTGGTAATGATCTTCAATATTTTGCTAAACATTTTCAATATTTTGGTAATCATTTTCAATATTTTGGTAATCATTTTCAATATTTTGGTAATCATTTTCAATATTTTGCTCATCATTTTCAATATTTTAATAATCATTTTCAATATTTTGATAATCATTTTCAATATTTTGGTAATGATTTTCAATATTTTGCTAAACATTTTCAGTATTTTGGTAATCATTTTCAATATTTTGGTAATCATTTTCAATATTTTGGTCATGATTTTCAATATTTTAATAATCAGTTTCAATATTTTGATAATCATTTTCAATATTTTGGTAATCATTTTTAATATTTTGGTAATCATTTTTAATATTTTGGTAATCATTTCACCCCACTCCATGCAACAACGCCATTAAAACGCAAAAAAATGAGAGAAACCGAGAAAAATCATCATTAAGAAGAGAGAACAATAAAAGAAAAAGAATTTAGAAGACAGAATACAACGATTGGCATTGCATTTAAATCTTTGAATATCAAATTTAACTGAGAAGTAAGAATTTGAATGAGTTCCACAAGTGAAAAGTACGATAGAAGAAACTGTTAGCATAAAAATTACGGCTCTACTTAACAATTTCAAATTTAAGATGATGAGACCTTTCCGCCAATTTAGTACTGCGCTTAGATTCATTAAGTTCATGGAACAAAAAAAAATTCATCTGAACAATTACCATAAAAGTACTTATAGAAAAGACACAAGGAAGCTAAGTTGAAATAGTGAGAAATAACTGAAGCCTAGATGTTAAGTAAAGACCAATAACATTGCATAATCATCTTTTGATTTGCTTTAGAATATTTAAATACATAACAAAAACACCAGAACAGATATGGCAGAAATATAAAACAAAAAATATGTCTACTTACTGTTATCATCATTGTCAGTGTTGGCATAAAAAAAAGTCCCCGAATAGCATGTGGACAACCACAAAATAAAAAAAAATTCTTAAAGGATGCACAAAACGCATTTTAACATCTGAATCCTGCATACATAAACTAGAATCATGATGCAAGCATAAATTATGCATTATTTATACACACGAACGCTACTTGACAAGACCAATTCATGTGAAATCTGCTTAACCAATGAAAAAATGACAACACAAAAATATAGAAATACCTGAATTTGTTTTTCTGTCTCTTTTTTTTCCATAAATCATTCTGTGCTGAAGTTTTAATAATGACGAAACGTCTGGTTACTGGCCTATGATACATCATACGCTAAAAGTCTGCCTCCTCTACCGAGTGCCCATAGCTCAGTCAATTCGGTCGGTTTTCAGTCCTGGATGTCTAACCGTTCTGATGAGCTGTGATACAGCGAAACAAATCTGTCTGCGGATGACTATACACACACACACACACACACACACACACACACACACACATATATATATATATATATATATATATATATGTGTGTGTGTGTGTGTGTGTGTGTGTGTTAGTTACATTCTCCCCTTTTTTTTGCGAACCCAGACGATGTCATTTTTTTCTTTTCTTATTTATTTGATTTTATTCTATCTTTTTCTTTTCCTTTTCCTTTTCTTTTTCTTTTCCTTTATTTTTATTTTTATTTTATTTTATTATTTATTTTTTAATTTCTTTGCAATCTATTTATAAGGAAAAGTAGACTAATTTTTCTCCAGTTTCTGAAAGGTTTTTTTCTGTTGCTGAGGTGATGTGTCGTTCCCCGTGGGGATCTTCATATCGAAATGACCATTCAACATCTTTGAATTAATCCTTTTTTAATATATATATATATATATATATATAGAAAAGTTTTGTCATTTGCTTGAAGCATTGTGTATATTAGGTGTATGGTTAGGTCTTGAAGGCTGTCACAATGTGTTTAGTAAAATAAAGGAAGATAAAGCAGTTGTTGGGTATTACCTATTTATTATATATTAATATTTCGAGATCAAAATCTCATCTTCAGAATGATAGGAGAGCTTGTGTTCGAGTTCGTGTCTTTCAACGAATGGTCATTTCTGGCTGCTGCTGTTGTCATTAATTGTAGTGTGTGTGTGTGTGTGTGTGTGTAATACCCAACAACCTCTTTACCTTCCTTTATTTTACTAAACGCATTGTGACAGCTATCAAGACCTAACTCTCTCTATATATATATTGTTGTGGGAGCATTACCCACATATCAGAGTGAACTCATCCAGATTCTATTTAAGCCAGGAGAAAGTACTTGGCGGGGGACTAAGTCAAGTAATTGTAGTAGTATGTCGAAACTGTGGCAAAACTGGTCATTATGCAAAATAACTGCTGGTATGAAAATTCGACTAAGAAGACCAAGAAATCGGGCCAGACAAACGCAGTCCAGCGACAATGAAGAAAACAGTCAGTCAGTTAAGTGCCATACGTGATACACGCTTGGGCGATCATGTCTCGAAAGAGACATGACTGGCTTGACAGAAGATTATCCCGAAGTAGGTTGCCATTGCTTTCTGCGGTAGACTGGTTGACGACCAAGGCTATAGAACCCAATCTGTCCTGTTATTTGACTCATAGCTCGATGGGGAAGAGATGTATTTTATTAAGTAGTAATAAATGGGGGATCAGTTTATTACTTCATAACAATATAAAACTGATCCCCCAGTTTATGACCAGTAGCAGCCATAATCATTATTCCAACTATTATATTCAGTCAGTCAGTTAAGTGCCATACGTGATACACGCTTGGACAATCATGTCTCGAAAGAGACATGACTGACTGGGCAGAAGATTATCCCGCAGTAGGTTGCCATTGTTTTCAGCGGTAGACTGGTTGCCGACCAAGGCTATAGAACCCAATCTGTCCTGTTATTTAACCCATAACTGGAAGGAATAGACGGATTAATACCTTTCCCAATGTATTTGCGCGTAAGTGAATGCAATGAATTCGGCTGGAATTCGGACTCGGCTCTCCGATTTCTCGTTCCGAGCCGATATCCAATAACATTTTGCGTCAATACGTAACTGTAGAAATAGCAAATATGAAATTTAAACTGCAATTAGACAGTTGATCTGATCTGACGATTATTAATGTCCATACGTGACGTAGATTAAAAAGACCAACATTACTAAAAAGGAAAAAATCAGCAAGGTCTGTAACGGGAGAGAAACTGGATATCTTAGGCGAAGTAAGCCTTACCGTTACGCTAAACGAATCAACAAAAAAGATTAAGGCGTACGTCATGAAAAATACTACGAACTTATTTGGCACGGATTGGACTGAAAAATTTGACCTCGGAATTGTCCGCTAAACACATTTTGTAAAAACAGTCTACGACCTCAAAAAGTGAAGAATTAAAAAATGAACTAAAAAACGAATATGCGGACGTCTTCTCAGGAGACCTGGGAAAGTGTACCAAGATAAAAGCAAAATTCCAACTGA
Source organism: Ascarosepion bandense (assembly GCA_037127315.1). NCBI lineage: Eukaryota > Metazoa > Mollusca > Cephalopoda > Sepiida > Sepiidae > Ascarosepion > Ascarosepion bandense. The sequence continues at coordinate 777,231 of JBBBDQ010002112.1, forward strand.
AAGATAACGTAAAACCAGTCTTCAGAAAGAAAAGAAACATGCCATTCGCTGCCATAGAACAGATCGACAGGGAATTGGACAGGTTAGTCGACTCACAAATGTTAACAAAAGTAGATTTCTCGGAATGGGCAGCGCCTGTGGTGGACGTCAAGAAGAAAACTAATCAAATTCGAGTCTGCGCAGACGTCTCGACTGGTTTAAATGCAGCTCTCAAAGACCACCATTATCCTTTGCCTAGCCCGGAAGAAGTTTTTAACCGATTAAACGGAGGTAAAATATTCTCTAAGATCGATTTGTCGGATGCGTACCTTCAAATCGAAGTAAATAATGAATGCTCAAAACACGCATACCGGACTCTATAAATTTAATAGGTTAGCCTTTGGCATAAAGGTTGCCCCGGCTATATTCCAACAAAGAATGGACACAATGTTAGTGGACCTTGAATATGCGACCGCTTATTTGGACGACATACTAGTCCGAAGCGAGTCGCTTGAAGTGCATAAAGAACACATCAGGAGCGTATTTGGGAAGATAAAAGAATACGGTTTCAGAGTGAAAGAGTTAAAATGTGAGTTCTTTCTACCTCAAATAAAATATCTAGGGTTTATAATAGACAAAGAAGGGCGACGACCCGACCCAGAGAGAATCAAAGCCATTAAACAGATGCCCGCCCCACACGATGACCAATCTTTACAAAGCTTCCTTGGATTAGCTAATTTCTACCAAAGTTTTATAAAAAAAATATGCATGATCTCAGATGACCACTAAATAACTTGCTTAAGAAACATGTACGATGGAACTGGACTGACGAATGCCAGTCAGCGTTCAACGACATTAAAAAGACATTAGTCTCAGATCTAGCATTAACACATTACGACCGTAACTTGGAGATTATAGTAGCCAGTGATGCTAGTAGTTACGGTGTCGGTGCATGTATTCTGCATAAATTCCCAGACGGAACGAAAATGCCTATTGCTCACGCGCCTCACGATCCCTACTGCCAGCAGAAAAGCAATACTCACAAATTGAAAAAGAGGCATTAAGCATTATCTTTGCTACTACAAAGTTCCATAGATACTTATACAGAAGAAAGTTCATAGTGCAGACTGATCACAACCCATTTTTAGAAATATACGGAAATAAAAAAGGACTACCTGTATATGCAGCCAACAGATTGATACGATGGTGTACTATCTTACTCAAATACAATCTCAAAATAGAACATCTGTCATCTGAAAAGATCTGCCATGCAGACCGGCTTATCAAGATTGGTCCCGGAAAACAAGGATGTATTCGAGGACTCAATAATTGCAACACTGAGATAGGAACGGGGAAAAAAGGGCATGATAGCCAACATTATGAGAGAATTACCAGTTTCTTTGTCAGACATTAAAAGAGAGGCCTCGTCAGATGATTTTATTGTATCAAAAAAAAAAAATTAAATTAAAGGATAAAAATGTGCCGGAAGTATTTTCTTTATGCGACCAGGTACTACTCTACAACTATCAAGTAGTAATCCCTAAAACACTACAGAAGAAAATTCTGAGAGACTTTCATGCCGGTCATCCAGGGAAGAGCCGCATGAAAAGCTTAATGAGAGAATACGTTTATTGGACAAACATGGATAAGGATATCATCAACGCAGTGGAATCATGTAAAGGTTGCGCATTAGCTGCCAAAAGCCCACCAACAACCGGCAAACCATGGCCAAAGATTGAACATCCATGGGAATACATTCACATAGATTTTGCGGGTCCGATAGAAGATCACTACAACTTAATAGTAGTAGACAGTCATTCCAAGTGGCCTGAAGTTTTAAGGTGTAAAAGTCCTAAGGCGAATTTCACCATATCTTTTATACATGAGCTTTTCGAAAGGTTTGGCGTGGTGGATACAAATGACTCTGATTACGGAACACAGTTTCCGTCCAATGATTTCAAGAATTTTTGCGAACTTTTTCAGTTAAAACATTTGACAGCTCCACAGTATCACACTAGGTGTAATGGCTTAGAGGAAAGGTTTGTGGACACACTCAAAAGGGCTCTGAAGAAGGCACAAGGCACACCAACCGATCAAGTTTTACAACAATTCTTACAAGTTTACCGCATCACTCCCAACACAAACACACCTATAGGTCAGTCACCAGCCGATGTGATGTTCTCAAGGAAAATTAAATCAGTCTTCGACAAATTGATACCCAGACAGGCAAGGTTCAAAAGGACAATCACGCCTCTGAAGAAGCATTACAGATGCGTCGTGAAAGTATTATTCAAGTCATATAAAAATAACATGACATTTTGGGAGGTAGGATCAATAAAGCAGAGAATCGGGAACCTTATATATATATATATATATATATATATATATATATAATACAGGGTCCAAAAAAGGTGCACAAGCGGCAACTGAATCAATTGAAAAAATGTCGATTTAACGACACAGAAGAACTGCCAACCATAAGTGAAGAACCAATCGATATAATCTATGATAACTTTGATTTAGAATCCCATCAGGTTGCACCAGACAAGAGGAGACCTAATCGGAAAAGAAAAATTACAGACCCTCTGTGCAAAGACCCGAAGAGAAAGAAATACCGAGAATTTTCCACGGGGAAAACTCTTTCGGGGGATGTGTTGTGGGAGCATTACCCACATATCAGAGTGAACTCATCTAGATGCTATATAAGCCAGGAAACAGTACTTGGCGAGAGACTAAATCGGGTAACTGGCTGGAACCCAAAATGACCAGTTTAAGACCAGTTTTGAACCTATTCACAGCGGTGGATAGGTAATGTTTTGACCACTACCTGGGCGTGCGCGCTCAGGTTCCCCACGTTAAAAAAGACCTTGTGTCACATCTCTCTCAAGTGGGGGAGAAGGGTAAATATTACTAAGTCGGGTAACTGTAGTAGTAGCATTATTGCGATACTTCAAGACTCTGCTAAGCGCTTATATTTGATGGACTATCTGTATTTATTATATGCTGTATTGTACTTGGTATTGTTGTCAATATATGTATTTAACCCAATCCGTTGTGTTCGTGTTTTCTTTGAGTGGTCTTCAAACCAAGGCCACATCATATATATTTATCAAAAATGTGCTATGGTAATCAGTTTTTCCTTCAAAAATGTATTGTTGGTAATATTTTTCCTTCACAAAATGTATATTTTTCTATAGAAGTATATTTTTATGTATATATTTCTATAAAAGTGTATTTTTATACTTTCATAGTGTTTTGACCCGAGTTTGGTGGTCAACTATTTCCCCATAGCTGGAATCCTAACAGGTGCAACCACTCCGGGTCAGTGTGGACCTGGGAAAAACAGCAAATAAGAGGTGGTTCCATGCTGCTCACAACCTTCCAATCAGAGGACTTGCTGCCGGATGCAGTTTACCGTCATACCAAGGACCCAGTTTAAATGTAGACTAAATTTAAAAAAGAATTTCTTTTTTTTTTTGGTGGGGGGGGGGTTAAAATATATACAGTTTTCCTTTTGATTTTTCTTTTAGTCATATATATTACAAGTGTGTGTGTGTGTCGGGGTGGTGGTGGTGGTAGGATAGAGAACAAACTGGAAACACTTACAAATCTAGAATGTTTCACTATTTATTAAGGGTTAGGTTAGTTTATAATTTTCTTTTAATCGTCCGAGCAAGGCGTTAAGACCACTGATGTGCAGCGGTAAGAGTAAAAAGTTTAGGGGGCTACATAAGATTAAAAAGATTAGATAGGAGAAGAGTGAAGAGAAAAACGAACCAGTTAGAAAGGAGCAAGAGAAGGATGGGAATACAGGTGTGATGACAGCTGCAAAGGTGGAGAGAAAGGAAAGGATAGACAGGGCGGTGTAGAAAGAACTGGTGTCAAGTAGTTAAGTGATGGGTATTGACATTGCATTTAAATTCCTGGAGGTTGTAGCCATCAGGAGATTAAAGAGGAAGACGAACCAATTACAGGAGGCGTCAGAGAAAGGAGCAAGAGAAGGACGGGAATACAGGTGTGATGACAGTTGCAAAGGGGGAGAGAAAGGAAAGGATATACAGGGTGGTGCAGAAAGAAGTAGTATAAAGTGGTTTAGAGATGATTATTGACATTCCAGGAGGTTCTAGCCGTTAGGGAAGCAAGAATATGGAAGCGAGTTCCACAGGCGTGAAGTGCGAGAAAAGAAGCTGAAGGAGTAGAATTGTTTCCGATTTGGTCAGTATTCTATCATTCTATCTAATTCCAATCTATAATCGATCTTTATTTCCTGTACATCTATCTTCCTAGGTTAAAATTGTAGATATAAATAAATACAACAGCAAAGACAATGTTACTAAAAAACTAAGAAAACAAAATATCATATCAACGCATTCCGCGCGTTGAGGAAATGAATCACAAGATTTTTTTCCCGGTACCCCGACCACACGTATTTACTCGTGGTACTAGACTGATATCAAGTTCCCAGGTCCATCCTGACCTGGAGTGGTAGCACCTGTTAGGGTCCCAGCTATGGGCAAATAGTTAACCTCCAAACTGTGGTCAAAGCACTATGAAATTATAAAATAGACTTTTATATAATATATTCATTAAAAAAGACTTTTATAGAAAAATATACATTTTTGAAAGAAAAATATTACCTACAATACATTTTTGAAGAAAAATTATTACCATTACACATGTTTGAAGAAAAAATTCTCAGCAAAATATTTTTGAATACATTTTCAATTTTCTAAAATAAAAATTCGACTAAATCAACCTTCTCACTATAACCGAACATAAAAAATAAACCCCACTTTTTAGCATTAAATAACCTACATATGTTGATAGGCCATTAAACAAAACTTAAACTCAAATTCCACTCTAACAGTTTCTTTTCACCCACTTTCTGATTGTGAAACTCACTTCCATTTGCTTGCTTCCCTGATAAATTCAATCTCCACAAGTATCAATGAAACGACAATTTCCATCTTTTATGTTCTTGATTACCATCCATCTCTTATTTTTTCTTCAACATCCCAATCGCTACAATCTCCACAAGTATCAATGCAACGACAATTTCCATCTTTTATGTTCTTGATGACCTTCCATCACTTATTTTTTCTTCAACATCCCAATCGCTACAATCTCCACAAGTATCAATGCAACGATAATTTCCATCTTTTATGTTCTTGATGACCATCCATCTCTTATTTTTTCTTCAACATCCCAATCGCTACAATCTCCACAAGTATCAATGCAACGACAATTTCCATCTTTTATGTTCTTGATGACCTTCCATCACTTATTTTTTCTTCAACATCCCAATCGCTACAATCTCCACAAGTATCAATGCAACGATAATTTCCATCTTTTATGTTCTTGATGACCATCCATCTCTTATTTTTTCTTCAACATCCCAATCGCTACAATCTCCACAAGTATCAATGCAACGATAATTTCCATCTTTTATGTTCTTGATGACCATCCATCTCTTATTTTTTCTTCAACATCCCAATCGCTACAATCTCCACAAGTATCAATGCAACGACAATTTCCATCTTTTATGTTCTTGATGACCATCCATCTCCTATTTTTTCTTCAACATCCCAATCGCTACAATCTCCACAAGTATCAATGCAACGATAATTTCCATCTTTTATGTTCTTGATGACCATCCATCTCTTATTTTTTCTTCAACATCCCAATCGCTACAATCTCCACAAGTATCAATGCAACGATAATTTCCATCTTTTATGTTCTTGATGACCATCCATCTCTTATTTTTTCTTCAACATCCCAATCGCTACAATCTCCACAAGTATCAATGCAACGATAATTTCCATCTTTTATGTTCTTGATGACCATCCATCTCTTATTTTTTCTTCAACATCCCAATCGCTACAATCTCCACAAGTATCAATGCAACGATAATTTCCATCTTTTATGTTCTTGATGACCATCCATCTCTTATTTTTTCTTCAACATCCCAATCGCTACAATCTCCACAAGTATCAATGCAACGATAATTTCCATCTTTTATGTTCTTGATGACCATCCATCTCTTATTTTTTCTTCAACATCCCAATCGCTACAATCTCCACAAGTATCAATGCAACGACAATTTCCATCTTTTATGTTCTTGATGACCTTCCATCTCCTATTTTTCTTCTTCATCATCCAACTTGGGTTAAATTCCCACAAGTATCAATGCAACGATAATTTCCATCTTTGTATAGTTCTGATAATTCATCCATCTCCTATTTTTCTTCAACATCCAATCACGTAATCTCCACATGTATCAATGCAACGACAATTTCCATTCTAAAGGTTTTACGACTCAATTCCATCTTTATTTTTCTTGTACATCCTAATCGCTAATTCCATGTATTCAGTCGCAACGACAATTTCATCTTTAGTTCTTGATAATCATCCATCTTTATTTTTCTTTTCATCCAATTCAAGCAAGAATCTCCTACACAATTGTCCACAACACAATTATCTTTAGGTTCTTGATGACCTTCCATCACTATTTTTCTTCGAATATCCCAATCAGCGTTAACTTCCACAAGTATCAATAACGACAATTTCTTATCTTTAAGTTCTTGATTACCATCCATCTCTTACAGTTTTTTCTTCAACATCCCATAATCGCTACAATCTCTGAAAGTAACAACAACGATAATTTCCATTTCCCTTTATGTTCTTGATAATCTTCCATCACTTTATTTTTTCATCCAATCTGTTACACCGTCAAAGAATAATGCAACGACAATTTCCATCTTTATGTCTTTGATTAACACCACTTCTTTATTTTTTTCAACATCCCAATCTTTAATCTACAAGTAACAATGCAACGATAATTTCCATCTTTATAATTGACGACCTTCTCCACGCCTTTATTTTTTCTTCATCGATACCAATCGCTACACCTACAAGTAATTTAAATGTGAATGATACTTTATCTTTTATGTTCTTGATGACCATCCATCTTCTTTATTTTTCTTCAACATCCCAATCGCTACACCGTTATGAATACCGCAACGACAATTTTATCTTTATGTTTGATGATCTCCATCACTATTTTTTCTTCTACAGATCCCAATCGTTATAATCATTAATGCTAATACAATGCAAAATCGATAATTTCCATCTTTGTGTTCTTGATAAGACTCATCCATCTTTATTTTTTCTAACATCCCAATCGTTAAATCTCCAAAGGCATAAATTGTTAAACAATAATTTCATCTTTATGTTCTGGATGACCATCCATCTTCTTATTTTTCTTCAACATCCTTAATCGCTGCCAATCTACATGTATCAATGCAACGATATTTGATTTTTGCGTTCTTGATGACCTTCCATCACTATTTTTCTTCATATCCCAATCGCCAATCTCCAATAAGTATCAATGCAACAATTTCATCTTTATGTTCTTGATGACCATCCATCTTCTTTATTTTTTCTAATATCCCAATCGTTACAATCACAAGTATCAATGCAACGACAATTTCCATCTTTATGTTCTTGATGACCTTCCATCATACCATATTTTTTCTTCGACATCCCAATCGCTACAATTCCAATAAAGTATCAATAACGATAATTTCCATCTTTTTTATGTCTTGATGATCATCCATCTTTATTTTTTCTCTACATCCCAATCGCTACAATCTCCCACAGTGTTCAATGCAACACTTCTTAATTTTTATGTTCTTGATGACACCATCTCTTATTTTTTCTTCAATATCCCAATCGCTACAATCTCCATACACTAATGTGCAACGACACCTTCATTCTTTGTAGGTTCTTTTATAATCTTCCATCAATTATTTTTTCTTCAACATCCCAATCGCTACAACTCAAGCATCACCAAATGATACTCTAGTCTTTTATGTTCTTGATGACCATCCATCTCTATTTTTCTTCAACATCCCAATCGCTACAATCTCCACATGTATCAATGCAATGACAATTTCCATCTTTTATGTTCTTGATGACCATCCATCTCTTATTTTTTCTTCAACATCCCAATCGCTACAATCTCACATGTATCAATGCAACGACAATTTCCATCTTTATGTTCTTGATGACCTTCCATCACTTATTTTTTCTTCAACATCCAATATAATCGCCACAATCATGTAAGCATCAATGCAACGATAATTTCATCTTTTTGTATTCTTGATGACCATCCATCTCTTATTTTTTCTTCAACATCCCAATCGCTACAATCTCCACAAGTATCAATGCAACGACAATTTCCATCTTTTTATGTTCGAGGATCAATTCATCTTTGTCTTTTTCTTCTAACATCCCAATCGCTACAATCTCCATAAGTATCAATTAAACGACAATTTCCATCTTTTATGTTCTTGATGACCATCCATCTCTATTTTTTCTTCAACATCCCAATCGCTACAATCTCCACAAGTATCAATGCAACGACAATTTCCATCTTTTATGTTCTTGATGACCATCCATCTCTTATTTTTTCTTCAACATCCCAATCGCTACAATTTGGCTATATCAACGTGTAACGAGTACTCTATCTTTTATGTTCTTGATGACCATCCATCTCCTATTTTTTCTTCAACATCCCAATCGCTACAATCTCCACATGTATCAATGCAACGACAATTTCCATCTTTTATGTTCTTGATGACCATCCATCTCTTATTTTTTCTTCAACATCCCAATCGCTACAATCTCCACAAGTATCAATGCAACGATAATTTCCATCTTTTTGCGTTCTTGATGACCATCCATCTTTATTTTTTCTTCAACATCCCAACTGCCACAATCTCCACAAGTATCAATGCAACGATAATTTCCATCTTTATGTTCTTGATGACCATCCATCTCTTATTTTTTCTTCAACATCCCAATCGCTACAATCTCCACAAGCATCAATGCAACGACAATTTCCATCTTTTTTATGTTCTTGATGACCATCCATCTCCTATTTTTTCTTCAACATCCCAATCGCTACAATCTCCACAAGTACTAATGCAACGACAATTTCCATCTTTTATGTTCTTGATGACCATCCATCTCCTATTTTTTCTTCAACATCCCAATCGCTGCAATCTCCATGTATCAATGCAATGACATCATCTTTTATGTTCTTGATGACCATCCATCTCTTATTTTTTCTTCAACATCCCAATCGCTACAACTTCCACAAGTATCAATGCAACGATAATTTCCATCTTTATGTTCTTGATGACCATCCATCTCCATTTTTTCTTCTAACATCCCAATTGCCAATTCCACAAGTATCAATGCAACGACAATTTCCATCTTTAGTGTTCGATGACCATCCATCTCTTATTTTTTCTTCAACATCCCAATCGCTACAATCTCCACAAGTATCAATGACAATTTCCATCTTTATGTTCTTGATGACCTTCATCACTTATTTTTTCTTCAACATCCCAATCGCTACAATCTCCACAAGTATCAATGCAACGACAATTTCCATCTTTTATGTTCTTGATGACCATCCATCTCTTATTTTTTCTTCAACATCCCAATCGCTACAATCTCCACAAGTATCAATGCAACGATAATTTCCATCTTTTATGTTCTTGATGACCATCCATCTCCTATTTTTTCTTCAACATCCCAATCGCTACAATCTCCACAAGTATCAATGCAACGACAATTTCCATCTTTTATGTTCTTGATGACCTTCCATCTCTTATCTTTTCTTCAACATCCCAATCGCTACAATCTCCACAAGTATCAATGCAACGACAATTTCCATCTTTTATATTCTTGATGACCATCCATCTCTTATCTTTTCTTCAACATCCTAATCGTTACAATCTTCAAAGGTATAAATGCAACGACAGTTGCCATCTTTTATCTTCTTGATTCCCATTCATCTCTTATTTTTTCTTCAACATCTTCAACATCCCAATAGCCACAATTCCCAAAAATTTAAATGTAACGCCCGGTTTGACACTCCACCCACGTCTATTGAACAGGTGTAGAGGCTCATCCCTTGTTTTCTTGTTTAGGATGTGGTTTCCGGCTTTCTCATTTCCAATCTTTTCACTCTTACGTAGCCCCCTGCACATCAGTGGCGTTACCGCCTTGCTTGGGGTGATATGATTAAAAAAAAAAAATTCCCATCTATCTATCTTTTCTTAGACATCTGCTGTTACGTTTTTATTCTCTCACTGTAAGCCACTGTGCATCAGTGACATATCTGCCTTACTTGGGGTGAAATGATTTTTAAAATTTCGAACTGGAAATAAAGTAGAGGAATCTTTTGCCAGTTATATGTTTTGTTTCTCTTTCCTTATCAGTCCCAAAGTAACACGATTGCATGTAACATACGGTTTCCCAATCCCCCTGCGAAGTTTCAGTCGACGATACTAACTATTAAGTCAGTGAGTTAAATGTCATACGTGATACTTGCTTGGGCGATTATGTCTCGAAAGAAAAATGACTGACTGGACAGAAGATTGCCATTACATTCTGCAGTGGACTGGCTGCCAATCAAGGCGATATAACCCAATCTGACCTGATATTTAATCCATAGCTGGAGAAAGAAGAGACATTGAATACAATGAATTCAACTGGAATTCGAATTCGGCTCCACAACGCGCATCCTTATCTCACTACAAACGATTATCGTCGTCGTTGTCTTGCGGCCATTAGCCGAGATAGAACTCACGACACCCCTCCAGTATTCCCTGTGCATTTGGAACCCTGGCGCAGTTTACTGCGAAATCCATAATCTTGTCAAATAGCTGAATACTTGATGCTTCGCCAGGACTACCAAGGGTGTTTTTATTGTAACACCAACACTAGATGGGTGGCCTCCAGGCCCCATCCTGTTATTTAACCCATAACTGGAGGGAAGTGACGAATTAATACCTTTCTTAAAATTTCTTCTTTTGATGGAAAACAGCGTTCAGATTTTAAATTAGACAAAGCTCTAAATTTTTCGAAAATATGACGCAATTAAGGTGAGTTTCATAGATAGTAGGATAGCTTTAAATTTATTCGACCGTACGATTGAACAGGCCATTATTAACACATAACCATACAGCGGTTAAACTTAAGTGAGGTGTAAGATTATATTTTGAAGAAGATTTTGAGGACGACACTATCAATTACTAGAGACACAAGGTTATAAAATATAACATAACAGAGAGGCAGATAAGTCATTGAAACATGATATGATATACGTAAATACACGGAGAGTCGAAAATGGACTTATATATATATATATATATATATATATATACAGAGAGAGAGAGAGAGAGAGAGTGTGTGTGTGTGTGTGTGTGTGTGTGTGTGTGTGTGTGTGTGTGTGTGCGTGTGTGTGTGTGTTAGTGAGAGAAGTACCTAAAGAGACGTAAAGAAAGATGGAGCATTAGGCGACTACCCTGTAAACGCAAATGGAAAAACATATGTCATATGTTATATTTGATAATGGCATTTTTGATGTGTCATGTTGAAAATGGGGTTGGAGGGGTAATATTTGTTGTTTGACTTCTGGCGACAATGATCGATGCTTAGCCAGATGGCTTAATAGTTTGGGGGAAAAACAGAGAGGGACGGAAAGAAATAGGCTAGGCTAGGCTGGGCTAGCTAGATAGATATATAGTGGTATAGATTGATAGCGAGTTAGCTAGATAGATAGAGAGAAAGAAAGACTGACAGTCTGAGTGACATGTTCAAGACGAGATAGATAGATAGATAGATAGATAGATATGAACAGAATGACAGATAGATAGATAGATAGATAGATAGATAGATAGATAGATAGATAGATATGAACAAACTGACAGATAGATAGATAGATAGATAGATAGATAGATAGATAGATTGTACAGACTGATAAGAAGATAGATAGATAGATAGATAGATAGATAGATAGATAGATAGATAGATAGAACAGACTGATAAGAAGATAGATAGATAGATAGATAGATAGATAGATAGATAGATAGATTGAACAGACTGATAAGAAGATAGATAGATAGATAGATAGATAGATAGATAGATAGATAGATAGATAGATAGTAACGGTGTAAGACGTGTTAGAAACATATTCGGAATATATAGATTCATCAATAACAGAAAAGATTGCTTTAGATATGACGAGATTTGAATAGTTAATTGATTAAATAAAAGTACATATATACTCATATGGTCAAGAACACAATTCTATATAGCAATCTTGAAAACGTCGTTGTGCAAAACGCAAGATTGTAGAAACATGAGGGATAGGTCCATAGGAATGTGATGCAGTTGGATATTGTCCCCGGGAGATGGTTAGTATAACTCTTAGCATCCGTGTTTAGGTTCCATCAAGCTCCGGCTGTAAAGTTTTAGTTATTGACCTGGAAATGGCACCATATATTAACACTGCATCTACGTATCTTCCCTCCAGTTATGGATCAAATTATAGGACAGATTGGGTTCTATAGCCTTGGCTAGCAACCAGTCTACCGCAGAAAGCAATGGCAACCTCCTGCGAGATAAGCTTCTGTCCAGTGATGTCTCTTTTAAGACATGATCGCCCAAAGCGTGTATCACGTATAGCACTTAACTAACTGAACATAATAGTAGGAAACAATTAAAGCCGCTACTGGGCACAAAGTGAGGGATCTGTTTTCTGTTTTATGAAGTAATAAACTGATCCCTCATTAAGTACTACTTATTAATATAATGATATAATCCATGTCTTCTCACTCTAGCTATGAGCTAAATGGCAGGACAGATTGGGTTCTATAGTCATGGCTGGCAACCAATCTACCGTAGAAAGCAATGTCAACCTACTGCGGGATAATTTTCTGCCCAGTCAGTCATGTCGCTTTCGAGACATGATCGACCAAAGCGTGTGTTACGTATGGCACTTAGCTGACTGACGTTACTTCTGCGTATGAGTTCAGATAACTAATAAACTCTACATTTGCCTTGAATGACATTCGCTGTTATATGATGTTTCATATTGTGATGTCGTTTATAAATAATGTCTTTCTGGATAAGTAATGTCTTTCCAGTAATGTGTTTATTTCTATCTTAATTTTTACACGTACAAACACGCACACAAAAGATACACACTTTATCTGTAACGTGGTTGATACTGACTTGGCAGACCGGCTGCAGCCGCTCTCACACCGGCGTGATGTAGCTTCCCTGTGCCTCTTCTACAAGTACTTTCATGGCTTCTGCTCCGATGAGCTTAGATCACTGGTGCCGCCTAAGCACGAATTTACACGAGATACTAGATTAGCAACTAGGTCCCACCCTTTTACAGTTAAACAAATAAGATGTAACCATAAATTCTACTCCAACAGCTTCTTTTCTCGCGCTTCCCGCCTGTGGAACTCCCTTCCACAAGTCTGCTTTCCCGACAGTTACAATCTCCAGGTGTTTAAATGTAGGGTCAATAGACACCTCCTATCACACAAACTCCCAACTATTCTCACAACACTCTCATCTACCCAACCCTCATTCTCGGTATCCTCACCCGCCTATCACCCACCCTCTGTTATTTCCTATATTTAATCAGTCTTTCTCCACTCTACGTAGCCCCCTGCACAGTAGTGGCAGTGACATGCCTTGCTCGGGGTGAAACGCTTATAAAAAAAAAAAAATTAAGTGCTTATATGAAAAATTAAATACAATTTTCCTAATTCAAGAAATGAAATGAGAACGTGCCCCCTAAATACGAATTTGCACGAGATACTAGATTAGCAACTAGATCCCACCCTTTTACAGTGAAACCGATAAAATACAGCCGTAACTTCTACTCCAACAGTTTCTTTCCTCGCAAACAAAACAAAAAAAAAAACTCTCAAACATTAATAAAAGCCAAATATGTCGAAAAAGCCGGAAGTCAAAATGACAACGAATGAAAAAGATAGAAGAAAAGAGAAAGAGACAAAGAGAGAGAGAGAGAGAGAGAGAGAGAGAGTGTGTGTGTTAATGTAATATGAAGAAAAAACGATGAAAAGCTCAAATAATCACGGCACTCTACACGTTCGCGAAGATCTATTTAACATAAAATATTAAGCGATACATCTGTATAGAGCTGAATGGTATTACCCAGTATAATATGATATACTAGCAGTATATCCCGGCGTTGCTCGGGTGTAATGAAAGCTTTAAAACTAACCCATGGTCCTGGAGCTCAGACTCTTTGGACGTTGGCACGAAAGACTAAAAAGCAATAGTTGTTTCCAGTTAAAGCGAAACCGTAGACTGAAAGAAAAATGAATGGATGTAAGTCAAATTTTGATTTCCTGGTATCGATATCAAATCAGTTTTTTCGTCGTAAACTGAATTTTGAAGGCTAAATAAGTCCTTTGAGTAAATGGTATCTTGGCTGAGACTAAGAACTACAATTATACCTACTTAGAGCCAAACCTAATATAAAGGTGCTGAAAAATACAGACATACAGGCAAATAAACAGACGCACACACAAACATCTTGCCTTTTATATATATATATATATTATCGATTTTCTGCACTATTGTAAGAACTGCAACCTTGAAACTTCTGAATATTGTTTCTTATGTCTTTGTCTATGAGTGAATGAAATTTGATTAAAATCGGACCACTCCTTCTATAAGCCGATTTTTTCGATTATCGATTTTCGATATTTATGGGGGATACCTCGACACAAAACCTAGCTGAGAACACTCGCAGACGCTTATAGTACAACTGTGTAAATTTTCAAGAAAATCATTTCAGGCGTTTCGGAGTCTATAGATAACGGACACACATACACAGGGACACACACACACAGAGACAAAGTTCCATTTATAAATAAGTTTGGATGTAATGAAAAACTCAACAGATCATCTAAAGTGGTTGAACCTATGTGTTCAGTTTTCCTTTATATATATATATATATAAAACATCTAAACATTTTTAATAATACATATAGGTATATATTTTAGTGTATCGAAGCAGCAGATAATTTTCTAAACATATACTGTTAAATATAAGAGACAATGAATGTCTATTATGCCTAATCATGAATCGTTCTAAACGTCGTATTTTGACTTTAATTCTAGGTGAAAATAAAGACAAAAATTTCTCCAACATTTGAATAATTTTTTTAAGTTGGTTCTTAGCTTTCGGCTCACATGAGCCATCTTCAGAGAAGTTACAGGGACGTTAACATAAAAACATCCACCATCAAAGACGATTTTATCTTGTGTTGACATAAAACTTTGCTAAGCAACGACAACAATCACCAAATAGCAAACGCAGTTCGTAAATTTGTAATGAGGTTCTGTGACGTCACACCGCGTGAGAGCTCTAAATGATAACTGAACCATATATTTAAATGCAATGAAATGCGTTATGACCAGATTTAATCATGATTTTATTAGGTGTGGGTTGTTTGAATTTAATGTAGATGGTCTCCAATATCAGAAGGTTCTTTTTACTGTGTGTATGAGTGAGGATTATTATATTGTTGACTAAAATCTTTCTGATGTATAGATATTTGAACAAATTCTTTATCATACAAAATTTTATCATAGCCAGGAATAAGCGTAATTTAAATGACATTTTTACTAAAAACTAAAACACAACCGCTTTCGTCCCATCCTTATCAAGTTTATTTTTGGGATTAAGAGACGTGTAAAATAAAATGTGATAAATGATGTGGTCGAAAAAAATGCAAGGAAAATTAGAGTCCAGTAACATTGAAACCCGACCAGCAATCCCACTATTTACAGAAGGAAGACCTGCGGGATTTAATGTACAAAGACGCTAGAACCTTTAAATGATATAAAGAGTGGGACCATGATAAAATAGAGAAACGGTCATCACTCAATCCAAAAACACAATTCCTGCTATTTATAACATGTTGTCTATTGCAAAACATGTTATAAATCACAGGAATTGTTCTTAGATGGAATGATGACAGTTTCTCTATTTTATCAAGATTCTACTTTTTATTTAATTGGAGTAGATAGACTAAAGTATCGCCCGGTTCACACTCCACCCACATCTATTGAACAGGTGAAGAGGCTCATCCCTTGTTTCCTGTTTAGGATGTGGTTTCTGGCTTTCTCTTTTTCAATCTTTTTACCCTTACGTAGCCCCCTGCGCATCAGTGGCGTTACCGCCTTGCTTGGGGTGATATGATTAAAAAAAAAAAAAATCATTTAAAGGCTCCAGAGTCTTTGTATATTAAATCCCGCAGGTCTTCCCTCTGTAAACAGTGAGATTTCTTGTTGGGTTTGAACGTTTTTGGACTCTAATTTTTCTTGCATTTTTGTCTACCATATTTATCACATTTTATTTTAAACGTCTCTTATTCCCAGAAATAAACTTGATAAGGCTGGGACCAAACCGGTTGTTTTTTTAGTTTTTATTAAAAATGCCATTTAAACTACGCTTATTCCTGGTTATTATATATATATATATATATATATATATATATATAGGACAAATATTTTTTTAAACTGACAGATAGACACTTTCCAAAAGGATCATGTTGGGGAGTCACCCCTTTTCACACACTCTCTAGATTCTTCCATGGTATACAAATAATCCTTCCTACACAGAACGGGTTGTTGTTGTTGTTGCTGTTCTTGTTAGAGTTGGTGATTGTCAGAGCAGTTGAACGCCGCTCGTTGGTCAGCAAGAATATAGACTATTACCCGGACTTACTTCTTATATATATTTGACTCCTACTAACAAGTATTCCTGAATCTACTAACCGTCTACAAGTTGTATATCAATATACTTACATTTTTCCTCTCATATCTGTTTTTGTTATTATTATATTGTGTGGTTTCCTAAACAAGAATGCACAACAGATTAGAACTAAACAAAATTGTCAATAGAAACACAATCAAGCTAAGTTATAGTTGTACTATTAATTTAGATAGTTTCACAGAAAACCAAAATGTCAGAAATTTAGAAAGCATTGTACAAAACAAGACCACTAATAAAGAAGGCAACTACAGGGACAAATATAAATGCCAACTTCAAGGACTTTGCACTACAAAAGAAGTCATTTACAAGGCAAAAGTACATAACTTATAATTTCTTGTAATTTTAAAAATTGCGCGTTCAAAAATTCCCTGTCGCGTGAGCGTTACAAAGAAAAAACCGTTACATGAGCGTTCTTAAAAAAAAGGTAAACGGTAAAATCAGTTATTGAAAATCGTCTGAAGACACCACTCATGGTAGAAATCTGGGTCGCGTAATAACTCGATTATAAATAGGATATATATATATATATATATATATATATATATATATATATATATATATACTAGCAGTATAGCCCGGCGTTGCTCGGCTGTAAGGAAAGCTTTAAAACTAATCCATGGTCCTGGAGCTCAGACTCTTTGGACGTTGGCACGAAAGACTAAAAGGCAATAGTTGTTTCCAGTTAAAGCGAAACCATAGACTGAAACGAAAATGAATGGATGTAAGTCAAATTTTGATTTCCTGGTATCGATATCAAAAAAATTTTTTCGTTGTAAACTGAATTTTGAAGGCTAAATAAGTCCTCTGAGTAAATGGTATCATGGCTGAGACTAAGAACTACAATTATCTCTCCCCGAAGTAAAAACTAAAATAAAAGGGCTGAAAAAATACAGACATACAGGCAGCTAAGCAGACACACACACACACACACACACACACACACACACACACACACACACACACACAAATATCTTGCCTTATATATATATATATTATCGATTTTCTGCACTATTGTAAGAACTGCAACCTTGACACACACACACACACACACACACACACACACACACACACAAATATCTTGCCTTATATATATATATATTATCGATTTTCTGCACTATTGTAAGAACTGCAACCTTGAAACTTCTGAATATCGTTTCTTATGTCTTTGTCTATGAATGTATCAAATTTGATTAAAATCGGACCACTCCTTCTATAACCCGATGTTTTCGATTATCGATTTTCGATATTTATCGGTGGTACCTCGACACAAAATCTAGCTAAGAATACTCACTGACGCTTATAGTATAACTGTGTAAATTTTCAAGAAAATCGGTTCAGCCGTTTCGGAGTCTAAAGGTAACGGACATATACACAGACACAGAGACATAGTTCCATTTATAAATATGTTTAGATATTAATCATACAAAAGTATTTAAGCAGGCCATGAGTTTATGCTCGTCCATCGCCTATTAACCCAGTCTACGAAAGCTCATTTATACACAAGTGAAATGCAATAATAAACAATAACAAATAATTTAGTAATCAATAATAAATAGTGACTAAAATGTCACCAAACAACACTACAAAATAACTACAAATTATTGAATACGGGTTTACAATTATTTCTACTCGATAGCCTCTAGAATAATTTGAAACAACAGTTTCCACCCACACAATAGCCATTAAGATAATAATAAAAACCATTGCTTCTATAGTGAATGACAAACGGCATGATTATTGCCTTCATGAATAAAATTAACTGTTACCACTTGAGTTTGATCTGAGTGTCCATTTTTATATTTAAATACGTTTCATCCCTTATACTGAGCGCTTTTACGTCGAAATGTAGCATATCTGAAGACTAAGTGTATCTATGATGTATATTTGGGCAGAAACCTTTCTTTCAGACATGTTTCATTAAATCCTCCAACAAGGAAGATTTAATTAATTTTCTATAAAGTTTTTATAGCATCATAACTTTTTACGAGGGTTATTCAATAAATAAGGTGAATTTTTTGGTATAAGGACTTCTACGAGGGTCATTCAATAAATAAGGTGAATTTTTTGGTATAAGGACTTCTACGAGGGTCATTCAATAAATAGGGTAAATTTTTCGGTATAAGGACTTCTACGAGGGTCATTCAATAAATAAGGTGAATTTTTCGGTATGAGGACTTCTACGAGGGTCATTCAATAAATAAGGTGAATTTTTCGGTATAAGGACTTCTACGAGGGTCATTCAATAAATAAGGTGAATTTTTCGGCATAGAACTTCTACGAGGGTCATTCAATAAATAAGGTGAATTTTTCGGTATAAGGACTTCTACGAGGGTCATTCAATAAATAAGGTGAATTTTTCCGTATAAGGACTTCTACGAGGGTCATTCAATAAATAAGGGTAATTTTTCGGCATAGAACTTCTACGAGGGTCATTCAATAAATAAGGTGAATTTTTTAGTATAAGGACTTCTATCAGGGAGTTTCAATAAATAAGGTGAATTTTTCGGTATAAGGACTTCTACGAGGGCCATTCAATAAATAAGGTGAATTTTTCGGTGTAAGGACTTCTACGAGGGTCATTCAATAAATAAGGTGAATCTTTCGGTATAAGGACTTCTACGAAGATCATTCAATAAATAAGGTGACTTTTTCGGCATGAGGACTTCTACGAGGGTCATTCAATAAATAATGTGTTACTATGGTTACTGCTCCTATTTTTGAAAAATGTTGTACCTGGACGTCTACATTTACAAAAATCGGAACGTTTTCATGTATACGTAAAAGAAATAGCCCTATGTGACACCTGTATTAAGTAAAAGATCTGAAATAATGGGCTTGTGAAGATAATTTTCGTTTCGGGATATGATACGGAGTTAGGGAGAGCAATAATAAATTTCGACGCGTGCCATGTCCTTTCAGGACATAGGCGATAATCGACTTCCACTTGGCTCTGTCCCTTGTCACTCTCAATATTTTTTCTCTTGGTATCTCTAAGCCACTCTCTCTCCACCATCCATTTGCTCAGACCTAACAAGTACGTCTCACGCTGCTTTCCCTGTCTCTCCTTCCCTTTATCTGACCTGTGAGTATTAAATTCTCTAGGCTTTCCTTCCTCATTATGCGTCACAGGGAGCTCATTTGTCTCTTCCTGATATTTAGTATGAGTTTTTTCTCGTTTGCATCCTTTCCAACACCTCATCGTTGCCTACGTGCTCCGTCCATGGTATCCTCAGCATCCTTCTGTAAAACCACATTTCTGCTGCCTCAAGCCTCTCCTTCATCCTTGATAATATCGTCTAGCATTCACTTCTACGCAGAAGGAAAGATATCACATTGCGATCCAGCACTCTTCCGCTGTCATGAATGAAAGTAAATTATATGGAAAAAAATGTGCTATATTTAACCATTTTTGTTCAAAGAAAGAGAAAATAAGCAAAAATCTCACAGAGACATAAAACGCAACTAAGAAAATAAACAAACGCGAGAAAGTTAAGAAAATAAGCGATTCAGGAAAACAAAAGATGACGTTTAAAACTTTGAAGATTGTAGGTTAAAGGAAATCAAATATCTGGGGAGAGTTCCTGTTGTGGATTCCGAGTGAACAACAAACCAGATAGATAGATAGATAGATAGATAGATAGATAGATAGATAGATAGACAGATAGATAGATATATAGATAGATAGATAGATAGATAGATAGATAATGAAGCAATTGAGATAGATAGATAGATAGATAGATAGATAGATAGATAGATAGATAGATAGATAGATAGATAGATGTGGGTTCGGAGTGAAGAACCACACAAAATAATAAAACAGATAGATAGATAGATAGATAGATAGATAGATAGATAGATAGATAGATAGATAGATGGATGTGGATTCTGAGTGAGGAACTACACAAAAATAATGAACAACAAAACAGATATTTGAGAGAGAAAAAAAGGTTATATTGAACGTAAATATACAAACTGGAACGAAGGTTAGTAATCCAGGAATACGATTAGTAAGGAATAATCTGCGTCTAGAGATAATATGCAAAAGAAGTATTGTCCAATATTTTATGTAAAATTCATAGAAATTGTAAATCTTTTATGTCTTATGCTTTACGCCCCTTTATTTTCTTCTCCTTGCATTTTAATATTTTTCATTTTGTGTTTCTATATTTTTAATTTTTAAATTTTATTTTTATCTATTTGCAATCTTTAAATATTAAAATTTTTAATCTTGTTATTAAAAAAAGCAGTAATTTAATTTTATAACAATTAATTCCCATGATCATCGATTGAACTTAAATTCAAACCTTTTGAACTGTCAGTTTGAAAGGTGCACTTGATGATTGCACAACGCATGAAACTCCGGTTCATGTCATAGACGTAGGATAATATATATATATATATTGTCATGCGCAGACAGATCTGTTTCGCCGTATCACAGCTCATCAGTACGGTTAGACTCCGATTGCTTTTATTACCCAGGATCGAAACCCGACCGAAATGGCGACAGTCGTCGACTCTACCCCTGGGCTATGGGCGTTCGTTGGAAGTAGGCAGACTTTTTAGCATATATCATTATACGCGCCCAATAGCTAGGGCGCTCTAATTCATTTCACTGAATGAGCGATGCGTACATGCCAGAGTAGCTACTGTTTATCAAAGTCTACTATTTTTCCAGAGTGCTCAATCAGGGTGTGAGAGCTTAAATATTGTCATCCGCAGACAGATCTGTTTCGCCGTATCACAGCTTATATATATATATATATATATATATATATAATACTGCCCTGTTCATACATTGAGCGCTGTTTTATTAACAGCTGAATAATAGTACTAAACTGCGTCTAGAGATTATATGCAAAAGAGGCATTGTCAAATATTTTATATAAAATTCATAGATATGTGTTATCCAAGGAAATAATTTGTACTATTATGTATAGCGAGTAAGCATGAAAGCAATTAAGTGCCAGTTTTCAATTTCAGATTCATATTTAGTATTTTTTTCAGTGATTATAGCAATTTGTAGTGTCAAGAGATTATTTGCAAGAACTAGAATTTAGTAGTATGGCTCGTAAAAAATGAACGAAAAGAACTATATAATCAAAGAAGTTAGCAAAGGAAAGTCTTTGCTTCAAGTTTCTAAGGATTTGAAAAGGGATCATCGAACAATCAAGAAAATCTTTCAAATTGGAATTCAACCAAGGAAAAAAAGTCTTGGGCTGAATTCAGGAATTTAAGAAAGCGAGATTCATCACATATCCGAAGAGAATTCATAAGAAACCCAAATGCTTCAAGTACGTTCATATCTGAGGCCGCTGGTGATCCTATTTTGTCGAGGGAAACAAGGTGTAAAGCATTAAGGAAAACTTGCTGATGTAAACAATCAAATCAAAAAACATAAGGAAAGAAGATTTGCAGTGAGCAAAACATATATGAAAACTGATTTCAGTAAAGTGCTTTTTATAGACGAATCAAGGATCACCCTCGATGGGACCGATGGATGGGCTCGGGGATGGGTTTGCAAGCAACAGAACTAAAACAAAAAAAATTTAAACGCCAACAAGGCGGCGGTGGGATCATGATATGGGCTGGAATTATTGGTAATGAGCTCGTGGGTCTATTATCATTGAAAAGACGGGGTTAAAATGAATTCCAAAAGTTTCTGTGATTTTCTAGAGCAATATTTCGTTGAATGGCTTGATAACCAGTCTTTAGCCAAGCGTAGATCTATGATCTTTATGCAAGACAACGCACTAAGTCATGCATCAAAGTTTACTAAATCCTGGTTGAAAGAAAAGGGATTTGTTGAAGATTCTCTTCTGGACTGGCCTTCAAATAACTGTGACTTGAATCCCATTGAGAACCTGTGGAGCATCCTCAAGAGAGGTATTTATTCTAATGGAAGACAATTCAGCAGCAAGTGGGGCCTCTGGGAGGTAGTTAAAATTGCTGCAAACAAATTACCAGCTGCTAAAATTGCAAATCTAACATCAGATGTCGACAATAGGCTGCTAAGAATTATTGAAAAGAAAGAAGCATGTGTGCAATACATTTTAGAGGGTTCTTATTATTTTTTGTTAATATATTTTTTATTTTTAAAATAAAATGTTTTTTTAATGTTTTTTCTTTAAGAAATTGACGAATTTGTTCTTAAATCTTTTAATATTATTTTTACATTAGTTTTATAAGGTATACTAATGTAAGCGTATCAAAATAAATAGTTGCAAATAAACTACTGACAGTCAAATTAATCTGTTTTGTTAACAGAGTAAATTTTTTCTAACCTAAAACAAGCTTTTTCTCTCACTATATATCTAAGCCAATAATATTAAGTAGAATCTAAACAACATCATAATAGGACTTTTTATATTAAAGACGCAACTATTTATGCCAATTCATAACTTGCATATAATCTCTAGACGCAGTTTATATATATATATATATATATATATATATATATATATATATATATATATACAAGTCTTGGAGTGAAGTTGTGTTGAAATAGTATATCCGTGTAATATTATTCTGTCAGAGTGGAGCTCAGAGCTACTATGCCAACTGACGCAGTATTCTCTGTGTAACTTCGGGTTCGTTCGGTAATTTACGGATCAGTCCCGATGTCTCTCACGGATCTCTCTATGGCAGGAGTATATTTATACTCAAGATGAGTCCATTATCATAGAAAAAGTGGAGATCCCACAACAGTTCCACAAGTGAGAAGTGAAGGAGAAGAAACTATTATAATAGAACCTACGGTTACATCTAGCTATTTAAACGGTAATACGATGAGATCTAATCGCCAGCCTATTAGTGCAATTATATTCACGCAGTCAATATCCCAAGGAGAAGAGCTCATCTGAACAATTTCCATGGAAATATTTAGAAAAGGCACAAGAAAATAGAAATTATAATATTATAGACCTTTGTTTAGATATTAACGAGAGTCTAGGGATCTATAGCAGAAACGCCAGATGAGATGTGGCAGCAATATTCAGTGCCTTATAAATGTGTAAGTTGGAGAAGAAAGATTGTCTAGCACGGCAGAGTGATTTGTTTGTTTTGTTTGTTTAACAGCATATCAATTTTAATTTTATTGGGAGCTTTGAAGTAATAAAATATGATATATGTTATTCTACTTTCACAATTGAATACACGGTAACAGCTTTTGAGATTTCACTCTCCCGATCGACTCAGTCGATTAAAAATTTAATTGGGCGATTAAAGTTTATTGCTTTACTCGCCCGCGGTCGATTAAAAGATCTCGCAATGAAACGTGTCCCTTCCAGTATTGAAAAAGGAAAACTGATTCCTTTACAACCCAAAAGTATGCCATTGAAGATTCACAAGTTACTTAGAATGACCTATAATGATCTTTTATCGTCCCGGTGAGTGTAAACATTCGTTTGATTAGCGTTTTCAGAGTGGAGGCAAAATCTTTCTGTCGCCCAGATTAAAGACGCTCACAGATTTTTAGAAGTTCATTTGGAAAAATATTATCCTTAAATGAACATCTATATTTTCTCTCCGCTTACGTAAAGTAAAAACGAACATTTGAAAGAAAGAAAAAAAAAACGCATACTTCTTTCAACCGGGCACAGAAAAAGAAATTGTACAAGTTAGTATTTTTTATTATAGAAAATCTTTGAGAAAATCAGATTTGTTATTTTTTGTCATCTATAAGATGGAGGTTGTAGTCAAAGAAAAGAAAGAAATCGCGAATTTAGATAACTCCACTCAAATGCCAAAAACAACAAAAAAAAATGCAGCATATCATTATGTTAAAACTGCTCAAAGTTTTATCATCAAAATGTTTATGCTATTATTAAAAGGAAATATCAAATTTCGGTGTTATTATTTTAAAAAAATCTTTAAAATCCTTTCTAACACGTTCGAAATTTTAATTAAAATTTCATTTTTTGTTTTTCGTCAGCGATTCACGCTATATTTAGGTAAGGTGACTATTAAAAAATGAAGTCGGTCGAAAAAAATGTTTTATGGAGAGTAAATATTCCCTCGCACTCGACCGCCGGTCCAGGGATTTCTTTTTCAAATCTCAAAGGCTGCATGATAGATTATACTCAGGTTTTGAGCATATACAAGCTTGTGTGGAAACACTAACTGCAGGCTTTGATATGTTGCAGTTTTCTTGAAATTATATTTTGCAATACACTTTGAATTCTTTAAAAATTCTAGGATATTATATGAATGAATGTCATAAAAGAGTTCTTTCATGTTAGCTGTTTGGCTGGTTTGTTTAGCGGTATTTTAAAATGTAAGGATTATTTCGTATCGAAATCTAAATACAGGTACACACACACATACTCACTACAATTAACGACAGCAGTAGCAGCGAAAGAGGACCATTAATTTAAAGGGACGGTCAAGCGGCGGACAACTTGAAACCAAGCTCTCCTATCATTCTGAAGATGAGATTCTGATCTCGAAATATTAATGAATAATAAATAGGTAATACCCAAAACCTTCTTTACCTTCTTTTATTTTACAAAACGCATTGTGATTGCCTTCAAATATTTACCCATACACTTTATATACACAATGCTTCAATCAAATAACAAAACTCTCCTGTTGTAGCCGTCAGGAAAGCAAGAATAAGCAAGCGAGTTCCACAGGCAGGAAGTGCGGGAAAAGAAGCTGCAGGAGTAGAATTGTCGTCTGCATCTGGTTGATCTAACTGTGAATAGGTGAGACCCAGTTGCCAGTCTGGTTGCACGAGTAAACACCTGCTGCGGAGGCACCAGTGACTCAAGCTCGTTGGAACAGAAGCCATGGAAGTATTTATGGAACAGACAAAGGGAAGCCACTTCTCGTCGGAGGGAAAGTGGCTGTAGTCGAATCGCCAAGTCTGAACCTATCACATTACAGCAGTACTTCATGCACGGACGAATGGCTGATTTGTATATATGCAGGATGGTTTCAGTGACCCAAACTTCCTAGCAGTGGATTTAGCTATTGACTCAATGTACTGGTTCCACTTGAGATCAGAAGAGAGGGTAAGGCCGAGGAGGCGCAGAGTATTGCTTTCGGGAAGACTCGCTTGGTCCATGTTTATGGGAGGCAGGAGAGGTTGCCTGTGATGATTGACAGACAGCAGCTTGGTCTAAGACGCATTGAAATTTACAAGCCACTTCTTACCCCAATTCACCACTCTTAACTACTTGACCCTACTTCTTTCCACACTGTCCTGTAGATCCTTTCCTTTCTCTCCACCTTCGCAACTGTCATCACACCTGTATTCCCATTCTTCTCTTGCTTCTTTCTAACTGGTTCGTCCTTCTCCTCACTCTCCTCTAATTCTTTTACTCTTATGTAGCCCCCTGCTCATCAGTGGCGTTACCGCCATGTTCGGGGTGATATGATTAAAAAAATCTAAATATTTTTAACACAGTGGAATAAAAAATAAAAATGGTATAAAGAATGGTATAAATTGTATGAAATGGTATAAATGGTATAAAAAATAAAAATGGTATAAAAATCTAAATATTTTGAACACAGTGGTATAAAAAATTAAAAATGGTATAAAAAATGGTATAAATTGTATGAAATGGTATAAATGGTATAAAAAATAAAAATGGTATAAAAATCTAAATATTTTGAACACAGTGGTATAACAAATAAAAATGGTATAAAAAATGGCATAAATTGTATGAAATGGTATAAATGGTATAAAAAATAAAAATGGTATAAAAATCTAAATATTTTGAACACAGTCAACTCAACACATGATAGTTGGCATCAGCTATGCTGAATGAAGGCAAAATCAGTATTTACAATATTCGGACTATTATGCTCATCTTTATTGCCATTTGTACAACGTTTCAGCTGTTGTACGCCCCCGGCCTTATTCAGGTGCTAGGAATTCCGAACCGAACCCTTTATTACAATCACCGGGCATTGTATTCTTAAGGTCACATGTCCCAGTGAATATAGACGTTGGTTAGTTACATGACTTGACTTTTAGTGTTGCGAGTTCAATATCAGGCTATAGCAGTCGTGAACAATTAACTCGCAGGGTTAGCGGGAGATAACTCTTGACTTCCAATGGAGACTTTACGCAAGGAATGGAGTTCATATACTCCAGTGATAGTAATAAAGTGTTCGGGTTGAAATTCCTAGCACCTGAAGAAGGCCGGAGTGCACAACAACCGAAACGTCGTACAAAAGGCAACAAAGATGAGAACAATATTTCGAATAATGTAAATTTTGTAAAGACTACCTCATCTTAGAAATATAGATAAATAGAATGATCTATTATTAAACGTCGTACAAATGGCAACAAAGATGAGGACAATAGTCTGAATAATGTACATTCTGTAAATACTACCTCATCTCAGAAATGATCTATTATTAAACGTCGTAAACAAAGACGAGGACAATAGTTTGAATAATGTAAATTTTGTAAATATTACCTCATCTCAGAAATATAGATAAATAGAATGATCTATTATTAAACGTCGTACAAATGGCAACCAAGATTGAGGACAATAATCCGAATAATTTAAATACTGTAAATACTATCTCATCTCAGAAATAAAGACAAATAGAATGATCTATTATTAAACGTCGTACAAAAATGGCAACAAAGATGAGGACATTAGTCCGAATAATATAAATACTGTAAATACTACCTCATCTCAGAAATATAGACAAATAGAATGATCTATTATTAAACGTCGTTCAAATGGCAACAAAGATGAGGACAACAGTCCGAATAATGTAAATGCTGTAAATACTACGTCATCTCAGAAATATAGACAAATAGAATGATCTATTATTAAACGTAGTACAAATGTCAACAAAGATGAGGACAACAGTCTGAATAATGTAAATTTTGTAAATACTACCTCATCTCAGAAATGATCTATTATTAAACGTAGTACAAATGTCAACAAAGATGAGGATAACAGTCTGAATAATGTAAATTTTGTAAATACTACCTCATCTCAGAAATGATCTATTATTAAACGTCGTACAAATGTCAACAAAGATGAGGACAATAGTTTGAATAATCTAAATTTTGTAAATACTACCTCATCTTAGAAATGATCTATTATTAAACGTCGTACAAATGTCAACAAAGATGAGGACAATAGTTTGAATAATCTAAATTTTGTAAATACTACCTCATCTCAGAAATGATCTATTATTAAACGTCGTACAAATGTCAACAAAGATGAGGACAATAGTTTGAATAATCTAAATTTTGTAAATACTACCTCATCTCAGAAATGATCTATTATTAAACGTCGCACAAATGTCAACAGAGATGAGGACAATAGTTTGAATAATCTAAATTTTGTAAATACTACCTCATCTCAGAAATGATCTATTATTAAACGTCGTACAAATGGCAACAAAGATGAGGACAATAGTTTGAATAATCTAAATTTTGTAAATACTACCTCATCTCAGAAATATAGATAAATGCTGAAGGCAAAATCGGTTCTTTGCGATTACAAATAAAAAAAACACAATATCGTGTTAGCGGCGTTGAATCGTAAAAATCATTTCTTGCCCCTGACTAACAACGGATTAAAGGTCATTTTGGAGATTTACTGCCTGTTCTGCTTTATCAGATTACGATTAAGACATGAATAAATAGTTATGTCGTCAGCGTAAATATTAAGTAGGAGAATACTGATGCTATCGGGGAATTCATTGACAAGGATACAAAACAGAGTAGGTTCAATGATAGATTCCTGAAAGACACCCGAAGTGATATGGAATGATCTAGAAGAGTGGCCGTTCAAAATTAGTTTCATTACAAGATATGTTAACGTCTAAGTATAGAGTCCCGGGAAACTCTCTCTCTCTCTCTCTCTCTCTCTCACGCGATGTGGAAGGATATAGGAGAGTAGCTAGATATGTTAACAGGGACTGAATGAAAAATTCATCCGGAGATAATATATCCTTTCAGCTTGTGACAAATTAAAGCATGCTAAACACTATCAAACTCCTTCGAGATATCTAAAGCCACAAAGAGGGCTTCACTGTTCACTTAGGTGTCATACGTGATATACGCATGGACGATCATGTCTTGAAAGAGACACGACTGACTGAGCAGAAGATTTTTCCGCAGTAGGTTGCTATTTCTTTATGTGGTAGATGGAATACCAGCCAAGGCTATGGAATCAAATCGGTTCTACTATATAACTATTTTATCCCTATCAGTCAATCAAGTTCCATACGTGATACACGCTTATCTCTTTGATCCATTACTGACTAGACAGAATATTTTTGCCCAATAGATTGCCATTTATTTGTGTGGTAGACAGGTGGCCAACCAAGGCTATGGAATCCAGTCTGTTCTACTATATAATTATTCTATACGTGTCAGTCAGTTAAGTACCATACGTGATATAGTCTTGGGCGATAATGTCTCTTCCGTTCTATGACTGACTAGGCAGAAGATTTTCCCGTAGTATATTGCCATTTCTTTCTGCGGTAGACTGCTTGCTGACGAAGGCTATAGAATTCAATATTTCCAGCTATTCAACCTTATGGATGGAGAAGAGATAGATGAATAGTATTTCACAAGGTATTTGTGCGTAAGTGAATGCAACGAATTCAACTGAAATTTGACCTCAGCTATACCGATATAACTAGGATGCTTCCAATGGACAACGGTGACCGACGGTGGCTTATATATATATATATATATATATATATATATATATATATATATATATATATATATATATATAAACTTTATAATAAATGGAACTTTTTCTGTGTGTGTGTCTCTGTGTGTGTGTGTGTCCGTTACCTATAGACTCCGAAACGGCTGAACCGATTTTCTTGAAAATTTACACAGTTGTACTATAAGCGTCTGCGAGTGTTCTTAGCTTGGTTTTGTGTCGAGGTACCCCCGATAAATATCGATAATCGATAATCGAAAACATCGGGTTATAGAAGGAGTGGTCCGATTTTAATCAAATTTAATACACTCATAGACGAAGACATAAGAAACGACATTCAGAAGTTTCAAGGTTGCAGTTCTTACAATAGTGTAAAAGATCGATAATATATATATATATATACAAAAGGCAAGGTGTGTGTTTATCTGTCTGTATGTCCTTTATACAAATTCAAAATTTTTATCCGATTCTCACCAAACTTCACACAAATATTCATAACGCCGGGTTGTACTGCTAGTATATATATATATATATATATATATATATATATATATATATATATATATATATATAATATTTGTATTATCTGCAAAATGGTGGCGAATGTATGATGGTAGAACTACGTGTGTGTTTAAACGAGCCCTAATTGAGCTATGATCAGAGAGATGTAACGTAAGTTCCCTAGTTAGGAATACTGTAGCATATAAAATATAATTATTTATCAATATTGTTTGATCATGAACACAGTTCCTTAAAAGACATGCGAATTCATAAATAATTTTCATGCTGGCCTTCTACGCAAGCTGCTAGATTATCGTATAACTGGACAATTGTTTGACCTTATCCAGTCTTTCCTTTCAAATCGCACAATGAAGGTAGTATTGAACGGATATGCCTCCCAATGCCATCATAAGAACGTGGGTGTCCCTCAAGGCTCTATTCTAGGTCCTATACTTTTCCTTATCTACATTAACAATCTCCCAGATGTAATAAGATCCCAAGTAGGCATATACGCTGACGACACTAGTGTGTGTGTGTGTGTGTGTGTGTGTGTGTGTGTGTGTGTGTGTGTGTGTGTGTGTGTGTTTTGTATTCCGGGTGAGGAACCACAAAATATAATGGTTCATATTAAATGTAAAGATGCATTGGAACGCAGGTTCGTAATCCAGGAATGCGATTAGTAAGAAATTTATATATATATATATATATATATATATATATATATATAGTCATCCGCAGACAGATCTGTTTCGCTGTATTACAGCTCATCAGTATGGCTTAGACTCTGGTCGCTTCCTAACCCAGCATTGAAACTCGACCGAATTAGCGTCAGTCGGCGATTCTACCCCTAGGCCACGAGCGTCCAGTTGAAGAAGGCCGGCTTTTTAGCGCGTATAAACACGCCCAATAGCTAGAGTGCTCCAATTCATTATCGAATGAGTGGTGCGTAAATGCCGGTGTAGCTACTGTTACAAGTCTTTGAAATGAAGCCGTACTGGAATTAGTATATCTGTGTAATCCTATTCTGGCTGAGTGGAGCTCAGAGCTACTATGACTTCTGACGCGGTATTCTCTCGGTAACTTCGGCATCGTTCGGTATCTTACGGTTCTCTAACGGATCTCTCCGATAACTCAACGGCAGGAGTATATGCATAC
Organism: Ascarosepion bandense; assembly: GCA_037127315.1. Lineage (NCBI taxonomy): Eukaryota > Metazoa > Mollusca > Cephalopoda > Sepiida > Sepiidae > Ascarosepion > Ascarosepion bandense. Next base: position 808,209 of record JBBBDQ010002112.1, read on the forward strand.
TCAAGTCGAGTCATTTATCATAGAAAAGGGGAGATCCCATAACAATAACTTAATTAGAACAAATGGAGTAACTATTCACAGTTCATAGCATTTACTTTTTAAAGTGCTCAATTCAAAGTAGAGCAATATTTTCAAAAGTTTTTATTATAAGTGATTATAATAAAATCATTTTACATCGCGACACAAAACTATCGTGTTTTAGTGCTATTAATTGTAGTTCGTTAGGCAATGTTTGATCACTAAAGACATCGTCCCAATCCAAAACACACATGACACATTTATTGTTGCCATTTCCCGTTATGAAGTGTTACATAATGTAGACAATCCCATAACTAGCTTATCGTAATTTCTTAAATATACTCGCCCACTACTCTAACCACATTCATTCATACAACGTACACTTAACTTTCTATCGGTTAATCTAGACTTACCCACAAGAATATTATTAATTCTGGCCTAATGCCCATATTTAACTGTCTGAAAAAAAGGTAATAGATTGTTTTTAACTTTCCATAAAAAGTATTTCCAACCCAAGTGACCAAATAATTCATTTTCTGTGAATTTATTACCTGGCGCCAAGAATCCCAATTTTCTGAACTAAAATATTTGGTGTTTTATGATTTTAGTGTAGAATTTCCTATTTTCTAACAATTTGATTGGCCATTCCTGAGTAGGAATTACAGATCAAGTTTTGCATAAGAATAAGTGATATATTAATCCTTATTAAAAACCTAATACAAAGAAAACCTTGATCAAACATATACGTCAACAATTTATAAAAGAAACGTGAATAAACCAAAAAAATTTGACCGTATAAGAACCTGTGACATGCAAAAGGGTTTCAGTTTTGTTCACTCAAATGTATAAATCTATCTTTGATTAAATTTTATTTTCTCTTAGGTTTTATTAATTCTAATCATCGGTTTGACGACAAAAGACACTGGCGAGAGAAGATGTGTTAGCAATTAGAAAGTGAATTGATAGCATATAATTCAATAATAATACTTTTATCATGTAGACATTTTGAGTAAAGAAATTATACTTCGATCAACAGCTTACAGGTTTAGAACATTACTTACAGGATGAACTGATTGAATATATTTTCATCATTTAGCCTTTTTTGAAATAACGAAAATATCATTTCAGCAACTTATTACAGTTTTCAAATACTAAGTAGATCAATTGATAACATTGATTTTTATTATTTAGAAATGTTGATATAGCGAAAGTATCATTCAGTCAACGGCTTACATGTTTCGGACAAAATTACAGCATAAACTGACAGCATGTATTTTCATCATATAGACATTTTAAAACAGCAAAAATATCATTTGTTCAACGTCTTAGCAGTTTCAGACATTACTTAGAGGGTGAATTGAGAGCATGTATTTTTATCATTTAGACATTTTAGAATAGCGAAAATATCATTCAATCAACATCTTAGCGATTTCAGACATTACTTAGAGGGTGAATTGATAGCATGTATTTTTATCATTTAGACATTTTAGAATAGCGAAAATATCATTCGATCAACATCTTAGCGATTTCAAACATTACTTAGAGAGTGAATTATAGCATATATTTTACCATATAGACATTTTAAAACAGCAACAATATCATTTGTTCAACGTCTTAGCGATTTCAGACATTACTTAGAGGGTGAATTGATAGCATGCATTTTTATCATTTAGACATTTTAGAATAGCGAAAATATCATTCGATCAATATCTTAGCGGTTTCAGACATTACTTAGAGGGTGAATTATAGGATGTATTTTTATCATTTAAACATTTTAGAATAGCGAAAATATCATTCAATCAACATCTTAGCGATTTCAGACATTACTTAGAGGGTGAATTGATAGCATGTATTTTTATCATTTAGACATTTTAGAATAGCGAAAATATCATTCGATCAATATCTTAGCAGTTTCAGACATTTCTTACTGTGAATTCATTGTTTAGAAATTTTAACCCCACTAAATTTAAGATATTATTTAGAGGTTGCGTTCATAGCATCTATCTACATCATTTGGACATTTTAGAAGACCAAATAAATAACTTGATCAATCGCTTACAGGTTGAGGACATTACTTAGAGGGCGTATTGATAACATTTTTTGTCATCATTTAGTCAGTTAAGACTATATCATTCTATCAGCCACTTACAGTTTTACGACATTACTGATCGGACTCATGGATAGTCTGTAGTTTCATCCTTTAGACATTTTGAATTGTGAAAAAAGCATTTCATGAACCGCTTATAAATTTTGGACATTACTTAGAGAATGAACTGATAGCATGTATTTTCATCCTGTAGACATTTTGAATAGCAAAAATACCATTTTATAGATCGCTTATAGATTTCAGATATTACATAGAAGATGACTGAAAGCATGTATTTTCATCCTGTAGACATTTTGAATTGTGAAAAAAGCAATTCATGAACCGCTTATTGATTTCAGACATTATTTAAAGGTGAACTGATAGCATATATTTTCATACTTTATACATTTTGAATAGCGAAAAAGGTATATCATAAACCGCTTATAGATTTCGGACATTACTTAGGGGATGAATTGATTGCATGTATTTTCATCATTTAGACATTTTGAATAGCAAAAATACGATTTTATAGGTCACTTATTGATTTTAGATATTACATAAAGGATGAACTGATAGTATGTATCATCATCCTTTAGACATTTTGAATTGTGAATAAAGCATTTCATAAACCGTTGATAGATTTCGGATATTACTTAGAGGATGAACTGATGGCATGTATTTACATCATCCTTTAGACATTTTGAATTGTGAAAAAAGCATTTCATGAACCGCTTATAGATTTCGGAAATTACTTAAAGGATGAATTGGTAGCATGTATTTTCATCCTTTAGACATTTTGAATTGTGAATAAATCATTTCATGAACGGCTTATTTATTTCAGACATTACTTAAAAAATGAACTGATGGCATGTATTTTCATCCTTTAGATATTTTGAATTGTGAATAAAGTATTTTATAAACCGCTTAGAGGTTTCGAACATTACTTGGAGGATGAACTGATAGCATGTATTTTCATCCTTTAGACATTTTGAATAGCAAAAAAAGCATGTCATAAACCGCTTATACATTTCAGACATTACCTAAAGGATGAACTGATAGCACGTGTTTTCATGCTTTAGACGTTTTGAATTGTGAAAAAAGCTTTTCATGAACCGATTATTGATTTCAGGCATTACTTAGAGGATGAATTGATAGCATGTATTTTAATCCTTTAGACATTTCGAATAGTGAAAATATCAATTTGTAGATCGCTTAATGATTTCGGACATTACTTGGAGGATGAACTGATAGCATGTATTTTCATTCTTTAGACATTTTGAATAATGAAAATACCATTTTCTAAACCGCTCATAGATCTCGGACAATACTTAGAGGATGAACTGATATGTAAAGTGATTTATTTTTGGTCGTTTAAAAAGATCCTTAGTGTCATAATAAAACTATAGAAAATGATGTATTTCTATATCAGAAAATAAAGACTGAAACTACTGGAAACACACAGGAGGTTTACTAGGATTCTTTTCTTTGATTACTTGAACCTAAATATATAACATTTCAAGTGTTATATTTACATTATTATGTCCTGACTCTTCACAGTGGAATTTGACATTTGGCATATTTTGAGCAAAAAAATGGCATCATCTCTACACATAAAATTTGATGTGATGAGAAAAAATGATGAAGTCGAATGGACTTGGTTTTCAGATGCAACATTAAATAATAACGAAAACATGTGCCAATTGTTCAAAAACGACTGATGAAAAAAATATCGACCGGTGTAATTTATAGCAGTTATTATGCTGCTAAACAAAATCAACCGACCAACTTATCTATATTTATAATAAAAATTACCAACAATACACATTTGAAGTTAAATGACAAACAATAGATTTCAAAGCAAAATTTTAAACGACATATTTTATAGCAAAATGACCAATAATATATTTTATAGCAAAATTACTGATAAGAGTGTTTAGAGGAAAAAAACCAACAATACATTTTATAGCAAAATGATTAATAATACATTTTATAGCAAAATGACCAACAATACATTTTATAGCAAAATGACCAACAATACATTTTATAGCAAAAGGATCAACAATACATTTTATAGCAAAATGACCAACAATACATTTTATAGCAAAATGACCAACAATACATTTTATAGCAAAATGACCAACAATACATTTTATAGCAAAAGGACCAACAATACATTCTAGAGCAAAATGTCCAACAATACATTTTATAGCAAAATGACCAATAATTCATTTTATAGCAAATTGACCAATAATACATTTCATAGGAAAATGACCACCATAATTTTTATAGCAAAATGTCCAACAATACATTTTCTAGCAAAACGACCAACAATAAATTTTATAGCAAAATGATCAACAATACATTTTATAGTAAAATTATAAACAAGACATTTTATAGCAAAATGACCAACAATACATTTTATAGCAAAATTATAAACAAGACATTTTATAGCAAAATGACCAACAATACATTTTATAGCAAAATGACCAATGATATATTTTATAGCAAAATGATTAATAATACATTTTATAGCAAAATTACCAACAGTACATTTTATAGCAAAATGACCAACAATACATTTTTAGCAATATAACCAACAATACATTTTATAGCAAAATGACCAACAATACATTTGATAGCGAAATATCCAACAATACATTTATAGCAAAATGACCAAAAATATGTTTTATAGCAATATGATCAACAATACATTTGATAGTAAAATGTCCAACAATAAATTTTATAGATAAATGTCCAACAATAAATTTTTCAGCAAAATATCCAACAATATATTTTATTGCAAAATGATCAATACATTTTTAGCAAAGTGTTCAACAAATATATTTTAGAGCAAAATGATTAACAATACATTTTATAGCAAAATGGTTAATAATACATTTTATAGCAGAATTACCAACAATATATTTTAAATGTAGTTGAAAGCATATTTAGTTGCAGCCATAAAATTGTGTTAAAAATTATTTCCATTTCGGCATTAAATAACTCACAGAGATTGCTATGCATTAACGAAATAATCTTATATGCATATGACACACTTCATTTAGTAACACTTTACCATGATTGTTTCTTGACCCTTTATTAAATAAATTTTAGGAAAAGTTATTGGAATTTTTTCCTAGATCTAGACACGATTTTCTTTTTTTGTTGAATTTTCGTAAAAATGTTTTTATCACCTGTAACTATAATGTTTAAAACAAGACATTTTCCCCTGTAAATAAGAAACAAACAAAAACTGACAACATAGAAATGTGGTTCTCCAGAAGAATCATGGTAATTCCATCGATGGAACGCATAAGCATCGGATAATTCTTAAATGGAAGCAAAAAGAGCTCATAATCTCAGAACCAGAGTTGAAATTTCTTGGACACATGATGAGGACGGTTTCTGGAGAATTTTGACTCACAGAACACATCGAGGTAAAAAGGACATTGGCAGGTAGTGGGACACTTATTTTATCAATAAGGATGGCAAAGAGACGAAAGTTGCTAAAAACTATAAGGTATATCAAGATGTGGAACGCTATGATCGTTCATGTCTTGTAAGAACAAAACACACAGAAGAAGGAAAAAATTATTTCTTTCTGAATAATCAGTTTCGCGTTTTAAAAGTCAGGTTAAAAATCCTTATCAAATGTCTGTTGTGTCATCCGGGTTTGTAACTGAAGAGCACCTGATAACAATCCATCAGTATGCCAAGGCTTACTGCGAGAAGTTGTTCTCCGTATTATACCGATCTCATTCTATTCCATCTTAAAGTCCTTGAGACCGTTTAAGACAATTAAAACCCTTGGGAAATTTTGAGACAATTAAACTCCATTGAGACAATCTGAGATAATTGAAATCCTTAAGACAATTAAGTCCAGAAAGCATTCCCCGTGTAAACAGAAGGAATTGCTGCTAGTGCTTTTAATGTGATCTTCTTGTAAATAATAATGATATTTTATTTTTCATCTTTTTAGATGGTAATTATATTTGCAATTTTTTTTCATCGATCGAGTTCGGACAAAAAAGACTGACAATCGGTGAACTCCAATAAAAACAAAAATAAACAAAAAAAAAACATCTTTCTGGTTTTGTATATTAAACTTATTATGATGTGCGTTTTGGTGAAGTGGATATCGGCTTGGCACGAGAAATCGGGGAACCGAGTTCGAATTCCAGTTGAATTCCTTAAAGGTATTAATTCGTCTCTTCCCACAGTTATGGGTTAAATAATAGAACTGATTTGGTTCTATAGGCTTGCCTGGCAACCAATCTATCGCAGAAAGCAATGGCAACCTACTGCGGGATAATTTTCTCTCCAGTCAGTCATGTCTTTTTCGAGAGATGATCGCCCAAAGAGTGTATCCCGTATGGCACTTAACTGACTGACTGAACATAATAGTTGAAAACAATTAAAGCTTGTACCGGGCATAATATGAGGGATCAGGTTTCTATTGTTATGAAGTAATAAACTGATCCCCCATTTACTAATACTTATTAATATAATGATATAATCGATTCCTTCTAACTCCAGCTATAAGCTAAATGGCAGGATGTATTGGGTTCTATACTCATGGCTGGCAACCAGTCCACTGCAGAAAGCAATGGCAACCAATTGCGGGAAAATCTTCTGCCGAGTCAGTCATGACTCGAAAGAGACATGATCGCGTCAGCGTGTATCACGTATTGCACTTAACTGACTGACTGAACACAATAGTTGGAAACAATTAAAGTTTCCACTAGGCATAAATGGGGGATCGGTTTTCTATTGTTATGAAGTAATAAACTGATCCCCCATTTACTAATACTTATTAATATAAAGATATAATCAATCTCTTCTCATTCCAGCTATGAGCTAAATGGCAGGATAGATTGGGTTCTATAGTCACTTGTGTGTCTTTTTTTTTTTTTTTTATAAGCGTTTCACCCCGAGCAAGGCATGTCACTGCCACTACTGCGCAGGGGGCTACGTAGAGTAGAGAAAGGATGATTAAATATATGAAATGTCAGAGGGTGGGTGATAGGCGGGTAAGGATACAGAGAATGGTGGTTGGGTAGATGAGAGTGTTCTGAGAATAATTGGGAATTAGTGTGATAGGAGGTGTCTATTGACCCTACATTTAAACACCTGGAGATTGTAGCTGTCGGGGAAGTAGACTTGTGGAAGGGAGTTCCACAGGCGGGAAGCACGAGAAAAGAAGCTGTTGGAGTAGAATTTACGGTTACATCTTATTTGTTTAACTGTAAAAGGGTGGGACCTAGTTGCTAATCTAGTATCTCGTGTAAATTCATGCTTAGGCGGCACCAGAGATCTAAGCTCATCGGAGCAGAAGCCATGAAAGTACTTGTAGAAGAGGTACAGGGAAGCCACATCACGCCGGTGAGAGAGTGGTTGCAGCCGGTCTGCCAAGTCAGTATCAACCACGTTACAGATCTTCCTTTGTATTTTGTCAAGAAGCCCAAGGAGAGCAGCAGGGGCACCCGACCAGATATGGCAGCAATATTCTATACACGGGCGGATGGTAGATTTGTATATTTTCTCTTGTTTAACTATATATTTACAAAATATTTCTGTGTTATAGGCTATTCTTAAACTGTTCGTAGCAAAGAAAACGTTCATTTAGAGTTTCTTTATTTTTTGTTTGTAAATGACTTTGACGAATTGTACACGCAATGAAGTGTTCTATAAACTTCGCAGGCATTTTTTTTTAAAGATATGGCGTTGAATATTCTTATACTAACTTTTTCTTTGTATTATTATTATTTTTTTTTTTTTGTATTTCTTTAATTTTTCTTGCTTTTTCAGATTGTTGAATGCATCTGATTTATCAATGGCGGGCTGGGGAAGGACACATATCAGCGGAACCAGGTGTGACGATGCGTGACACGTGGGAACAAAAGAAACAGGGAGATAAAAAGTAGAGAATGATGTATTTATACGCCCTGGACGGCTTACATCTGGTGTCTTATACATTCATGGAACTCTTTCTTTCTTTCTTTCTTTCTTTCTTTCTCTCTCTCTCTCTCTCTCCCACTCTTTCCTTGGCTCTCTTTATGTCTCTTCTATTTCTCTCTATCTATTATTCTCTCTACCTTCTACTTTTTTCTCTCTCTCTTCATCATTGACCTGTTTTACCCCAATCTCTCTTCCCCTCGAGCGATTTTATCTCAAACTCTGTTCCTATTTTCTAGCTCTCTCTCTCTCTCTCTTTCTCTCTCTCTCATTCATTCTTTCACACATTTTCTTTTTAGATTAATTTACTCCTACGAATTCCAGCTGAGTTCATTACAGTCAATTACGTACAAATACCCTTGGGAAATGCATTAATCCGTCTCTTCTCCCCCGTTATGTGTTAAATAACAGGACAGATTGGGTTCTCTAGCCTTGTCTGGTAACCAGTCTACAGCAGAAAGTATTAGTAACCTTCTGCGGGATAATATTTGCAAACAATTAAAACTTCTACCAGGTATAAAGTGGGGGATCGGTTTTCTATTGTTATGAAGTGATAAACTGATCCCCCCCCCAATAATTACTACTTATTAATATAATGATATAATCCATCTCTTCTCACTCCAGCTATGAGATAAATGGCAAGATAGATTAGGTCTCTATAGACATGGCCTGCAACCAGTCTACCACACAAAGCAATGGCAACCTAATGCGTGATAATCTTCAGCCCAGTTAGTCATGTCTCTTTCGAGATATGATCACCTAAGCGTGTATCACGTATGGCACTTAACTGACTGACTAAATATAACAGTTGAAAACATAATTAAAACTTCTACTGGGCATAAAGTGGGGGATCGGTTTTCTATTGTTATGAAGTGATAAATTGATCCCCCAATAATTACTACTTATTAATATAATGATATAGTCCATCTCTTCTCACTCTAGCTATGAGCTAAATGACAGGATAGATTGGGTTCTATAGTCATGGATGGCAACCAGTCTGCCGCAGAAACCAATGGCAGCGGGATAATCATTCGCTCAGTCAGTCATGTCTCGAAAGAGACATGATCGCACAAACCGTGTATCACGTAAAGCACTGACCATAATAGTTGGAGACATTTAAAGCTTCTACTGGGCATAAAATGGGGGATCGGTTTTTATATTGTTATGAAGTAATAAACTGATCCCCCACTAATTACTACATATTAATGTAATGATATAATCCATCTCTTCTCACTTCAGCTATGAGCTAAATGTCAAGATAGAATGGGTTCTATAGTCATGGTTGGCAACCAGTCTACCGCAGAAAGTAATGGCAACCTACTGCGGGATAATCTTCTGTCCAGTCAGTCACTAGGCAATGAACTGACTGACTGAACATAATATTTGCAAACAAAACTTCTACTAGGTATAAAGTGGGGGATCCGTTTTCTATTGCTATGAAGTAATAAACTGATCCCCCTCTAATTACTTATTAATATAATGATATAATCCATCTCTTCTCACACAAGCAATGAGCTAAATGGCAGGATAGATTAGGTTCTATATTCATGGCTGGCAACCAGTCTACCGCAGAAAGTAATGGCAACCTACTGCGGGATAATTTTCTGCCCAGTCCAAAGAGACATGATCGCCCAACCGTGTATCACGTATGGCCCTTAACTGACTGGCTGATGTCTTATACATTCATGAACTCTCTCTTTCTCTCTTTCTCTCTCTCTCTCTCTTTATGTCTCTTCTATTTCTCTCTATCTATTATTCTCTCTACCTTCTACATTTTTCTCTCTCTCTTCATCATTGACCTGTTTTACCCCAATCTCTCTTCCCCTCGAGCGATTTTATCTCAAATTCTGTTCCTATTTTCTCTCTTCCCCACTTGCTTCTCTCTTTCCCCATTCGCTCTTTTTCCACCTTTTTTTTTTTTCAAACCACCTTTCTTTTCGGTAGCTCTCTCTCATTCTGTTTCCCACTGGCTCTTTTCTTTCAAGCCCTCTTACTAATCTCTCTTTTTCTCTCGCTTTTTCATTGGCACAAGTTCTCCTCTCTCTCTCTCTCTCCTCTAGTTATCTCACACGCTGACCAATGACAAAGAGATTGGCTGATAATTTGGAGATCGCCCTAAATTCTGAGAATTTATCTAACGCCTCAACACAGAGACAGACTGTATCCCCATGCTGTTCGGAGTTAACAAGCAGTTACAATGGAGCAAAGAGTAAAAATTTACCTAGATTTCGTATACCCGGAATTGGGTACTATCCAAATATCTGTGTGTCGAGTACGTCATTCTTTTCAAATTCAGAGAGTTTGTCTGTCTTTCTCAGCCGAGAGCCAGTCAGTAATACGATCCTTAAGTGTGTCGTTATTTGCCACACATCACAGAGCCTGTCTTGCTTTCTCAGACGAAATCTAGTCAATAGTCCGTTCCTCGAATGTGCTGTTCTCTGCCCGAGGTCAGAGTGCTTGTCTGTCTTTTTTAACCGAGGATCAGTCCATATTTCGATACTCGAGTGTGTAGTTTTCTGTCCGAGGTCAGAGGGCTTTTCTGTCTTTCCCAACCGAGAATCAGTCAATAGTCCGATCGTTGAGCTTGTCTTTCTCTGCTTGAATTCAGAAGGCTTATCTGTCTTTCTCAGCCGAGATTCAGTCTATAGTCCGATACTCGAGTGTGTCATTCTCTGTGCGAACTGACAATTTCTAGTTCTCTCTTACCCAATGTGGCTACACTGAGGCGAGATATCAAGTTCGGGCTTTACGTGTCGAATACAGGTGGATACACTCGTGTCAAAATTTGACAAACCTGCATACGCGTGATCCGGCATTATGCTTGTTTGTTTTTCTCAGCGTCGTTTCTGTAGACTCTAAAATCCCGGGTTATGTACTTGTCTGTTCGAGACTAGCACCCAGTATATTGTCTAAACGGTAATCTGTATACAACGGATTTCTCAGAATCTATGATAATACAAACCCAGAATATACGACTAAAATCTCGGGTTATATTCTCGTTTGTTCGAGACTAACATAATGATTCAATGTATTGTGTAATCGATCATCCGTATACAGCGGATTTCTCAGAATCTAAGATGGTACAAACCCAGAATATACGACTAAAACCTCGGGCTATGTTCTCGTCATGTCGAGATCAGCATATTGATGCCGTATATTGTCTAAACGGTCCTTTATGTTCTCAGATCTATTCTCACTAAAATTAACTCCAAGACAATGTGTCCTTCAGGTCTTAAAAAGTCAATTAAGTGCCATGCGTGATACACGCTTGAACGATCATAACTCGAAAGAGACATAACTGACTGAGCAGAAGATTATCCCGCAGTAGGTTGCCATTTCTTTCTGCGGTAGACTAGTTGCCAGCCAAGGCTATAGAATCCAATCTGTCCTGTTATTTAGCTCATAATTGTAGTAAGAAGAGATGGATTTTATCATTATATTAATAAGTAGAAATTAGTGGGTGATCAGTTTATTACTTTATAATAATAGAAAACCGATCCCTCATTTTATGCCCAGTAAAAGATTTGTTTCCAACTATTATGTTCAGTCAGTTAAGTGCCATACGTGATACACTTTTTGGGCGTTCATGTCTCGAAAATGACATGACTGACTGGGCAGATGATTATTCCGCAGTAGTTTGCCATTGCTTTCTGCGATGGATTGGTTACCAGCCAAGCCTATAGAACCCAATCTGTTCTATTATATCAACCATAACTGGAGGGAAGAGATGGATTAATACCTTCAAGGAATTCAACTGGAATTTGAACACGGCCGAGCCGATATCCACTGCATCAAAACGCACATCCTAATAAGTTTAATATACAAAACCAGAAAGATGTTGTTTTTTTTTATTAGAGTTCACCTATTGTCAGTCTTTTTGCTTTCTACAGTAAACTCGTTGCCAGCCAAGGTTATAGAACCCAATTTGTCCTGTTATTTAACCCATAACTGGAGGGAAGTGACGGATTAATACCTTTTCCAAGGGTATTTGCGCGTATGTAAATGCAAGGAATTCAACTGGAATTCGAACTCGGATCCCCGATTTGTCGTTCCGAGTCGATATCCACTGCACCACAAAGAGAACCTTCTTTAATCAGATCATAGGACAGAGGAAAACAACACATAATTTACATAATGGGCGTGAGCAAACGAATGGCGGAACAGGAAAAATCACAGAAAGACAAATTTTATTAATAGGTACAAGGGACAGAAAGTTGTGGAGAACAGTGATCGCCTACGCCCCGAGGAACACACGCAGAAACAGACGTGGCTATCACTGAATCGTGTATCTTTTTCTGAATAATATATTTGATAACTTCTGTCGTTGTTGTGAATAAAAAAAATTCTTCTTCTTTTTAACGTTTCCATTCAGGACATAGGCGATTATGGCTCTGATCAACTTTCTTATCATTGGAGCCTTAACAATGTTTATCTTTTTACTATCCGTTCCTTGTTCTGACATCACTTTAGTTAAGTTTTTTGCTGTTAATCTCAACTCCTCTTGCCTTGGATACCGGGTGGATACCCGCTGAGAAACCACACAAAATAATAAATAACAAAAACCGATATGGAGATAGAAAATTTAAGTTATATTGAACAAAATATACAAACTGGAACACGGGTTAGTCAATTCAGGAATACTAATAGTAGAAATCAATATATACAGTCTTGCAGTGAAATAGTATATCCTGGTAATGATTCTATATCCAAACAACTCCAACTAACTCTGCACCAACTTACTGACCAAGGAAAATCTACAACAGTATTTAGTTGGCCTTCCCACTTTAGGCAACATTTGACACAAGGTCATTTTATGTGGGTCTTCCGGACCATATAGCCCGGCCGAAAATATCTGTCTATCGTTACCCAGTCGTGATTCTACCCTTCGGCGGAACCACGACTGGGTTAATGCTCTCTGCACGTAGGCAGAAAGCGTTCTCCGCCCGAAGGCAGAGAGCTGATAGTGTCAATAGTAGCAGGTTTGCGACTACTACTGTAGGCAACTCTACAACAGTATTTATTTGGCCTTCCAACTTAAGGCAACATGTAACACAAGGTCATATTTATGTGACTCTTCCGGGCCATATAGCCCTGCCAAAAATATCTGTCTATCGTTACCCAGTCGTGATTCTACGCTTTGGCGGAACCACGACTGGGTTAGTGCTCTCTGTCCAAAGGCAGAGAGCTGACAGTGTCAGTAGTAGCAGGTTGCAAGGCAATGCTACGACGGTATTTACCCTTCTTTCCACTTAAGGCAAAATGTGACACCATTTATTTTCAATGTGGGTTTTCCCGGCCAAAAATATCTGTCTATCTTTCCCCAGTCATGATTGTACCCTTCTGAGGAACCACGACTGGGTTAGTGCTCTCCGCCCAAAGGCAGAGAGCTGACAGTGTCAATAGTTGCAGGTTGCAAGGCAAGGCTACGACAGTATTTACCCACCTTCCCACTTAAGTCGAAATGTGACACAAGATCTTTTTAATGAGGGCCTTTCCGACCATATAGCCCGACCAAAAATATTAGTCTATCTTTCCACAGGCGTGATTCTACCTTTCGGCGCAACCACGACTAGGTTAGTTCTCTCTTCTTTCGAGAAGAGAGCGCTCTCGCTCCGAAGGCAGAAAGCTGACAATATCAATAGTAGCAGGTTACAATGCAACGCTACGACGGTATTTCCCACATTCCCACGTAAGGCGAGATGTAACACAAGGTCTTTTTAATGTGGGTCTTCAGGGCCATATAGCCAGGCCAAAAATATCTGTCCATCTTCGGGCAGAGAGCGCTCCCCTGCTTGAAAGAAGATAGCACTAACCCAGTGTTGGTTCCGCCGAAGGGTAGAATCATGACTGGGGTAGTGCTCTCTTCTTTCAAGCAGAGAGCGCCCGAAGGCAGAGAGCTTGCAGCAATAGTAGCAGGTTGCAAGGCAACGCTACGACGGTATTTACCAACCTTCCCACGCAAGGTTAGATGTGACAGAAGGTCATTTTATAGTGGGTCTTCCCGGCCATATAGACGGGCCAAAAATGTCTGTCTATTTTTACCGAGTCGTGATTCTACCCTTCAGCGGAACCACGACTGGGTTAGTGTTATCTGCTCGGAAGCAGAGAGCGCCCTCTACCCGAAGGCGGAGAGCTGACAGTGTCAGAGTAACAGCGGCAAATGCCGGCTGGGACTACGACTATATTTAGTTGTCCCTCCCAGTAAGGGCAACATGTGACACATGGTCAGTTATGACTGGGATTTCCAGGCTATATGGCCCGGCCAAAAAATACCTGTCTATTTTTCCCCAGTCGTGATTCTACCCTTCGGCGGAACCACGACTGGGTTATTGCTCTCTGCTCGGAAGCAGAGAGCGCCCTCTACCCGAATGCAGAGAGCTGACAGTGTCATAGTAACAGCGGCAAATGCCGGCTGGGACTACGTCAACGTTGAGCCTGGTCAGTACTTAGATGGGTGACAGCTTGAGAATACCAGGTGCTGTAAGCGTTTAGTGGCGGATGTGCGTGCTTACGGCCATATCACGTTAAATACACCGGTTCTCGCTCGATCACCGAAGTTTAGCAACGTTGGGCCTGGTCAGTACTTAGATGGGTGACCTTGTTTCCTGTCTAGTTGCACGAATAAATTCTTGTGGCGAGGGCACCAGTGACCTAAGTTCGTCGGAGCAGAAACCATGAAAAAATTTGTAAAAGGGACAGGGGGAAGCCACAAAAAGTTGCTAGAGCCGAGCTGCCACGTCAGGACCTATCACATTACAGATCCTCCTTTGAAGCCTGTCGTGAACACCGAGATGAACAGCAAGGGCGCCTGATCACATATGACAACAGTATTCTATGCACGGTCGGATGTATGTATGTAAGTCGCATTCACCCTAGCCGGTTTGAACCGGCATCCTTTCCGACGGAGAAAGTCTCATTGGGATTTATTTAATGGCAGGGTCCCAAGTCCTACTCTGTTATTTAACCCATAACTGCAGGGAAGGGACGGATTAATACCTTTCCCAAAGGTACCAGTGCTTAAGTGAATGCAGGATATTCAACTGTAATTCGAACTCGGCTCCCCGGTTTCTCTTTCCGAGCCGATATCCACTGCACCACAACACACATCCGTCAATAAACGCTTACAACGCTTGATATTCCAAAGTGGTCACCCATCTAAGTACTGACCAGGCTCAACCTTGCTTAATTTCGGTGATCGAACGGGAACCGGTGTATTAAACGTGATATGAGCAGGGTCGGATGGTTTACAGCTATATATGTGGACTAATGTAACAACAACTGAATTCTTTTCTTTGATTCTAACAAATTTTTTGACTGTTTCTTAATAATTTGTGGAGTTTTTGGAAAGCATCGTTTACTGTTGCTTTGCGCTTTCGGTGTCATATTTTCCGTCTTCTGCTAAAACATTTCTCAGATATTTAAATTCGAGTACTTGCTTGATTTTGGCATTTCCAGTTCCTAGCTAGTCTTCTAGGCTATTTCTCTAGCAGACAACCATAGATTCTGTTTTCTTGCGAAAGTAGAGATAGAGATCTTATAAAGGCCCGTGTGTTTGTATATGTTAAGTCATTGACAGCGAAGAAAAATTTTGTGAAGGGACAGATAACTTGGTAGATGTGTTGAAATGTATGGAAGGAAGGAAGGAAGGAAGGAAGGAAGGAAACGAGAAAGCAGTGATATAGGAAAGCGGGAAAGGAGAGAAGAAAAAGGGGCACTGAGATAAGCGACTGATAAATAAAGGATAAAAGAAAAGGAAATAATCTAAATTTATAAATGGAACTGTGTGTGTATGTGTATATGTGTGTATGTCTCTGTGTGTGTGTGTGTGTCCGTTACCTATAGACTCCGAAACGGCTGAACCGATTTTCTTGAAAATTTACACAATTGTACTATAAGCGTCTGCGAGTGTTCTTAGCTAGGTTTTGTGTCGAGGTACCCCAGATAAATATCGATAATCGATAATCGATAATCGAAAAAATCGGGTTATAGAAGGAATTGTCCGATTTTCATCAAATTTGATACACTCATAGACAAAGACATAAGAAACGATATTCAGAAGTTTCAAGGTGTCTGTTTATCTGCCTGTATATCTGTATTTTTTTTCACTTCTTTTATTTTAGTTTTTACTTCGGGTTTAGCTCTAAGTAGGTATAATTGAAGTTCTTAGTCTTAGCCATGATACCATTTACTCAGAGAACTTCAAAATTCAGTTTGCGACGAAAAAAACTTATTTGATATCGATACCAGGAAATCAAAATTTGACTTACATCCATTCATTTTTCTTTCAGTCTACGGTTTCGCTTTAACTGGAAACAAGTTTTGCTTTTTAGTCTTCCGTGCCAACGTCCAAAGAATCTGAGCTCCAGGACCATGGATTAGTTTTAAAGCTTTCATTACACCCGAGTAACGCCGGTCTATACTGCTAGTTGATTTATAAAGCAAGTAAGAAAAGAATAAAAAAAAAGACAGTGAAGGAAAAGATTTGAAAAAAAAGAAAGGAGAGAAAAAATAGAATGTTAGATGGCGCGGTAGAAAAAGAAACAGAAAAGAAAAGGAAAAGTAACAAGCAATGCATAGGGGAAAAAAGAAGAAAGAAAAAGAAAGAAATGAAGAGAATAAAGAAGAAAAGAATTGGAGAAAGAAAAGGGGAGAGAAAAGTATGGAAGAAGGAATGAAAGATAGAAAGAAAGGAGAAAGGCAGGAAGTAAGGAAGGAAAAACTGTTATGCGTGAAGGAGGAAAGAAAACCGAAAGAAGGGAACTAAAGATGAAGAATGGTTCAGAGATAGGAAGTAAGTAAAAAAGGAAGGAGTAAAACAGGAAGGAGTAAAACAAAGGAAATAAATTTTAAAAAAATGCGCTGAAAGAAAGAAAGACAGAAAGAATGAAAGAAAGAAAGAAAAAAGAAAGAAAGAAATTAATATTGCAATGTAAAGGAAATTAGTGAAATAGAAAGAAAGAAAGAATGAAAGAAAGAAAGAAAGAAAGAAAGTAATTAATATTGCAATGTAAGGGAAATTAGTGAAATAGAAAGAAAGAAAGAAAGAAAGAAAGAAAGAAAGAAAGAAAGAAAGAGAAAAAGAAAGAAAGAAATTAATATTGCAATGTAAGGAAAATTACTGAAATAGAAAGAAAGAAAGAAAGAAAGAAAGAAAGAAAGAAAGAAAGAAAGACATGATGTAAGGAAGGAAAGAATAATGGAGGAAGGAAATTTAGAAGTAAAGAAGGGAGAAAGAGAAAAAAGACATGCGACAACGAAGAAAGAAAAGAAGGAAAAACGAAAGAAAGAAACGAGAAAAGAAGAATTGTAGGGAGAAAGAAAGAGATGAGGAAATAATTAAGAAAAAGAAAGAGCAACTGAAATAGCAATGGAGTGGGGAAAGTAAGCATATTTACCTTACTCCCCCACTGGAGCGAGATGTAACACAAGGTCTTTCTTTGTTTAGGTGGGGATCCGACCTCGTACGGACGGGCACAGGGACGAAAATGCCCCAGTCCCCTCAACCACCGGTTGAGCAGACCCCGGTGACGAGCACCTGGTCCACTCCTCTGCTGCAATGGGGTGGCGCGACCGCGGGACACTGTTCCCCGGGACTGGGCTTCTACTCAGTGTGATTTTTCGTAGATGCACCTCTGTCCTCGCGGACGGAGCTACAACTTAGCCGCACTCTCTCTTCGAGGACAGAGACGCAACTGTATAGAATAGAAAAAAAAAGAGAATAATGAATGAAAGAAAAAAAAGAAAAAAGAAAGAAGGAGAAAGAGAAAAAAAGAATCAAAAAGAAAAAGAAGAAAAAATATACAAGCCAGGAAAAATAGAAAGAAATATAAATGAAAGAAAAAGTTAAAACGCAAAAAATGTCGAAATGAAAGAAAAGGTAAAAAAGAAGGGAATGAAGAAAGAGATGAATGAAAAAGGAGAAGAAAAAAATAAAGTGAAGAAGAAAATAAAGAATAAAGAAAATATATATGGATGTGTTTTGTGGTGCAGTGGATATGCGCTCGGAACAACAAATCTGAGAGCCGAGTTCGAATTCCAATAGAATTTCTTGCATTCACTTACGCACAAATAGCCTTAAGAAAGGTATTATTCCGTCTCTTCCCTCCAGTTATGGGTTAAATAACAAGACAGATTGAGTTCTACAGCCTTAGCTGGCAACCAGTCAACCACAGAAAGCAATGGCAACCTACTGCGGGATAATCTTCTGTTCAGTCAGTCATGTCTCTTTCGAGACATGATCATCCAAAGAGTGTATCCCGTATGGCACTTAAATGAATGACTGAACATAGTAGTTGGAAAAAATTAAAGCTTCTACTTGGCATAAAGTGGGGGATCGTTTTTATTTTGTTATATAGTAATAAATTGATCCCCCACTTATTACTACTTAATATTATTATATAATCCATCTCTTTTCACTGCAGCTATAAGTTAAATGGCAGGATTTTTTTTTTATATTGGGTTCTAAAGCCTCGGCTGTCAGCCAGTCTACCAAAGAAAGCAATGGCAACCTTCAGAGGGATAATCTTCTGCCCAGTCAGTCATGTCTTTTTCGAGACATGATCGCCCAAAGCATGTATCACGTATGGCACTTAACTGATATAGTCAATACTTTGAATATATGTGACCACTACTCTAATTTCGAGGTTGTGAGGAATATGGAGCCACATCTTAATTGCTGTTGTTTCCAGGTCCACCCTGACCCAGGGTGGTAGCACCTGTTAGGGTCCCATCTATTGGCAAATAGTTAACACTCCAAACAGGGGTCAAAAACACTATGAAAGTATAAAAATAGATATTTATGCAATATATACATAAAAATTTTTGAAGGAAAAATATTACCAACAAAACTTTTTTGAATGAAAAATATTACCAAGAAAACATTTTTGAAGGAAAAATGTTACTAACAAAACGATTTTGAAGGAAAAATGTTACCAACAAAAATACGTTTTTGAAAGAATTAATGCTTCGGCATTAAATAACCTCAAGGGGTTGATAAGCCGTAAAACAAATCAAGCCAAACCAACCATATCAGCATACACACAAACACACATACACACAAAAGTATAACAAATCAAAACAAAACAAAAAACAAAAACAAAAGACAAACAAAAAATAAAACATTAAAGAAACTCGTTTGGTAACCGTAAGTTCTGTGCTGATAGTTTCCTCTCTTGCACTTCTATTTTGTGGGAAAGTTTTTCCAACTTCTTCCTTTCAAATCAACTTTGATCTTCAAAAATTTAATGCAATGTCAATCGTTATCTTTTGCGTCTTCTTAATTTGTATCTCTTTGTTGTTCTATGTTTGATAATGTTTTTTTTTTCTATTATTTTTCACACTAAAAAAAGCCACTGCGTCTTAGTAGATTTATGTCCTTGCTTGGAGTGAAATGATTAAAATAAAGATAATAGCATATGAAACCTAAAATTACTCGTTTTCATTGATTGGCCGATGTACTTTTTACGGATTGTAAACCATTTAAAGGTTATTGAAAGCTAGAAATATTTCCAAATTGTCAGATTATTATTTTTATTTTTATTTTTTGATCCTGGGTGTGCCGGTAAACTGCATCCGGCAGCAAGACCTCTGACTGGGAGGTTCTGAGGAGCATGGAACCACCTCTTTTGCTGTTGTTCTCAGGTCCACTCTGACCCGGAGTAATAGCATCTGTTAGGGTCCCAGCTATGGGCAAATAGTTGCCCCCTCCCTAACTGGGATCAAAATACTATAAAATATAAAAATACACTTTTATAGAAAAATATGCGATTTTTAAGAAAAATGTTGCCAATAATACAATTTTAAGAAAAAAATTATTTTATTACCATAACACAGTTTTGAAGGAAAATAAAATGCCCAATAAATTTTTGAAAGAAAAAATATTACCAGCAATTCTTTTGAATAGAAAACTAGAAATCATCAGTTTTCTAAAATAAAATAGAAATTTTTCATCAAAATCTTATTAAATCAATCTTTTCACTATAATCAAACATTTAAAAAAATATCGTAAAACCCTGCATTTTTGGCATTAAATAACCCACATGCCATTAAACAAAACTCAAACTCAAACTCAGATTATTCTTTGAGATGCGTTGTGGTGCATTGGATATTGGCGCGGAACGAGAAATTGGGGAGCCGAGTTCGAATTCCAGTTGAATTCATTGCATTCACTTACGCACAAATACCCTTGGGAAAGGTATTAATCCGTCACATCCTTCCAGTTATGGGTTAAATAACAGGACAGATTGGGTTCTATAGCCTTGGTCGGCAACCAGTCTACCACAGAAAGTAATGGCAACCTACTGCGGGATAATCTTCTGCCCAGTCAGTCATGTCTCTTTCGAGACATGATCGCCCAAGCGTGTATCGCGTATGGCACTTAACTGACTGAATAATGATTTTTACTGTGATATATATATATATATAAATAACCCATAGTACTCATTAGAAGAGTTGCATTTATACCGCTCTCAAAAATATTTACGCGTTAGTGAATATTACGAACGCAACTGTAATTGAAACTTGGCTTTCCGAAATTCCAGTTCCGAGACGTTATCCATTAGACGACGCGCATTTCCATGCTTACAGCACATGGCATTCTCAAGCGGTCACCCATTTTGAAACTGACCAGGCTCAACGTTGCTTAACTTCTCCGATCGTACTAGAATCGCTGTTTCTCTCCGTTATAACCGTAAGACATACCATCTGCGCATCCATACTTACAGCCCATGGTATTCTCAAGCGGTCACCCATTTTGGAACTGATCAGGCTCAACGTTGCTTAACTTCTCCGATCGTACTAGAACCGCTGTTTCTCTCCGTTATAACCGTAAGACATACCATCTGCGCATCCATACTTACAGGACATGGTATTCTCAAGCGGTCACCCATTTTGTAACTGACCAGGCTCAACGTTGCTTAACTTCTCCGATCGTACGAGAACCGCTGTTTCTCTCCGTTATAACCGTAAGACATACCAGCTGCGCCTCCATACTTACAGCACATGGTATTCTCAAGCGGTGACCCATTTTGGAACTGATCAGGCTCAACGTTGCTTAACTTAGGCGATCTTACGGGCAGCGGTGTTTCAACCTGATATGATCGTAAGCTACGTGAGGAAGGAAGCGAGGAAAAAGAAAGAAAGAAAAGTTAAAGAAAGGGAGAAATAAGGAATAAACCCTTCACCCCTATCAGCAGCCCTCCCACTGCACACACACTTGACAATGGCGTACAAAAGCTAAAAGAGCTAAGAAGGAATTCTACAATTTATATTCGCATTCACCTCGGTAACCAGAAAAAATTTCCAAAACGGTGTGTGAGGATGTGTGAGCCGGAGGGGGGGGTGATTTAATGCCCTTATCGTCTAATTGAGAGGGCCTGACTCTCTTGAAGAAAAGCATTTGGAATCATGACCGACCACGAGCGTCAGTGAGAATTACGCAAGTGCTTCGTTAAAAACGTTGGCATGTGTTAGTCAAAAATATATGATATTCTATCTTGCAAAATTGTTACCATGCATCTATCTATCTATCTATCTATCTATCTATCTATCTATCTATCTATCTAGTTCTCATCAAATTCATTAAAAACATTATAGTGCCGTTAAATTGGCCAGATAACTATTTAAATGTATGGTCATCAGCAAAAATGAGCAGCCCAAAATGCCAAATAAATGTGGGGGATACTAAAATCAAGCAGATACAAAAATTTAAATACCTGGGAAGTGTTCTAATAGAAAACGGACAGTGCGACACAGAGATCCAAAGGCGAATTGGCATTGAGAAGGACGCGTTCCAGAAGTTGAGTAAAGTATTAAGAGACAGGAACTTTCTCTACAAACAAAGAAAAGAGTACTAGACTGCTATGTGATATCAGTTCATCAATATGGCAGTGAATACTGGACAATATCATCAAAGATGAAGGAAAAACTTGAAGCAGCTGAAATGTGGTTCTACAGAAGGATGATGCGGATATCATGGACCGAGCATGTGAGGTTTTGGAAAGGATGGAAACGAAAAGTATATTAATATTGAGCATCAGGAAGATACAGGTAAAGTTCCTGGTACATGCAATAAAGAAGGAGGTCTTGAGAACCTGATACTAACAGGCCAGATAGAGGGAAAAAGAGACAGAGGAAAGCAGCAGATAACATATTTGAAGGGCCTGAGCAGGTGGATAACAGAACGGTGGTTGCGTGGTGTAACAGGAGAAAGCGTGCTAAGAGCCACAAGCTATAGGAAGACGTGGAAAGCCATTATCGCCTACATCCTGAAAGAACAAAGCACGTAGAAGAACTATTTATTCCGCTCTGACTATAGAATCATTTTATAGAGCGAACAAGCTAAATTTGACTAAATATTAGTTACATGGAAAATCAATATTATATAACACTATTTTATTAACACTGGAAAGTAATAATTCAAATTAATAATTATATACAATTTTGGTTTGAGAAGCATTATCTAGTTTGGAAATTAAATATTCGACCGACTTCGAATGATTTGACAAGGATTATCAGGACATAAAATCTACCAATCTAAGCTGAACTGACCTCCTCACACACACAGTGATTTTCTAGATGTGGCACATGGCCGAAATTATGGAGCACCCAGTGAGCATCGAACTCTCTACACAGTCGTAATCGTTTTAGAGAGACAACCTTGTGAACCATTATACCACGTCACACAAATTCAACCCCCATATACATCTAAATCTAAACTTATGAATAAATGGAACTTTGTGTATCTGTGTGTTTGTGTCCCCGTTACCTATAGACTCCGAAACGGCTGAACTGATTTTCTTGAAAATTTACACAGTTGTACTGTAAGCGTTTGCGAGTGTTCTTAGCTAGGTTTTGTGTCGAGGTACCCCCGATAAATATCGATAATCGAAAAAATCGGGTTATAGAAGGTATAATGCCTCCGGGCCGCCTTGTGTTCGCCGAACGTAAGGGGCCTTTAGACATTTAGCATTTAACTCCTGCCGAGAGTCAAGACTCTGAGTCAAAGTACATTTCAAAACAGGTTTATTGAAACTCGGACAAGGTAAAAAAAACGGAGATGTCGAAGGGATTTAGGATAACAGAAAGAAAGAAAGAAGGCGCATGCCGTCCGCACGCCGTCAGCGAAGCTGTCGAAAAAGGCCAGGGCACCGGCGGAAGTAACCGGAGTAAGGTGAGAGAGACCCTTTGGATAGGAGGGCTGGAAGGGAGGTAAGCCGTAGCAGACTGGTAACATGATACTCCCCGCCTGACGTATGACACGTCATAAATAGTTACTCTTTGGCGCTGAGAAGGACAATTTCAGTGATGGGTCTAAGGAGGAGTCTAGCGCAATTCCCAGTGTAGATCTTGACCTCAACTTTACGTACTAGATTGTCCTCACTAGGGAAGACACGGGTTATAAGTCCTAGAGGCCACTTGTTTCTGCTGGTTTGCTCGTCCCTGAGCAGCACCACGTTCCCCGGTTCAAGGTTGGGTACCTCCGACCTCCATTTGGAACGTTTTTGGATCGAGGATAGATATTCTCTTCTCCACCTGCTCCAAAAAATCTCGGCCAGATGCTGAACGAATTTCCACTGGCTTCTTAGGATGTCCTTGGGTCCGTATTCACGCTCGTGCGTGAAGGGAACACCTGTTTTTCGAGTGAGGAGGATAGCAGGGGTAAGTATCAGGGGTTGATCCGGATCTGACGACACAGGAATGAGGGGGCGGGCATTGATTATGTAAGAGACCTCCGCCAAAAATGTGGTGAGCGATTCATGGGTCATCCTATGCTTGTACTGCAAGAACATGGCATCTAATATTCTTTTTGCTATGCCGATCATCCTTTCCCAAGCTCCTCCCATATGTGGAGCATGGGGAGGGTTGAAAGACCAGGTGCACTCCTGCCCTGCCAAGTATCTAGAGACTGAGCTTATATCTATGGGAGACTCGATGCCCAGCTCCCTGCAAGCGCCCACAAAGTTGGTTCCGCAATCGGAGCGTATGTGCTTAGCGGGGCCGCGGATGGCGAAGAAGCGTCTGAGCGCGTTGATGAGGCTGGAGGCGGTCATTGATTCAATGACTTCAATGTGAACACCTCGAGTGCTCATACAAGTAAACATTACCGCCCACCTCTTGCTGTTGGCGAGTCCGCCTCTAGTTCGGCGTGAGGAGACTACCCAAGGACCAAACACATCTAAGCCGATGTTGGTGAAGGGAGGACTAGTGCTGAGACGGTCGGCAGGAAGGTCAGCCATCTTCTGTGTCAGGGTGGGGTTCCTGAGTTTTTGGCAGGTGACGCAGCGGTGAATGTGCCGGCTCACGCATCTCTTCCCACCGATTATCCAAAATCCTGCTGCACGGATGGCTCCCTCGGTGAACAGACGTCCCTGGTGTTTGGATTGCTCGTGGTAGTAGCCCACGATCAAAGATCCGACGTGGTGTCTCCCAGGGATGACAATAGGGTTTTTCTCTCTGGTTTCGATCTCTGCTTTGCCAGTGCGACCCCCAATCCTCAACAAGCCGTGATTGTCGATGAAAGGATTGAGGTCTTTAAGCGGGCTGCCTTTAGGGAGATCCTCCTTGCGTGCTATACTCAAGAGTTCTTCAGGGTAGACTTCTTCCTGCACCGATCGGATGATGGTATTTTTTGACTGTAAGAGTTCCTCGACAGTGCGTGTTTTGGGGCAATAATGCCACCCTCTACATTCACCTCTTGAGGTGGTATGAGCTTGGTGGAAGGTGCCAGCGATATGTATGAGATTGGCTAGGGCTCTAGTCAACGACAGCCAAGTGGAAAACTTCTCAAAACGCAGCGTAGTGAGCTGTAGATTTGCCGAAGACGTAGCTAACGTGGACACTTGAGGACGGACGTCTGCGTCTCTTTCTGGATTTATTAGATCGCAGCCGGGGTCGTCCTTGCCTCCTGGCAGAGGAAAGCTGGGGCCATTGAGCCAGGTGGTGGTTTGCAGGTGAGATGCGGGCACGGAACGAGTGCCGAGGTCAGCGGGGTTCAGGTCTGTGTGTATGTATCTCCATTGATCGGGGTGAGAGGATCTTCGTATCCGCAGTACTCGATTGCTAACATACACATAGAAACGTCTAGTCTCGTTGTGGATGTAGCCTAACACCACTTTGCTGTCAGTGTAGAAGGTGGTGGAATGAGGCTTCAGGTCAATCTCGGAAGAGATCAGCTCACTCAGTTCCGTTGCAAGGAGGGCCGCGCAGAGCTCTAGTCTTGGAATCGAGTGTTCGGGCCGTGGAGCTAGCTTTGCTTTCCCCATGACGAAGCCAACGTGGCTTTTTCCTTTACCGTCGATGACTCTGAGGTAGGCTACTGCGGCGATGGCTTTAGTGGATGCATCGGAAAAGATGTGCAGCTCTCTGCGTGCCGCTTTAGAGGGAGGTAGAGTTGTAAACATCCTAGGGATAAGAATCTCGTTTAGGGCCTTTAAGGAGTCTCTCCACAACGACCAAGGTTCGTACATCTCCTTGGGTAGGGGGGAGTCCCATTCGGCGTTCTTGTCCGTCAACTCCCTCAGGATGAATTTTCCCTCGATAACGACGGGGGCAGCAAATCCCAGAGGGTCGTACAGGCTGATGAGCGTCGACAGGACACCTCTGCGTGTAAACGGCTTTTCTGATGTTGGCACGCTGAACGTGAACATGTCCTTCCCGATGTCCCACTCAAGCCCGAGGCTGCGCTGTCTAGGTAATTCATCTGTGCCCAAATCGAGGTTCTTCATAACGCTCGCATGGTCTGTGGAAGGGAAGGCGCCCATGACTCTTCTACTGTTGGAGGCTATTTTATGAAGCCTTAAATTAGACTGCGCCAAGATGTCCTGTGTGTTCTTGATTAAGGAAATGGCTTCTTCCTCGGTGGTGAAGGATCCCAAACAGTCATCAATGTAAAAGTTGTTGTTGACCAATTGCTCGACTGCTGGGTCGTAGTTAGGCAGGCCCTTCTTAACCGCCTGCCGAAGGCAGTAGACGGCTATGGATGGGGATGGGCTATTTCCGAATACATGGACCCTCATCCTGTATTCCGTCATCTCCTTGCTAGGATCGTTTTCTAGGTACCAAAGGAACCTTAGGTAGTTCCTGTGCTCTTCCTTTACCAGGAAGCAGTGGAACATCTGTTCGATGTCTGCCATGACGGCGACAGGCTCCATTCGGAAACGACTGAGGACGCCAATCAATGAGTTGTTAAGGTCGGGTCCGCTTATTAACACATCGTTGAGGGATATTCCATCGTGCTTAGCGCTGGAGTCGAAGACTACCCGGATTTTGTCCGGTTTTTTAGGGTGGTACACGCCGAAGATGGGCAGGTACCAACATTCCTCATCTTGTTTGTGTGGAGGGGCCTTTTCCGCATGGTTGTTTTCGAACAGTCTCTCCATGAAGGAGAAGAAGTGCTTCTTCGTATCTGGCTTCTTTTCCAGGTTACGGACTAATCCGGTAAACCGTCTTTCGGCCAGTATCTTGTTTGGAGGGAGGCGGCGTCTTGGGGCTTTGAACGGCAAGGGAGCAACCCAGTTGTGGTCGGTGTCCCTCTCGACTTCTCGTTCCATGAGGTTGAGGAAAGCAATATCCTCAATGGAGGGGGCTACCTTTTCGTCATCACTGGTCCGTTGAAATATATAGCCATCGTTATCGGTGGAGTAAAGCCCGTTGCCGATGTAGTTCTCCTGAACTTTAAAGTTGTTCGGGCATAATTCGAAAAGGGTAGGGTGGCCTCCCTCGGATACATTTGTATGCATCGTTTTCACCACGGTGGGTGGGTGAAATCTCCCTAGGCAGACGTTGCCTACTATCACCCACCCCAGGTCCAGCCTTTGTGCGTAAGGGGCGTCATGGGGCCCGTTTATGTGTTCACGTACCTTGTGAACTCTCAGGATATCACGTCCTAGAAGGAGCATTATAGGGGTTTTAGGCTCCGGAGTAGGGATGAGGTGCGCTATCTTCTTCAAATGGGGATGGTGGAAGGCTGCCTCAGGTGTGGGAATGCTGGACCTGTCGTCGGGTATTCTGTTACATTCCACCAAGCTGGGAAGAGGAAGGCTGATCTTTCTGTCCAAGGATTCCACCTGGAAGCCTGTCGCTCTTCTTCCCATGGTTTGAGTTACTCCTGCGCAGGTTTTAAGGGAGTATGGGAAACTGGGCTCGTTGCTGTTGAATCTATCGAAGAAGCTTGAGTTTGCCAAAGACCGGTTGCTCTGCTCATCGATAATGGCGTACATCCTCACTGCCTTGTCGGGTTGATCTGCAGGGTAAACGTTGACGAGGCATATCTTGGAACAGGAGTTCTCCGAGAGGTCGCCGCCACAGATTTGAGTGCACTGCGAAACTACTCCGGCAGCTGCAGGGGTTTTATCCTCCCCGCCGTCCTTAGTGGCGGGTTTAGTGCTGATGGTCTCTGGTGGTGGTCCAGGATGGAGAGCAGTGTTGTGATCTTTGCTGTTGCATTCATTGCATGTAACATCTGCTTTACAGAATCTTGCCACGTGCGCGGTGGAAGCACAGCACTTAAAACAGATGCCCCTGTTTCTGACGAAGGTCTTGCGCTCTGTCAATGCCTTTTCTCGGAAGGCCCGGCATTTCAGCAGTGGGTGGTGGGACTTCTCATGTAGCGGGCAGTACTGGGTCAAGTCCCTTGCTTCACTGTGGGGACGTGTGGTGTCGGAGGGCGTAGGAGATACCATGGTTTTGTGTACCGTTACAATTTTTTGTTTGTTTTCTTTACGGGAGAACCCGCTAGCTAGAAGATTGACTTTGAAACTAGGATCATTCCTGATCCTAGCTTGTCGTGATACAAAGCTCACGAATACCTCGAAGGGGGGAAACATGACTCGGTGTCGTTCCTTGTAGTCGGATCCGACTGATAGCCATTCATCTTGAAGCGAGGGTGGTAACTTGGCCACAAAGGGATGAAGGCCTCGAGCAGTGTCCAGGAAGGCAAGGCTGGGGAGATCTCCGTCCTCTTTAGCGGACAGAAGTTCTGTGGCCAAGTCGCTGAGGTCCCTCAGTCTGGGGAATTCACCGCTCGATAGTTTGGGAAAATTGTCGATTCTTCTGAAGAGGGCGTCTTCAATCATTTCAGGGGCGCCGTAACATTCCTCGAGTCGCTCCCATATCCTTTGGAGTCCCCTTTCAGGGTGGTTGAGGTGGGCTGACCTTAGCCTCTCGGCATGTTCCCGTGACTCTTTGCCGAGCCCTCTCACTAAAAGGTCCATCTCTTCATCACGTGTGAGTCTGAGGCGTCTTACGGCGCCTTGGAAGGACCGTTTCCACTTTTTATAATCTTCTGGTCTATCATTAAAAGGTGGCAAACCAGTGGTCATAAGTTCCCGCCGGGTTAGATACCTCATGAATTCCGTGGTTTGTTGAGGCTGGAGGATGTCCCTAGTGTGAGAGGGATACCAGTTGTCGCGTGGTTCATTGCCCCCGATGTGTGAGTTGGGAGAATGGTAGCTTATGACGGGGGGTGTCGTTTGGGCGGGTCTATCCAGATTAGCCAGTCTATGTGAGGCGAGCTGGCTTACCTGAGCGCTCTCTTCATTGGGAAGTGGTAGGGGTCCAGGCATCTCTTGTTTTGGTTGCTTCGCTTGGTCGGCTAAATACTCCCTGACCCGTGCGCTGGGGTCGACCGGAGCGGAGATAAGTTTCATGCGGTGATGGCTGGACCGTTCGCTTTCCTGTTCGGCAGCTTCCCTTAAGACTTCTGCTTCGGCTGCGGCTACAGCCGCTTCCTTTCTAGCTTTTATCCTCTCTAGCTCCATTTTAACCCTCAGTTCCTCATCAATGTAGGCCACGCGTGTTCTAGCAGCTTCCGCCTTCGCTTGGGCGGCAACAGCAGCGGCCGCTGTGGACGACCTTCGGGAAGTCCGAGAGCGGGTTGAGGAGTGGGTCCTCGAGCGACTCGACAAATTTTCTTCCATAGTTGGGGTGAGGGAGCAAAAGGTGGTGACCGTGTAGAGACACTACTCTAGTTGACCGTGACGCTCGAGTTCTGACGGTCCAGGACCGTTAAACAACTTTCCGTAAGGAGGGAAAACGTCTTTCTTTCACTGGAATTCCTACAGGACATCTATCTCCGTTTTTTTACTATAATGCCTCCGGGCCGCCTTGTGTTCGCCGAACGTAAGGGGCCTTTAGACATTTAGCATTTAACTCCTGCCGAGAGTCAAGACTCTGAGTCAAAGTACATTTCAAAACAGGTTTATTGAAACTCGGACAAGGTAAAAAAAACGGAGATGTCGAAGGGATTTAGGATAACAGAAAGAAAGAAAGAAGGCGCATGCCGTCCGCACGCCGTCAGCGAAGCTGTCGAAAAAGGCCAGGGCACCGGCGGAAGTAACCGGAGTAAGGTGAGAGAGACCCTTTGGATAGGAGGGCTGGAAGGGAGGTAAGCCGTAGCAGACTGGTAACATGATAGAAGGAGTGGTCCGATTTTAATCAAATACACACATAGACAAAGACATAAGAAACGATATTCAGAAGTTTCAAGGTTGCAGTTCTTACAATAGTGCAGAAAATCGATAATATATATATAGATAGATATAAAAGGAAAGATGTTTGTGTGTGTGTTTGTTTATCTGCCTGTATGTCTGTATTTTTTTCAGCCCTTTTATTTTAGTTTTTGCTTCTGGTTTGGCTCTAAGTAAGTATAATTGTAGTTCTTAGACTCAGCCATGATACCATTTACTCAGAGGACTTATTTAGGTACATCTACTCTGGATCAAGAGGGTGGCTGCTGGAAGATCCTATGTCTGGCAAAAAGACACTGCACTATGCCACCCAAGCAAAAAAAAAAAAAAAAAACACTCATCATTGTCAACTAATTTCTGCGAGCCTTAAATCTGGCCAGCTAACATCCCAGACTGCAACCCCATTGATAATTTAATAATCAACGTGTTGGGCGCAGTTGATCGAGAGACCAACAAAATTCTTTGTAACACCAAAGATGAGCTAAAAACAAAGATTATTGTAGCAGTCATCAGCAAAAACAAGGAGGCCATCCAAAAGAATTGCAGGAGATTACGAAATCGTCTGGAGGCGTTGGTTGAAGCCAATAGCGATTTTATTGAATAAATTTACTCATTAGGATATCAAGATATTTTTGTGCAATTTTCGTAACGTTAAAATGAGTTGTCAGTGTTATTTTCATTTTTTGCATCATTTAGAAGACAATTTACCCATCGCACACTGTGTATCTGTCAAAATGAGATGTCAGTGTTATTTTAATTTTGGGGTCATTTAGACGACAATTCACCCGTTTACCTTGTATAATAACGAATAAACTAACGAACAAATATACATTGAGAAATAAAGACGTCACATTTTTTTTTATCTTTCTCACCCAAGCAAAGAGGGAATGCTCATTAAGTCACGAGGAGTTACTGAGATTGAAAGAAAATAAGGAAACGTGAGAAGAAAGGACAATAAAAGAACAGAGCTCAGAATGACAGAAGTTGATGATCGATATTGCATTTAAATTCTAGAAATTCGTAGGTGTTGTATACCTACCTATATACAGTAATGCGTTGCTCCTATCCTCTTAAATACGGGGACACTATTGGAGTAAAGAGGAAGAGTATAGCTATCATACCGATCAATACACTCTTGTTAACTCTCTGCTTACGGGCTGAGTTACCCAAATGAGGCACCACCAAAATATAGATTCTCGATTGGGGTGAAAAAAAAAAAAAAAAAGAAAAAAAAAAGAGCCCCACCCAGCCTTAACCTCAGCTTACGGGATATTTTTGGATGAGCTTAATGGCTGAAATACCCCACTTTAATTAACCTTGTGTAGCATTTGCCTTGATGGGAAGGTGTTAATTTTTTTTTTTTAATCATATCACCCCGAGCAAGGCGGTAACGCCACTGATGTGCATGGGGGCTACGTAAGAGTGAAGAGATTGGAAAAGAGAAAGCCGGAAACCACATCCTAAACAGGGAACAAGGGATGGGCCTCTTCACCTGTTCAATAGACGTGGATGGAGTGTGAACCGCGCGATAGTTTAGTCTCGTGAGAATAGAGTGATTATATTGACTATCATTTCACTAGCGGCGTGCCAGTCTTGTCCTTGTATATACTAGTATTCCCAACCTCTGTTTTGGTGATCAAACTCCTTTCAGAATTACAACAAAGAGTCAATTAAAAGTTAACAAGAAGTCAATTAAAAGTAAAAGTCAATTAAGTTAAATTATTTCGTTAACTTAATTCAATAAAAAATAATTAAAATTGAATGTCAATTAACAGTAAATTAAGTCAATTAAAAGTCAATTATAAGTAAAAATCAGTTAAGAGTAAATTAAAAGTTTCAGTAAATTCAGTCAATTAAAAGTCAATTAAAAGTTAAAGTCAATTAAAATAAATTAAAAGTTTCGGTAAATTAAGCCAATTAAAAGTTAAAGTAAATAAGAGTAAATTAAATGTCTCGGTAAATTAAGTTGTAGCGTAGGGAACTGGTTAATTTTTCTTTATTTCGGCCTTGTGTCAGACTTAACCGAACGCCCTACTCTCTACAGCTTACAGGATTTATGCAGAATTTATCATTATCAGAAGATTGTTTGTCGGCAGGTTGGAATGTGTGGATTATTGTAGAAGAGTGGAATAAGAAATTTATTAAAAGGAGGAATAACAAGCATTCGTAGAAATTAATGTTCATTGAGAAAGTTAAGGTATCAAGAGTTCGTACAAAATGTTCTTGTAGTAATTGTTGAAGTAGATAAGGAGAAAGAGAAAGAGAAAGAGAAAGAGGACAATGCCCGAGATGACCTGAAGCTTCTCTAATTACATTATAGCTGCTCCCATCTCTGGCTCTTGACTGACGCCGAGGTCATTTATATAGTCCTTTTGAATTTCACACTGGATCGCCAAATCCTTCCAAGTCTTACAAGTCGCTCCCATTGGTCAAAAATCATTTTAACACCAACTTGCGAAATCTGGGTTCGACTATTTTTTTTAAGCACATGGTCAGTCCTTTTTTCTATTTGTGAAAACGCAGGATTTCATGCGTCATTGTGAATTGTTATAAAAGTGAAGAAGAGAGTTGATTTTAACTAATTTCTGACCCGCCACAAAGTCATTTAAAAATCAATTAAAATTAAAATCAATTAAGAATAAATCAAATGTTCAGTAAATAAAAATGGATGTCACGTAACATAAACGAAGGTGAGTAAATGGTGTTGATTTTTTAAACATTTATTGAAATATTAATTTGCGTCCCGGATATTTTTCAAATAACTCAATTCCTGAAAATTATACTTCTTTCTCGAGCCAACATGCATGACTATAAAAATATTGAAAAAAAAGAATGGAAAAATGATTAAATTTATAGCCTCCTCTTATTTAAATGCATATATAATGCATCGATTTATCGCATACTAAAATAATTTACATACAAATTGCAAAAGATTTTTACATGTCTATTCTTATGGCTTTTTTTTTTAATCATATCACCCTGAGCAAGGCGGTAACGCCACTGATGTGCAGGGGGCTACGTAAGAGTGAAAAGATTGGGAAAGAGAAAGCCGGAAACCACATCCTAAACAGGGAACAAGGGATAAGCCTCTACACCTGTTCAATAGACGAGGGCGGAATGTGAACCGGGCGATAGTTTAGGCTATCTACTCCAATTGAAAAAAAGAAAAGAGTGAAAAGGTTGGAAGAGTGAAAGCCGGAAACCACATCCTAAACAGGGAACAAGGGATGAGCCTCTTTACCTGTTTAATAGACGAGGGTGGAGTGTGAACCGGGCGATACAATTAAAAAAAATACTAAACTCAACATAAAATTTGTCACTACTACGTCTAAAACAATAAAATACTAGAAAAAACGCAATGAACACAAAATAGATATTTTACAAAAAAAAAAAAAAATATTCACACAAAAAATGCATTTGTAGTTCACGGCAACTAGAGTAACTACAATTTTGTTATTAACAAAATGCTGCTCAAACTAAAAAAAAGAAACAAGTCGAAAATGATAAGAAAGTGTTTTAAGCGCCAGTTCATCCACAATGAATATGCGTCCAGGTTTTTAGAACGTTTCACCTTTCTTGGCAGATATATATATATATATATATATATATAGTGACACGCATAACTATTGGATACATGTTATTTTCTGTTATAACTCTAGCTTATGATCGCCATTTTGCCTGATATTTGGAAAGTAATATCTCGCAACGTTGTTTTAGTTGTATGTGGAAGAAAAATTAAAAACTCGTGGTTGAATCCATTTTTTATCAAAGTTCAAATTACCCTATGCAAAAGTATTGCATACATCAATTTAATATTTTGTTGTGTAGCCTCTGTTTTGTTTTACTGCTTTCAGTTGCTTTCTATAGTTGGCCACAACTTTTCCACACTGATCCACCATTACTTTACCCCATTCTTCCTTGCATAATGCCTCTAATTGCTTGATATTTTGTTATGCAAGGGTTTGCAAAGGAGGAAAGTTATGAGTGACAGGTTATAGGGTAGTGGTTAAGAGAAGGATATGAATATTGATGAGAGTGGAGTGGATGGAGAAAGGAACATGTGAGAGAGAGGGTGCAAGTTAGTGAGATAGGAGATGACTAATGACTTTACATTTAAATTCTTGGAGATTGTAGCTGTCAGGGAAGCAAGTAAATGGAAGGGAATTCCACAGGCGGGAAGTGCAAGAAGCTGATGTACTAGAATTTGCGTTTACAATTCATTGGTTCTGCAGTAAAAGGGTTGGACCTAGTTGCTAATCTTGTGGCTCTTGTAAATTCATATATAGGGGGCACCAGCGAGCTAAGTTCATCAGAGCAGAAGCCGTGAAAATATTTGTAGAAAAGACACCGAAAGACTCTACGCATATTTAAAGCGAATATATATCCTGAATTATTTCGACAAGCGGGTAAGCGCCCATCTCTTCAGTACGCGAAATATCAAATGATTTAATTTAATTATGAATATTAAAAAAGGGGTTAGTTCAGAAATGAATTTAATTCTAACGATGTCAGGTTAGGTAAAGGGCCAAGAATATACAGCTAAGCATTAAAATGTGGTGAATGTACCGGAAGTATCACAAAAATATAAAAACACACATACACCAACACGTGCACATATACATAATTAAAATGTAAAACAATCTATATTAACGAAAACAACACAAGTAAATAGATATTACAGCACACAAACATATACACAGAAAAACACACCTAAGAAAACCATATATACACGCAATATACACTCAATATACAAAAAATCTCAAACAGCCATAAAAAGACAACAAAAAAAGCAAAAATTCAAATTGTTACGTAAAAGATAAATGAAAATAAACACGTATAGCAAAATATACAATCACAAATATTAAAATAAAAGATGAAAATTCGCAAAAAGATGAAACTGAATTTACTAGAAAGATTTTAGTGTAGAAACATTAAACGTCTATAATATATATATATATATATATATATATAACGCTCTGCTCTGTATCGAGCACTTTTTATAAAAATAAATGCTTGAACAGTGGGTTTTTAATCTACGTGTTCTTTCACTCTTTTGTAATATATATATATATATATATATATACACGCTCCCACATATATATATAGAGAGAGTGGGATAAGGAGAGAAGGATAGAGTGAGAGAGAGAGAGAGAGAGAGAGAGAGAGAGAGAGATGGATAGAGTGAGAAAAAGTGAGAGAGAACGCCGTCAATAAACATTCCTAATTCATATGTGTATATAAACAAACACACACACACACACACACATATATATATATATATATATATATATATATATATATATATATACTTACATGCATACACATAGATATAGGGTGAAAGGGATAGAGAGAGAATGGGATAGAGTGAGAGAGAGCGGGAGAGAGAAAGAGAAAGGGATAAAGAGAGAATGAGTGAGAGAGAAAGGACAGAAGAGAATCCGACAACGTAATTCGTAATGGCAGTGATAGAGTTTGACTGGAATGAGGAAAACGCCGTCAATCCTTAACCAGGAAAAGAACGAAGGTTCGTGTGTTTTGCAGGATTATCAACTTCCGTTGAAATAATGTCTGTAAATCTTAGTAATCCTGGGCGTTTCTTGTCGGGAAATCCGTCAGGAAAATTTTGTCGACTGTTGACACAATCAGAGATTCGGCTGTCAGGACCGAGTTAAACGTTTTTGGCAACTGTCGACACGCACAAAAAAAAAAAAGGACCGATATATAGTTTGTCTGTACGATTTAAGAAGAGAATGAAGTTACAAAGAGAGGAATGGGGATTTGGATAAAAGAAGTCGTTGCTTTGGAGAAAGAGTTATCATTTGATTGGGGAAAGGAGAACTGTGATAAGATAGAAAAATGGGGTAAAGAAAAAAGAAAGAAAGAAAGAAAGAAAAAAAAATGAAAGGTCTGTGATATAAAAGGAAGAATTGGGAAAGAAAGTGAAAGATGTGTTAAAAGAAAAAAAAGGATTGTGAGAAGAAAGAAAGGATAGTAAGAAAAAAGAAACAATTGTGAAGAGAACGAAAGAAAGATAGAAAGAAAAGTATTACGAGAAGAAAGAAAGGATTACGAAAAGAAAGAGAGCAAGCAATGAAAGATTTGTGACATGAAAGAAAGAATTCAGAAAAGAAAGAAAGAAATCAATGAAAGATTTGTGATAAGAAAGACGAAAGGATTATGAAAAGAAAAAAGGATTTAAAAAAGGAAGAAAGCAATGATTGGGTGTGTTAAGAACAGAAGAAAGAAAAAAGAACGATCTGTGAAAAAAAAAAAAAGAAAAATGGTATTGAAAAGATAGAAAGAAAGAAAGAAAGAAACGATCGTGAGAAGAGAGAAAGCAATGCAAGATTTGTGATGAGAAAGACGAAAAAATTATGAAAAGAAAGAAAGGATTTAATAAAGAAAGAAAGCAATGATTAGGTCTGCTAAGAACGGAAGAAAAACGATTTATGAAAAGAAAGAAAAAAGAAAAATCATACTAAAAAGAAAGAAAGAAAGAAAGAAAGAAAGAAACGATTGTGAGAAAAAAGAAAGCAATGAACGATTTGTATTAGGAAAGGAAGAATGAAGAAGAAAAAATTCATAATTAGATATAATGAAATAATTGTGATACGTAGAAAGAAAGAAAGAAAGAAAGAAAGAAAGAAAGAAAGAAAGAAAGAAAGAAAGAAAAAGAAAGAAAGAAAGAAAGAAAGAAAGAAAGAAAGAAAGAAAGAAAGAAAGAAAGAAAGAAAGAAAGAAAGAAGGAAGAAAGAAAGAAAGAAAGAAAGAAAGAAAGAAAAAGAAAGAAAAAGAAAGAAAGAAGAAAGAAAGAGTGTCGGTAAAAAGACAGAAGAAATGAATGAATGATGCAATGAATAATTGTAAAAGATATTGAGAAACGTATGAAAGGTGAAAGATAAAAACAAAAAATAAAGAGAAATACAAACAAATTATGAAAAACGGAATAAAATGTGAAAAACATTAAAAGTAAAGGAAAAGAACAAGCTTTGGTGCTAGAAGAAGGAAAAAAAAATACTGAATTGCAATAAGGGAAATGAGAGTTGAAAGAAAGCAACAAGATAAATAAATACTGAAGAAGAAACAAAAACCGAAAGAAGAAAACAAATTAGAGAAGATATGAAAGAGTAACAGTAAAAAGAAAAACGAAAAAAAGAATTGAATGAATGATGGCAAAAGAATGAAAAACAAATTGTGATAAAATAAATAAAAATGTGAAAGATAGAAAATATAAAACGAACAAAACAATAATAGTCATGGCGACATCATTGACAGACTGAAGAGGTGAAGGGTAGTAACCTGAGGGGAGCGCCCTCAGAGAGGCCAGAATTTAGCCGAGAGTCGGACTACAAACTTTTCTCTACCTCAAAGACCATTACGAGTCCAAGTTCTAAGGTCGAGGGTCGAATCATTCCACACTAACTCGTATTATCGGTCCTACGAACCAAGTTCCAAATATTGTATGCCTTCCGTATTTAATAAATATTCGTATTTTCCTATTTTGTTGTTTTTGCGTTATTCTTTCTGGAATTTTACCCTGGTTCACGACAATTAAAACAAGAAAATTGGATAAAATAAATAAATGTGTCACTGCTACTTCAGTGCCATACGTGATACACACTTGGGCGATCATGTCTCGAAAGAGACATGACTGACTGGGCAGAAGATTATCCCGCAGTAGGTTGCCATTGCTTTCTGCGGTAGACTGGTTGCCGACCGAGGCTATAGAACCCAATCTGTCCTGTTATTTAACCCATAACTGGAAGGAAGAGACGGATTAATACCTTTCCCAAGGGTATTTGCGCGTAAGTGAATGCAAAAAAAAAAACAAAAAACAGAGTCAATGAATACACTATCATTTAGAAGGAAGAAATTAATAAATAAACTGTGATGAGAATGAATTAAAGAACTGCGATAAGATGAATGAAATATGAAAGATAGAACTTAAAATTTATATAAACAAACAAAAAATAGTGACAAATAAATAGTGAAAGAAAGAAAAAGAGAAGATAGAAAGAAAATGTTGCAATAAGGAATAAAGAAAATAATTTCAAACAAATAATTGTGACAAAAAGTGAAAGAAAGAAAGAAAGAATGAAAGTGTTGCAATAAGAAATAAAGAAATAATTGTGATAAGAGGAATGAAAATTAGAGAAACGAATAAACAAATTTTAACAAAAAAAAAAGGAAGAAAAAGAAAGGAACGAAAACATACAAAGAAAAAGGAAATTATCTTAAGAAAGAGAAAAACTATTCACATATACTATGTCTTACATCATTTACCATTTTACAATTTTTGTTCGTTTTGTATTTTCTATCTTCATGATTTACCGAGATATAAAATAAAAGCTAAAAGTTAATTTGTTGAGTGATGGCAACATCTATTTGCGCAGTTTGGTTGAAAACTGGTTTGTAGTGCGCAGAATTAAACAAACAGTATCCATCTGTAGGAAATGTCCTAAATTTTGAAGTCTAAAATTAATAGCGTTGTTGCAATACTTTAAAATGTGTACTAAAGCTGGAATGACGGATAGAATTAGTGTTTGATAGCCACAGAGCCTGCAAATGCTTACGACGCTAAAAAATAAAAAATACTTCGGCTGGTACCACCGAATTGTGATGGAGTATGTTGTTATCCGGAATGATTCTGATGCAAGTCTGATAAGAGCGAGTTGGGGCACTTATCTAGACAATCATGGTCCTATAATCAAGAAATAAGTTATAAAAATACGCCTATGTCAAACTATGAAATGTTTAGTCTCTGTGGCAGAAAGAAAGTGTCGAAAAGCAGATGGTGTTAGTGCAATAACACTAAAGATACTTTAAGAGACATCTACAAAGAAAGTCGATCCATATGAAATGGTAATGGTATTATAAACTCTTTCCTTGAAGTATTGACATTATCCGGACTATTGTCCTCATCTTTGTTGCCATTTGTGCAACGCTTCGGTCGTTGTAAGCTCCAACCTTCTTCAGGTGCTAGGAATTTCGAACCGAACCCTTTATTACAATTACTGCGGTATATGATCCTCATTCCTTGCGTAGTAGTACCTCTTCCGCTATTCATGAATTATCTCCTTCTAACTCTGTAAGTTAATTGTTCCCCTCTGCTGTAGCCTAGTATTGAACTCACAACTCTTTGGGTCAAGTCACAGGAACTAACCAACGTCTATATCCACTAAGCGATGTGTCCTTAAGAACGTTGGTTAGTTCATGCGACTTGACCCAAAGAGTTTTGAGTTCAATAGGTATCGACTTGGCGGTTCGACTCCAGCCACTTTCTCACCTACGGGATGTGGCTTCCCTCTGTCTGTTCTATAGATATTTTCATGGCTTCTGCTCCGACGAACTTAAGTCACTGGTGCCCCTGCCACATGAGTTTACTCGTCCAACCAGAATGGCAACTGGGTCCCACCCATTCCCAGTAAGATCAACTAAATGCAGCCGACAATTCTACTCCATCAACTTCTTTTCTCGCAATTCCTGCCTTTGGAACTCCCTTCCATATTCTTGTTTTCCTGACGGCTACAACTCTCCAGGAATTTAAATGCAATGTCAATAACCGTCTCTTGACTCTAGTTCTTTCTACTTCTACCTGTATATATTTTTCTTTCTCTCCACCTTTGCAACTGCCATCACACCTGTATTCCCATCCTTAACTGGTTCATTTTTCTCTTTACTCTCCTCCTATCTAATCTTTTTTCTCATGTAGCCCCCTGCGCAACAGCGGCGTTACCGCCTTGCTTGAGGTAAAATTATTAAAAAAAAACATTAAAAAAAGAAGTTAATCGTTTATCTCTTTCATGTGTCTGTAAGTGGTTACATGAATTTAAAATGCCTAATAAGAACCACTATACCTTACTCTGGATGTGCGTTGTGGTGCAGTGGATATCGGCTCGGAACGAGAGATCGGGGAGCCGAGTTCAAATTCCAGTTAAATTCATTGCATTCACTTACGCGCAAATACCCTTGGGAAAGGTATGAATCCGTCTCTTCCTTCCAGTTATGGGGTAAATAACAGGACAGATTGGGTTCTATAGCCTTGGCTGGCAACCAGTCTACCGCAGAAAGCAATGGCAACCTACTGCGGGATAATCTTCTGCCCAGTCAGTCATGTCTCTTTCGAGACATGATCGCCCAAGCGTGTATCACGTATGGCTCTTAACTGACTGATACCTTACTCTAAAATTTTGGCCAATGATAAACTTTAATTGCTGATTCCAGATCTGGATTTATTTGTGAATTCATCTGCATTCACCTGAAATTTTCACGAATAAATAAATAAAATAAGAATACACATTCCTTGTCCAAGATTTTTAATCAATATTTATTAACAGACTGTCACTTCTAATGTACGCTGTACAAATATTTAATCAGTTAGGTGCCATTCGTGATACACCCTTGGGCGAAAGAGACATGACTGACTGGACAGAAGATTTTCCCCGCAGTAGGTTGCCTATGTTTTTGACTTTTTTTTGTTTTTTTTTTTTGTTAACCAAGGCTATAAAACCTAACCTATCCTGCTAATGAACCCATAATTTGAGGCAGAATAGATGGATCAATATTTTTCTAAGGGTATTAGTGCGAAAATGAAATTTAAAAAAAAATCAACTGGAATTATAGTTATAAATCTATTCGTCTTTGAGTCGTTTGTCTGTTTCTACCACCGGATCTGAGAATAAGATTTCTCAGCACTACCAAAACCAGATATTGAACTCGCAACACTTAGGAATCCAATTACTTTTTAAGCAACGATTTATCCCACAAGACCATACATGTCTTAAGTGAATATTCAGGTCAACAACCAGTAGCTAATGTGTGTTGTATTGGCTCGATTATTTATATATGGTGGTCACTAGTATATAATGAGTAGTAAAGTGAAACAGACCGTCGCCGCTTGGTGTTGTCCTCAATGTCCACTTTTACACACACACACACACACACACACACACACACACACACACACACACACACACACACATATATATATATATATAAATTCAGGTAAAGAGGACCCAAGGTTTACTCAGATACGTTTAACGCGAGATGTGTGTTGTAGTGCAGTGAATATCGATTCGGAACGACAAATCGGAAAGCCGAGTTCGAATTCCAATTGAATTCCTTGCATTCACTTACGCACAAATACGCTTGAGAAAGCTATCAATCCGTTTCTTCCTTCCAGTTATGGGTTAAATAATAGGACAGATATGGTTCTTTAGCCTTGGCTGGCAACCAGTCTACCGCAGGAAGCAATGGCAACCTACTACGGGATAATCTGTCCAGGCAGTCATGTCTCTTTTGAGACATGATTACCCAAAGCGTGTATCACGTATGGCACTTATCTGACTGACTGACGTTTAACGCGCCGTGCTGTAATCCATAATTGTCTAGGTTTAAATGAAAGAACACATATGGTCCTATATAGAACACTATATATATATATATATATATAGAACACTATATAGAACACTATATAGAACACTATATAGAACACTATATATAGAACACATATGGTCTTATAACTTACCTGCGTCTTAGAACAACGGAATCGACCTCCTAAACAGATATCTTCTAGTTCTCTTCAGGCTTCGTACAATGTCTCAAACTATTAACTAAGAATGTAGTGATCAACAAAAGAGACAGAGCAAAATTGTAGCTGCATTACCAGATGACCTCAGCAAGTCGACCTTCATAGCGCTGCTTAAGAAGCCAGGAGCAAACGAGTGCGAACTCCACAGAACCATCAGTTTAGTGAGCCATGTAACAAAACTGATCGTCCGAATCCTGATGAATAGAGCGAGAAGCAGAATCAGGCCAGAGATAAGAAAAAAACAGTGCGGTTTCGTCAAAGACACCGGAACAAGGAACGCTATATATATGATTAGGATGCTCCCTGAAATGGCAATACAAATGAAGAAGGACTTGTACCTATGTTTTGTTGATTATGAAAAGGTGTTTGAAAAAGAAGCATTCCAGAAGTTGAGTAAAGTATTAGGAAACAGAACAACTTCACTAGAAACAAAGAGGAGAATAGTGGATTGCTATGTGATGTCCGTTCGTCAATATGGCAGTGAATGTTGGACAATATCTTCAAAGATGAAGGAAAATCTTGAAGGTGCTGAAATGTGGTTCCACAGAAGGATGCTGCGGATATCCTGGACCGAGCATGTGAGCAATGACGAAGTTTTGGAAAGAATGGAGACGAAAAAGAAATTAATACTGAGCATCAGGAATAGACAGCTAAAGTTCCTGGGATATGCAATGAGGAAGGAGGGATTGGAGAACCTGTTGTTAACGGGCCAGATAGAGGGGAAAAGAGATAGAGGAAAGCAGCGGATAACATATTTGAAGGACCTGATCAGGTGAATGGCTGAACAAGGGTTGCATAGTGCAACAGGAGAAAGCGTGCTCAGAGCCACCAGGGAAATGTGGAAAGCCATGATCGCCTACGTCCTGAAAAAACAAGGCACTTGAAAGAAGAATATATATGCCAAATGTTTATAAGAAATTATGGGCATAAAATGGGGGATCAATTTTATATTATAATCAATATATAAACTGATCCCTCATTTTGTGGCCATACTAGTTTTTATATATTTATATTCTAGATTTATGGGCTTGAGCTAGTGGGTGGCAGTTTTGGGTGGTGTAACAGGAGAAAGCGTGCTAAGAGCCACCAGGGACAGGGAGATGTAGAAAACCTTGATCGCCCTACGTCCTGAAAGGACATGGCACATAGAAGAAGAAGAAGAAGAAGAAGGAGGAGGAGGAGGATTGGAGATAATGAATTCAAGCAACTGTCCAATGTTGTTAATGTAATAAAAGACGATGGAAAATGTGACTGGTGAAGACTAAAACAAATAGGAACAGTGAAAGATGTTTGCTAGAAACTAAGTAAAGTATCAAGATACAGGAAAATCTCGCTAGAAACAGACAAAATAAAGTGCTGAACTGATGAGCAATATCTAATCTTCAGTATAATTTTTAATCAATTCACCCAAGCGAGTCAGGACTGCCACTCGTGCGCCGTAGTGGGGGGGGGGGGGGCTATAGTTAGGGAGTTATAGTCAGAGAAAGACTGGGTGCAGGTTGTATTGAAGAAGGGATAAAAGATCGACTGGAAGCAAAAACATAGACGATTACAAATGACGTTTCATTTAAATTAAATTTTAGATTTTAGTTCTCAGGGCAGCCAGTAAACGGAAGAGAAATGCACAAGCTGGAAGTGCGAGAAAAGAAACTGTTCGAGTAGAATTGTCGGTTACATTTAATTATTTCAACGGTAAAAGGGTGGAGCGTTGGCGCCACTCTAGAATCACTCTTTAATTCATGATGACACGACACCAAGGGGAAAAATTCATCAGAACAGTCCCCATAAAAATATTTATTGAAAAGACAGCGGGAAGCCATGTCAAGTCAGTGAGAAAGTGACAGAAGTCGAAGTTAGGACCGATCAAATTGCAGTTGTTTTCTTTGGATTTTGTCGAGAGCCTCGAAATGAATAGCAAGAGCAACAGACCATATATGGCAACGGTATTCAATGCACGGATGAATGGTAGATTTATAAATGTTCAAGATTCTGATAAGAAAAACTTTCTGGCCTGACACAAAGACCTAACCTTCCTAGCAATAGATGCAGCTAGAGATCCGAAGTCTTCATTCCATTTCAGGTTGTATTTTAGTTGGAAAATTTAGCGAATAATGCCGGAAAATTTCCATATCGATGAATGCGACTTGAGGGGACAGCAGAGCTGATCCTATGTTTCATGAAAGACCTTACTGATGACATCCGTTCTCAACTCGGCGTCTGTGCTTATGACACGCTCATTTTCTCCTACTTAATAGCAAGATTGATCGGTTCGATAAGGACGTATTAGTAGCTGATCTAAAGACATACAAGCTGTTGTTAACTAGCAAAAGAA
Source organism: Ascarosepion bandense (assembly GCA_037127315.1). NCBI lineage: Eukaryota > Metazoa > Mollusca > Cephalopoda > Sepiida > Sepiidae > Ascarosepion > Ascarosepion bandense. The sequence goes on from JBBBDQ010002112.1 coordinate 851,654, forward strand.
ATGGCTTGTAAGTTTTAGCGACTTAAAAACGATACTACTCCCTGTTATCTGACATATCAGGCTTTTATCTTCATCATTGATGCTCACCTCCAGAATAATGGTTCATTGCATCTTCTCGGATTAAGACTTTCCGCTGGCACGAAATAGAAAGATTACATTGAATCTAAAGTTGTTTCCCTGAATTTCCAGTATTTACATTATTCGGACTACTGTCCTAATCTTTGTTGCCATTTGTACGACATTTAATAATAGATCATTCTATTTGTCTATATTTCTGAGATGAGGTAGTATTTACAGTATTTGCTTTATTCGGACTTCTGTCCTCATCTTTGTTTCCATTTTTAAGACGTTTACTCATAAATCATTCTATTTGTCAGTATTTTTTAAATGAGGTAGTATTTACAGTATATATATTATTCGGACTATTGTCCTCATCTCTGTTGCCATTTGTACAACATTTAATAATAAATCATCCTATTTGTCTATATTTCAAAGATGAGGTAATATTTACAGTACTTACATTATTCGGACTATTGTCCTCAACTTTGTTGCTATGTGTACGACGTTTAATAATAGATCATACAATTTGTCTATATTACTGAAATGAGGTAGAATTTACAGTATTTGCATTATTCGGACTACTGTCTTCATCTCTGTTGCCATTTGTACGACGTTTAATAATAAATCATTCTATTTGTCTATATATCTAAGATGAGGTAGTATTTACAGTATTCACATTATTCGGACTATTGTCCTCATCTCTGTTGCCATTTGTACGACGTTTAATAACAGATCATTCTATTTGTCTATATTTCTGAGATGAGGTAGTGTCTCCAGTATTTACATTATTCGGTCTGTTGTCCTAATTTCTGCTGCGTTTTGTACGACATTTAATTATAGATCACTCTATTTGTGTATATTTCGAAGCTGAGGCAGTAATTACAGTATTTGCTTTATTCGGACTATTGTCCTCATCTTTGTTGCCATTTGTACGACGTTTTATAATAGATTATTCTATTTGTTTATATTTCGAAGATGAGGTCGTATTTTCAGTATTTACATTAAACGGACTATTGTCCTCATCTTTGTTGCCATTTGTACGACGTTTTATAATAGATCATTCTATTTGTCTATATTTCTGAGATGAGGTAGTATTTTCAGTATTTACATTATTCGGACTATTGTCCTCATCTCTGTTGCCATTTGTACACCATTTAATAATAAATCATCCTATTTGCCTATATATCTAAGATGAGTTAGTATTTTAAGTATTTACATTATTCAGACTATTGTTCTAAACTTTGTTGCCATTTGTACAACGATTATTAAAAGATCTTTCTATTTGTCTATATTTCTGAGATGAGGTAGTATTTACAGTATTTACATTATTCGGACTATTGTCCTCATCTTTGTTGCCATTTGTACGACGTTTAATAATAAATCATTCTATTTGCATATATTTCTGAGATGAGGTAGTATTTATAGTTTTTACATTATTTGGATTATTGTCCTCATTTTTGTTGCCATTTTTACGACATTTCGGCCGTTGTACGCTCCGGCTCCTTCAGGTGCTAGGAATTTCGAAACGAACTTTTTATTACAAACACTGGGTTATATGAACTCCATTCCTTGCTTAATATTGCTACTTTTGGAAGTCATGAATCATCTAATCCTGTAAGTTACGTGTTCACTACTGGTGTAGCCTGGTATTGAACTCCCAATACTTTGGATGAAGTCACAGGAAACTAACCAATTTTTATATCCACTAAGCAATGTGTTCTTAAGCACAACTAACATTGGTTAGTTCCTGTGATTAGGGATAGAATAGGGATTTGCGGACGACTTTGTGACTCCAGGGTAGCAGCGTTGAGAGTTATGTCTACTTCCAAAAGACCCGGATTTTGAACTGTATAAAAGCTGGAAATGGAAGATTGATCATCTCTAACTCAGATATGAAAACACTAAACTATTTGTCTCATCTGACTTGTCTAAAAAGTATGGTAGTTCCTGAAGCCAACAATTTTTTCTATCATATTTTGGCGTTGTAAAGACCCTGGTGTACCTTGGTTCCTCTAAACAAGTGAATCGGTCAGCGGCACATGCTTGCTAACCATGGTTGGTGGCTAATTTGCAATGATTGTATCATTATTAATTAGTGTGCTTACGGTTTGACATGTTGGCATTTAACGATAGTTCAATTTTCAGTAAATGTTATTTGGAATAATGACTAGGGTGATGGCGGACTTAAGGAGGGTAGTGGAAGGTTGCCTTTCAGATGTAGAAAAAATAAAGGGATATATTTTTCAATGTTTTTCACGTCTGTTTTTTCGAGTTGTTTTTAGAAATTTTGGTGATGGTGTATTTAAATCAAAGTGCAAGTTTGGTTGCGTTGTCTAAATTTTTTATGTGACACGGATTTCGATACTAACTTAATGTCAGAATTTTCGAAGAAGAGGAATTTTCATGATAAAACTTTTTTTTGTTTTCATACCAACATTCTTATTTTGGCTGTTATACTTACAGTGTTTTGACCAATGTCTGCTTTTTAGTTAACTGTTGTTACACTGAAAAATGTATTTAATTTTACTATTTATTCAATGGAGATAGTGAGGTAAATGCCATACGTGATAAATGATAGAGTAGTCATGTCACTATCGAGTCATGACTTACTAGAAAGAATATTTTCCCGCAGTAAGTTGCCATTTTTTTTTGCAGTAGACCGGTTGCAAACCAAGGCTATAGAACCTAATATGTCCTGCTATTTAATCAGTAGAAACAACAGTCAATTTAGTAGCATACGTGATACACGCTTAGGCGATCGTGTCTCTTTTGATCCATGACTGACTAGGCAGAATATTATCCCGCAGTAAGTTGTCATTTCTTTTGCAGTAGAGCGGTTGCCAACAAATATTTATGTATATATATATATTAATTTTTTTATTTGAATATTATTTTAATAGACAAATAAATTAAAACATGCCGGTTGTTAATTCATTCCATAAATAAACATATATATATATATATATATATATATAGTTTTACCTGCTTTTCATGCATTTACTTTTATAAAGAGTGCTCGATACAACGTAGAGCGTTATATTGTAATAGTTGTTACAATGGTTTATAAATTCATAGTATCACTACGCAAAACTTTTCGCGTTTCGAAGCTACTTTACGATGAGAAGCACGTAAATTAGCTTCGAAACGCGAAAATTTATGTGTAGTGATACAATGAATTTATAACAACTATTACAATATAACGCTCTACGTTTGTATCGAGCACTCTTTATAAAAGTAAATGCATGAAAAGCAGGTAAAAAAACCTATGAGTTCCATAACTTTGTTACAATATATATATATATATATATATATATATATATACAAATGAATAATTACGATGTTCAAAACATTAATTTAAAACAGTGCACAATGTAAAAATAGAGCAATGAATATTTGTTATTAATTATAACTTTAGAACATGTGCAAACTACAAACTACCACAAAATTGGACATATTGTTTCGACATAAAAGAAATGTCTCATCAGGTAGGTAACAATGATGGTAATAAACGATATATAGGAAAAAATTAAAAAACACCACTTCATTATATTTTGGAAATTCTTTTTATGAGGCAAAAAGATATTCAAATTTTATATATATATATATATATATGTGTGTGTGTGTGTGTGTTTCCAGTAAAATGTTTTTGACACAGGTTATCTCGTGTGAGGCTTACAATCGACTGAAGATCAGCCGAGATCGACTAAGATCGGCAAGTACGCTAACCGAGGTATTAGTGTATTTGAGTCTACTATCCCAGTTACTAGTGTGTCAAGTACGCGAAACGAGGTATTAGTGTATTTGAGTCTACTATCCCAGTTACTAGTGTGTCAAGTACGCGAAACGAGGTATTAGTGTATTTGAGTCTACTATCCCAGTTACAAGTGTGTCAAGTACGCGAAACGAGGTATTAGTGTATTTGATAGCACTAACTTCCTTTACTTACTCACATGAATAATTTAAGCCATGTTAAACTGATAAAGAATCACACTATAATGTGAAATGCACTATAATCGAGTGGATGTTCGTTGTGGTGCAGTGGATATCGACTAGGAACGACAAACTGGGGAGCCGAGTTCGAATTCCAGTTGAATTTCTTGCATTCACTTAGGGACAAATATCCTTGGGAAAGGTATTAATCCGTCTATTCCTTCCTGTTATGGGTTAAATAACAGGATAAATTAGGTTCTACATCCTTGGTTGACAACCAGTCTACCGCAGAATGAAATGGCAACCTACTGCGGGATAATCTTCTGCCCAGTCAGTTATGTCTTTTTTGAGACATGATCGCCCAAGCGTTTATCACATGTGGCACTTAGCAGACTGACTGAACATAATAGTTGGAAACAATTAAAGCTTCTACTAGACATAAGGTGGGGGATCGTTTTTCTATTGTCATGAAGTAATAAACTGATCTCCTATTAATTACTACTTATTAATATAAGGATATAATCCATCTCTTCTCACTCCAGCTATGAGCTAAATGGCAGGATAGATTGGGTTCTATAGTCATGGCTGGCAACCAGTCTACCGAAGAAAGCAATAGCAACCTACTGCGGGATAACCTTCTGCCCAGTCAGTTATGTCTCTTTCGAGACATGATCGCCCAAAGCGTGTATCACGTAAGGCACTCAACTGACTGAACATAATAGTTGGAAACAATTAAAGCTTCTACTGGGCATAAAGTGGGGCGGTTGGTTTTCTATTGTTATGAAGTAATAAACTGATCCCCCACTAATTACTTCATTTCTCACTCCAGCTATGAGCTAAATGGCAAGATAGATTGGGTTCTATAGCCTTGGTTGGCAACCAGTCTACCGAAGAAAGCAATTGCCATCTACTGCGGGATAATCTTCTGCCCAGTCAGTTATGTCTCTTTCAAGACATGATCGCCCAAAGCGTCTCTCACTTATGGCACATAAGTGACTATAATTTGAAGTACTAAAAGAGAATAGTGTATGCCTTACTCTACGTCAAGCTCGCATCAGATAATTTTTGCAAAGTTTTGATCTTCTTATCCAAACTCCTATCAACGAGTTAGTAAGAAATAGCCTAGTGTTACGCGAGATAGGCGTTCTTATCAAAGTTATACGTTAGGCGAGCTTTCTGTGTTTAGAGCCGAGAGAAAGAATGAATGTATTATTTTATTGGCTCGATTATCAGCGAGGAGGGCCACGGAGTAGAAATAATTTTAAGACTAGCACAAACAATGGCAGCTGTTGCATGCTAAGGAACATCTGTAATGAGAGGAACATCTGGCTGAAATCAAAGGCTAGGCTATTGCTCGTTTTTGGTCTTCTGAATCTTTCCCAACAGCCTGCGAATAAGCAGTCGAACTTCAGGAAAGAGTCGAAGCATTAGAAAGGAGATATCGAATTTGCACGAGATACTAGATTAGCAACTAGATCCCACCCTTTTTCAGTGAAACCGATAAAATGCAACCGCAACTTCTACTCCAACAGTTTCTTTCCTCGTACTTCCCGACTGTGGAATTCCCTTCCACACGATTGCTTCCCCGACGGCTACAATCTCCAGGAGTTTAAATGTAAGGTCAATAGACACCTCCTAACACACTAACCTGCTCCCATTCTATCAAACACTCTTCCCATCTGCCCAACCCTCATCCTCGGTGTCCTTACTCATCTGTCACCTTCCTCCGGACATTCCCTATGTCTAACCACTCCTTCTCTTTACCTTCCCCTATGTAGCCCCATGCACAATAGTGGCAGTGGAATACCTTGCTTGGGGTGAGATGGTTAAAAAAAAATACTACAGAAAAATCATATTAATTAATCATTAATCTCTTACGTAGATTGCATATCTTACAAATCTCTTAGATTAATAAATTAATAAATTAAATTAATTAAATTAAAAAATTAATTAAATAAATTAAATAATTAAAAAGTTAAATAATTAAGTAATTAAATAAATTAATTAAATTTACAAATTTAATTAATTTATTAAAAAATTAATAAATTAGATTAATAAAAAATCTGTTAGATTAATCATTAATCTCTTACGTAGACTGCATCACAAATGTGAGAGTTCGAGACATAATCAAACAAAATTAAAACAGGTCTGTTGGACGACCACATAACACCCCACCCCGACAGCCAAAAAAAAAAAAAAAGAAAATTGAAATCATATGACCACGTCATTATGATATGACCCCGTTATAATATTTCTAAAACTAGAAATGAGTAAGACAAAGATATGTCTTTTCACCAGATCTATGCATCTTGCATAACGAGACTTTTCTGAGGTTGGTTGTTTCGTTTTTATAGCATATCAACCTCGGCGGGTCATTTATTGCCAACTAAATTTTATTTATTTATTGCTGGTAATACCTTTTTCTTTCAACAATTTATTGTTGTTTTCATATAAGATTTGTGTCTAGTAATACATTTTTCTTTCCGAGTATGAAGATTCGTTGGGATTTTTTTTTTAAGTACACGGTCCCCAAGTGCTACCCTGTTATTTAACCCATAACTGGAGAGAAGGGACGGATTAATAACTTTCCCAAGTGTACCAGTGCTTAAGTGAATGTAGGGTATTCAACTGGAATTCGAACTCGGCTCACCGATTTCTCTTTCCGAGCCGATATCCACTGCACCACAACGCACATCCGTCACTAAACGCTTACAGCACCTGGTATTCCCAAGCGGTCACCCATCTAAGTACTGACCAGGGTCAACGTTGATAAACTTCGGTGATCGAGCGAGAACCGGTGCATTCAACGTGATGTGGTCGTAAGCCACTTTTCTGAGGACCCTATATGATTCATCATTTGAGCCCACAATTTGAACAACATAAGATACGCAGATGATACAGTGTTGATAGCAGACACGTAAAAGAAAAAAAAAACAAGACTTCCTACAAAAGGTAACTGAAGATAGTGACAATAATGGACTACAAATAAACAAGAGAAAAACCGAATGCATGGTCATCAGCAAAAAGTGCGCCTAAAACGCCAATTACAGGTGGAGGATACCTTGAGAATCTGTTACTAACAGGCCAGATTGAGGGAAGAAGAGAAAGGAGAAAACAGTGTGTAACATACTTGACGAGCCTGAGCAGGTGGCACAACGGTAGTTGCGCGTTGTAAGAGAAGAAGCATGCTGGTCGGGTGCCCCTGCTATTCTCTTCGGTGTTCTTGACAAAATATAACGGAGAATCTGTTATGTGATCAATACCGAATTAGCAACCTGGCTGCAGTCACTCTCTTACCCGCGTGATGTGGCTTCCCTTTGCCTCTTCTATACATACTTTCACGGCTTATGCTCCGATGAACTTAGATCACTGGCGCCCCCTAGGTATGAATTTGCACGAGATACTAGATTAGCAACTAGGTAACACTCTTTTACAGTGAAACAGATAAGATGTAACCGCAATTTCTACTCAGTTAAATAGCTTCTTTTCTTGCACTTCCCGCCTTCCATATACTTGCTTCCCCAACAGCCACAATCTCCAGGAATTTAAATGTAAGGTCAACAGACACCTCTTATCACACTAACCTGCATCCATTCTCTCTAACGCTCTTCCCTTTTCCTCAACCTTCATCCTCGGTATACTCATCCCTCTATCACCCTCCTTTCAACATTTCCTATAACTAACCACTCTTCTCATCACTTTCCCCTATGTAACCTCCTGCGCAATAGTGGCCGTTGAATGCCTTGCTTGGGGTGAAATGATATAAAAGAAACCCCACCAGGGTGGGGAAACGTGGAAGGCCATGATCGCCTACATCTTGAAAGAACAAGGCAGATAGAAGAAAATTAATATATATATGAAATGATGTGTTTGAATATAATTTTTGATCGATACTCGTATTTTTTTTTGTTTTAATCATCTCACCCCAAGTAAGGCATTCCACTGCCGCATGGGGCTACATAGGGGAAGGTAAAGAGAAGGAGTGGTTAGACATACGGAATGTCAGGAGGAAGGTGACAGATGAGTAAAGGATAGCGAGGTTGAGGGTTAGGCAGTTGGGAAGAGTGCTTGATAGAATGGGAGCAGGTTAGTGTGTTAGTATTTAAGTAGATATTCTCTTTATAATCAAACAGTATTATATATTTTTTCTACCGGCCTGATTATTTACGATAAATTTTTGTTAGGAAAATGTGTGTTATACGGCAGGATTCGAACCTGTGACCATATCCACATGGGGGAAGCCACTAAGTGATCTGGCGCGTCTTAGACCTCTCGACCACGAATGATGATTAATCTTAACGAAGTCAAATTAAGCCTATAACACAATTTTCGAATTCATCGTAATAACCATATCTGCTCTGAAATTTATCGTAATGTCAACAAGTGTAAGCATGTTACGGAAATCAACGAAAATTAATAAAACTGGTTATAAACAACTGAAAATTTGAAATTATTTTCGATCGATACTCGTATTTAAGTAAATATTCTATTTATAATCAAACAGTATCAAAGTGTGTCATTCGGCAGGTTCGAATCCTGCTGGATGACACATTTTCGTCAAAAAAAATTTATCGTAAATAATCAAGCCGGAATGAATAAATATATAATACTGTTTAATGTTCTTTTGTTGAATGTGCAAATTATTAATGAGTGATAAGGTCGTGAAAGTGTTTAGCTAGGTATAGAATAATTACGGAATACCACCCTCGACCCACCCCTTTTTCGGCCAGGTGCCACCTTTTGTATAATTTTATACAAATACCTATCTGCATGTTATCATTCTCTTTTTTTATCATTTTACACCAAGCAACATGGGGCCGGCAACCTTGTGCAAGGAACTACAGTAAGAGAAAAACTGGGTACAGGGGATATTGAAGAAAGGATAAATGATGAACGGGATTCAAGACGATAGAAGATAGGAATTGTCATTGCATTCAAATTATTTGAAAATTGCAGTTAAACGGAAAGGAGTTCTAAAGGCGGGAAGTGGGAGAAAATAAACTGTTGGAGTAGACGTAAGGCTTGCATTTAACTACTTCAGTGATAAAAAGGTGGTACCTAGATTTTTTTTTAATCATATCACCCCGAGCAATGCGGTAACGCCACTGATGTGCAGGGAGCTACGTAAGAGTGAAAAGATTGGAAAAGAGAAAGCCGGAAACCACATCCTAAACAGGGAACAAGGGATGAGCCTCTACAACTGTTCAATAGACATGGGTGGAGTGTGAACTGGGCAATAGTTTATTCTATCTACTCCAATTGAAAAAAAGAAAAAAGAAAAAGAAAAGTGAAAAGATTGGAAAAGAGAAAGCCGGAAACCACATCCTAAACAGGGAACAAGGGTTGAGCCTCTACACCTGTTCAATAGACATGGGTGGAGTGTGAACTGGGCGATAGTTTATTCTATCTACTCCAATTGAAAAAAAGAAAAAAGAAAAGGGAAAAGATTGGAAAAGAGAAAGCCACGTCTATTGAACAGGTGAAGAGGCTTATCCCTTGTTTCCTGTTCAGGTTGTGGTTTCCTGTTTTTCTCTTCTCCAATTTTTCACTCTTTTTTTATTTTTTTATTTTTACTTTTTTTTCAATTGGAGTAGATAGTCTAAACTATCGCCCGGTTCACACTCCACCCTCGTCTATTGACCAGGTGAAGCGGCTCATCCCTTGTTTCCTGTTTAGGTTGTTTTTTCCGGTTTCTCTCTTTTCCAATCTTTTCACTCTTATATCGCCCCCTGCGCATCAGTGGCGTTTTCGCCTTGCTTGGGGTGATATGATTTTTAAAAAAATTGAATTTATTCAATTAATATTATTATTATCATTATTTCCTTTGATTTTTGTTGGATATACATATTTATATATTGTATAATATATGCTTCAGATATAACTGTCTTTAGCTTATTACAATTAAAGGTGTCAGAAATGAGCTGTAACGTTGACATGTTATTTTCATTAATTTCTTAAGCTACCCAAGTACTTTCAACCTCTTTCCGAAAACATCTTCAGGGGTGTGATTTATGGTAACAAATGTAACGGGAAAATAACTACATTAATTATTAGCAACACAGTTTTCCGGTTACATTTGTTACCATAACTCACACCCCTGAAGATGATGTCGGAAAGAGGTTACAATTACTCGAGTACCTTAAGAAATCAATGAAAATAACATCTGTCAACGTTACAGCTCATTTCTGATATATATATATATATATATATATATATATATATATAATGCATATATGTGTATACAACAGAAATAAAAGGAGATTGGCGATACAAACCGCTGCATCGCCAATATCCAGAACGTGCCAATAAATCCAATGTTGATAAAGTTAATACTCATTGATGTTTACGTGCATTTGGATTAAAGTCTGAGACTGAAGACTTTATTCTTGCAGCGCAAGACCAAAGTCTTTTCACTAGAAACTTTCAGGCAAATATTATACATAATAATGTGGATTCAAAATGCAGGTTCTGTGATAAACACCAAAAAACAATAGACCATCTAACCTCTGGATGTTCTGTACTTGCCCCAAATGAATATAAAAATCGTCACGATAGAGTGGGGCAATATTTACATTAGACAATGTGCAAACACTATGGAAAATCTGTAAACAAACACTGGTATGAACATCACCTAGCATCGGTTACAGAAATAGAAAATGTCACTATTCTATAGGATTACAACATCTACACAGACAGAAAAATTGAAGCAAATAGGATGGACATTATTGTTAAAAACCAGAATGAAAAAACTTGTCTATTAATTGATATGGCTTGTCCAGCGAATTGTAACATAGTAACCAAGGAATTCAAAAAACTGTCAAAATATAAAAACCTGGAAATTGAAATAGAAAAATTGTGCAAATTGAAGACAAGAACCGTTCCAGTGATAGTAGGTGCACTTGGAATGATAAAAAGGAACAAATCAACACATTGAAAGAATCTCTGGAAACCCCAGCTTATGAGATATACAAAATATTGTCTTGTTAAGTACAGCCCACACACTAAGGAGAACTTTGTCTATGTAACGCTAGTTATGATAGGGGAGATAGAAAAAACATGAAATGAAGCTACGACCTGCCTTAGGTCTTTCCGCAGAATTGGTAGGTTGTGGGACCATAGCAGAAATCGAAATATGATGAAAAATTATTGACAATCTCACCTACCTCCCATTAGCATGGACCAGGCTTGCCTCCCAGAGAGTAAAACACTGCGCCTCCTTGGTCTCACACTTTCAGCGGACCTCAAATGGAAGGACTATATCGAATCCATTGCTAAATCCGCTGCTATGAAAGTCGGTTCTCTGTTTAGGGCCCGGAAGTTTTTTCCGTCTGAATCTATCCTGTACATTTATAAATCTACCATCCGCCCGTGCATTGAATACTGCTGCCATATCTGGTCGGGTGCCCCTGCTGTTCTCCTCGGGCTTCTCGATAAGGTTCAGAGGAGGGTCTGTAATGTAATAGATACCGACTTGGCAGACCCCCTGCAGTCTCTCTCCCACCGGCGAGACGTGGCTTCCCTGTGTCTCTTCTATAAATACTTTCACGGCTTCTGCTCCGATGAACTTAGATCACTAGTGCCCCCTAAGTACGTATTTGAACGAGATACTAGATTAGCAACTAGATCCCACCCTTTTACAGTGAAACCGATAAAATGCAGCCGTAACTTCTACCCCAACAGTTTCTTTCCTCGCACTTCCCGACTGTGGAATTCTCTTCCATACAATTACTTCCCCGACGGCTACAATCTCCAGGAGTTTAAATGTAAGGTCAATAGACACCTCCTAACACACTAACCTGCTCCCATTCTATCAAGCACTCTTCCCATCTGCCCAACCCTCATACTCGGTATCCTTACTCATCTGTTACCTTCCTCCTGACATTCCCTATGTCTAACCACTCCTTCTCTTTACCTTCCCCTATGCAGCCCCATGCGCAATAGTGGCAGTGGAATGCCTTGCTTGGGGTAAGATGATTAAAAAAAAAAATCACAACATAATGATAATAAAAATTGAATAATACACAGTAAAACAGAATAACCAATAAAGATGCCACATCATTACACTAAAGCAAAGAAAATGGTCAAAATTCAGTTAAGTGCCATACGTGATACACGCTTGGGCGATCATGTCTCGACAGAGACATGACTGACTGGGCAGAAGATTATCCCGCAGTAGGTTGCCATTGCTTTTTGCGGTAGACTGGTTGCAGGCCATGACTATAGAGACCTAATCTATTTTGCCATTTATCTCATAGCTGGAGTGAGAAGAGATGGATTATATCATTATATTAATTAGTAGTAATTATTGGGGGATCAATTTATCACTTCATAACAATAGAAAACCGACCCCCCACTTTATGCCCAGTAGAAGTTTTAATTATGTTTTCAACTGTTATATTTAGTCAGTCAGTTAAGTGCCATACGTGATACACGCTTAGGTGATCATGTCTCGAAAGAGACATGAAGGACTGGGCAGAAGATTATCCCGCAGTAGGTTGCCATTGCTTTTTGCGGTAGACTGGTTGCCGACTAACCTATAGAACCCAATCTGTCCTATTATTTAACCCATAACTGGAAGGAATAGACGGATTAATACCTTTCCCAAGGGTATTTGCGCGTAAGTGAATGCAATGAATTTACTCAGGATAAAAAAGAATGATTATCCATAGTAGCAGAGATCCAAAGGGAGATAAGCGTAGAAACCGGAAGTTTAAAAGAAAACAACACCGGTAGGAGAAGACGTAAATTGGGAATAAAATAAAGAACAAAAAAAAAAGAATTAAAATATAATATAGACAGAAATTCGCAAAGAAAGCGTGAAGTAAGAAAACAAAATTGCGTTAAAAGAATATAGTTTGAGTCTGTTGTCGAATGTAACGAGCTTTAAAAAAAATACAGTTTCCTTGGGGATGCTTAACAAGACGGTAATGATAAGTACATTAAAAAACAAGCCATACCACATCTAAAGAGCTTTCTGTAGTTTATGGCGAAAACACCAGCCCGCCTCGACAATCCTACACACAATAAAACGATGATGGGAGGCGCACGTTACAAACAGAGGGATCCGAGCTCAAATAAAAAACGGCAAAAGCATTATCCCTCTCTATCTTAACATGATAAAAAATCGAATCAAAGGATATACTCACCATACGATTTTTAAGTATGTAAGTAAAAAAATAAAATAAAATAAAAATAAAACAAATGCCTGCTTGGTTATAACCTCAGATAGCAGGCAATATAATGAGATTCTAGGATTGTAATGAGATTATCGCAATATTTTTTATATCATAAAGGGGAAATCTGGAAGGTTTACTGCCTTCTTCTCTGTACTATTTTTCTTTAAGACGTGGGTGATATGGCTCTCCATAACTTTACTTCTTTTCTCGCTCTTAACGATATTTGTCTATTTGTTTTTGCTGTTTGTCTCTGTTCTAATGACAGAAGGTTGTCAGGTAGTGTACTGGCTACTTTTCTCAATCCTATCCATAAATATATTCTATGAGTATGAAATTTTCTAAACTCTCCTTCCTCAAAACTGTCTTTTTCTGATTCTAAGCATAAGTTCTGCTCAGACAAAATTAAGTCACTGATGCCTCCTCAACAGGTGTTTACTCGTGCAACCAGACTGGCAACTGGGTCCCACCCATTCACAGTCAGGTTAGCCAAATGCAGACGACAATTCTACTCCTGCAGCTTCTTCTCTCGCACTTCCCGCCTGTGGAACTCGCTCCCGTATTCTTGCTTTCCTGACGGCTACAACCTCCAGAAATTTAAATGCAAAGTCAATACTCATCTACTAACCACTGGAGTCTAGCTCTCTCCCCACCCCTGTATAAACTTCCCTTTCTCTCCACCTATGTATCTGTCATCGCACCTGCTATCTCAGCTTTCTATTGTGTCCTTTCTAACTAGTTTGTACTCCTCACTCTTTTCTAATTAATCTTTTTACATTTATGTAACCCCCTGCACATCAGTGGCGTTTCCGCCTTGCTCGGGGTGAAATGATTAAAAAAAAAAGTGTCCGTTTTGTTTCTTTTGTGGATCCCGGGAATGGGAACCGCACAAAATAAAGAAAAGGAAGAGAGTACTGGATTCCTATGTGTTGTCCGTTCTTCAATATGGCAGTGGATGCTGGACAATATAAAAGATGAAGGAAAACTTGAAGCAGCTGAAATGTGGTTCTACAGAAGGATGCTGTGAATATCATGGATCGAGCATGTGAGCAATGATGAGGTCTTAGAAATGATGGAAACAAAAAGGAATTAATACTGAGCATCAGGATGTGCGTTGTGGTGCATAGGATATCGGCTCGGAACGAGAAATCGGGGAGCCGAGTTCGAATTCCAGCTGAATTCATTGCATTCACTTACGCGCAAATACCCTTGGGAAAGGTATTAATCCGTCTATTCCTTCCAGTTATGGGTTAAATAACAGGACAGATTGGGTTCTATAGCCTTGGTCGGCAACCAGTCTATTGCAGAAAGCAATGGCAACCGACTGCGGGATAATCTTCTGCCTAGTCAGTCATGTCTCTTTCGAGACATGGTCGCCCAAGCGTGTATCACGTATGGCACTTAACTAACTGACTGATCAGGAAGAGACAGCTAAAGTTTCCGGGACATGCAATGAGGAATGAGGGCTTGGAGAATCTGTTACTAACAAGCCAGATAGAGGGGAAAAGAAACAGGGGAAAGCAGCGGATAACATATTTGATGGACCTGATCAGGTGGATGACGAAACGAGGTTTGCATGATGCAACAGGAGAAAGAGTCGTAAAAGCCACCAAGGACAGGGAAATGTGTGAAGCTATGGTCACCTACGTCCTGGAAGGACATGGCACATAGAAGAAGAAGAAGAAGAAGAAGAACGTAAAGAATACAAAATTCTCTTTTCACTCCAGCTATGAGCTAAGTGGCAGGATAGATTGGGTTCTATAATCATGGCTGGCAACCAGTCTACCGCAGAAAGCAATGGCAACCTACTGCGGGATAATCTTCTGCTGGTTGCCGACCAAGGCTATAGAACCCAATCTGCGCTGCTATTTAACCCATAACTGGAAGGAATAGACGGATTAATATGTTTCCCAAGGGTATTTGTGCGTAAATGAATACAATGGATTCAACTGGAATTTGAACTCGGCTTCCCGGTTTCTCATTTCGAGCCGATATCCTCTGTACCACAACGCACATCCTTTCACTCCTAGTACTTCTTTTATTATTATTTGAAAAATGGTTGCGTTTGGATGTATTTATGCAAATTTTATTTCCAGAGCCGTATATTTGACAATTTTATTAAAGTGTTTAGCCGATATATTTTTAGATAATGACATACATTCTTCGTTTTCTTTTTCTTCTTCTCTTCCACCTTTTCTTCCTTCTTGGTTTGCGCCGTCTTCTTCCCTTTCTTCTCTTTTGTCTTATTCTAATGTTTCTTTGTCCTTCATCTTCTTTTTCTCCTCCTCCTTCTTTTTGTCTTCTTCTTCTCCCCTTCTTCTTCTACTCTTTCTGTTTCCTCTTCTTCTAATTATAAAAAAAAATCATAAACCATTTTAGTGCAAACTAAACAGTATTTTTTATTTAATCCCTTGTTCCCTGTTTAGGATGCGGTTTCCGGTTTTCTCTTTTCTCTTTTCCAATTTTTAGCCCCCTGCACATCAGTGGCGTTACCACCTTGCTCGGGGTGATATGATTAAAAAAAAAATCCATTGAATTTTATTTGAAGGGAGGTAAGTAGAAAGAAAATGCATGAGTTGTACTTCTTGGCAAAAGCGTGACACACGTAGGTTTGTTTGTTTTTGAGGCTTAACGACCTATCAATCCTTATGGGATCATTTAAGGTCATAGTCAATGATTTTGGGTAAAGTTATTTTATTTTTACAACATTTTTCTTTTCACGATTCATTGGGATTTGTTTTTAAGAGCAGGGTCCCCAAGTCCTACCCTTGTTATTTAACCCATAACTGGACGGATTAATACTTATCCCAAGGGTACCAGTGCTTAAGTGAATGCAGGGTATTCAACTGGAATTCGAACTCGGCTCACCGATTTCTCTTTCCGAGCCGATATCCACTGCACCACAACGCACTCCGTCACTACACGCTTACAGCATCCGGTATTCCTAAGCGGTCACCCATCTAAGTACTGACCAGGCTCAACGTTGCTTAACTTCGGTGATCGAGCGAGAACCGGTGTATTCAACGTGATAGACTGAATTATTACAAACTTATTTCTCTCAGAGCAAACACGGAAGTATAGATTTCTAGATATAGATATAAGAGCAACTTTCCTTAGACAGTATATTTTGATTTGAATTTTATTTGTCTATTTTAAGAGGCATGACATTAAAAATTAAAATTAGGGGTTGAATATACACTAGAAAAAATTGTTAGATTTTTTCTATTAATTCTAAGGGTAATAACAATATTATTATAGTATTAGTAAAATAATAATATAATAATGAAGAAAAACATTATTAAAATAATATTTAAAAACCTTAAAGTAATAATAATAACAAAAATAATAATAATATTAATAATCTTGATAATAATGAAAAATATTAAAAGAAAAAATTGAACTTGATAACACTAATTGATAAAAATTTCGAAACTAAAAATTAAAAATAATAAAAAAATATATTGCTTGTTTAAACATTTTTTTTTAACGGATATTAGCATTTGAGTAGATACTCTGTTTATTATAATATCTTTTTTAACGGATATTAGCATTTGAGTAGATACTCTGTTTTTTATAATATCTTTTTTAACGGATATTAGCATTTGAGTAGATACTCTGTTTTTTATAATACCTTTTTTAATGGATATTAGCATTTGAGTCGATACTCTGTTTTTTATAATGAAATATATTGTTTTGATATAAAAATATATTGTTTGTTTAAACATTCTTTTTTAATGGATATTAGCATTTGAGTAGATACTCTGTTTTTTATAATGTTTTTTTTAATGGATATTAGCATTTGAGTAGATACTCTGTTTTTTATAATGAAATATATTGTTTTGATATAAAATATATTGTTTGTTTAAACATTCTTTTTTAATGGATATTAGCATTTGAGTAGATACTCTGTTTTTTATAATATCTTTTTTAATGGATATTAACATTTGAGTAGATACTCTGTTTTTTATAATATCTTTTTTAACGGATATTAGCATTTGAGTAGATACTCTGTTTTTTATAATATCTTTTTTAATGGATACTAGCATTTGAGTAGATACTCTGTTTTTTATAATGAAATACTGTATTTATCTATATCTAGTGGTCTGAATAATTGAGAAATCTTGTTTAGGAAAATTTGATTCGAAAATTCGATCCTGTGTTTCCAAGGAGAAAAACCGTCAATTGAGCTGACATGTCTTATACTGCTCGATCAAGAAGGATTTGTAGCTAAATAAAGTTTAATTTAAGTTTTTTAAACACACTTTGTGGTACAGTACATATCGACTCGGAACGAGAAATCGTGTACCCGAGTTCGAATTCCAGTTGAATTCATTGCATTCATTTAAGCGCAAATACCCTTGGGAAAGGTATTAATCCGTCTCTTCCTTCCAGTTATGGGTTAAATAACAGGACAGACTGGGTTCTATAGCATTGGCTGGCAACCAGTCTACCGCAGAAAGCAATGGTAACCTACTGCGGGATAATCTTCTTCTGAGTCAATCATGTCTCGAGATAGACATGATCGTCCAAGCGTCTATCACGTATGCCACTAAACTGACTGAAACACACTTTGCTGATTTTAAGAGGCTTAATTCGTAATATATATATATCGATATTAGTCATCCACATACAAACCTGTTTTACTGTATCACAGCTCATCAGTGTGGCTAGTCACATCCACTTGCTTCCGTCCGGGATCGACCATTTTGGTGTCAGTCGGAGTCGCTACCCACTGAGCCATAAGCGCATGGAATCAGAGAAGGGAAATTTTAACGTGTTGTATATAAGCATTGTATACACACGCCAGTCACCGAAAAAAAAACTCAATTCATTTCTGAAAGAGTAATGCTTATAACGCAGAAGTGGAAAATGTTTTTAAAATTTTCATTTCTAGAGAGCTCAATTGTAATGAGAGTATAATATATTAATCATCCACATACATAATGATAATATACACGCTGAAAAGTCTGTCTCCTTCTACCGCACGCCTGTAGCTCAGAGGTAGAATCGCCGACTGATGCCAATTCGGTCGGGTTTCAATCCTGGGTAAAAGGCAATCGGTTGTTTGAACGTAATGATAAGCTGTGATACAGTGAAACAGATCTGTCTGAAGATGGCTATATATATATATATATATATATATATATATAAGAGATATCTATATTCATGGCTCTTATGGGTTTCAATAATTTTGCTGGCTTTGTCTTTGATTTAAGTTCCAAGAGTAAAGAGTAGCCATCTCATGGGTTTCTTATCAAACCAACGGCGCTTATTTGCTAAAATGATTAAAAAAATATATCATTTAAAACTAAAAACTTGAGTTTAGCAAGGATACTTCAGAGATTAAAATCATTTATGTGATTTTTTTCTAACGATATATGTAATGTTAGCAAGTTCGACTAGATGAAGTCATTCACGTGTTAGTATTAGCCTTTATGTTAATATATAGATCGCTAATGGTTACAGTACTAAGAGACGATTCTTGCGTTGTTGCTCTGATCACGTGATTAAATTGGCTAACCAAAGTCATCTTGTGTTACCAGACCATAATATGCGGTTTATATTTTTTTCAGTAGGCCAACACTGTAGAGGATATATATATATATATATATATATATATATATATATATATATATATATATATATTAGCAGTATAGCCCGGCGTTGCTCGGGTTTAATGAAAACTTTTATATATATATAATATCGATTTCGGAGTCTATAGGTAACGGATAGACACACACACACACACACACACACACACACACACACACACAGACAAAGTTTCATTTATAAATAAGTTTATATATATATATATATATATATATATATATTTCATTTGTAAAAGAGTTATTACGCGACCTAGGTTTCTACCATAAGTGGTGGATTCAGGCTATGTGCAATAACTGATTTTATCGTTTACCGTTTTCTTTAAAAACGCTCACGTAACGGTGTTTTTTGAACGCTCACGTGGCACGGAATATTTGAACGCGCAATTTTTTAAATTATAAAAAATTATGAAGTTTTCATCCATGGTTATCTGAACTTAAGAGATATTTTTTAGTATGGTTACACATAGATATGAATAATTCTTTCATTCAACAGTTCGCATTTGTTTGGGAATAGCATAATCTCTAACTTTTCTTCTTAGCACAGTCTACATATTTTGCCACTGTTGTAAGGCTTGGCTGATTTCACTATGCTCCAGTGGAGTATAGTAAAAACAGTAAATAGTAAATATATAAATATACTGAACAAATTTTCATACAAACGTGCACTGGTCTAATCTTATTATGACCAGAAACTAAGTTATTAAACAATCAGTCAATCAATATATATATATATATATATATATATATATATATATTGATTGTTTAATTAACTAGGTTCTATGACCAGAAACTGAGTGATTAAACAATCAATATATACAGTAAATACATGTGCTCCTGTCATAGTGAGAGATCCGTAAGTTACCGAACGATACCGAAGTTTCACAGAGAATACCGCGTCAGTAGTCATAGTAGCTCTGAGCTCCACTCAGCCAGAATAGTATTACACAGCATACGACAGTTCCGATGTGGACATACTAATTCCAGCATGGCTTCCCTTCAAAGACTTGTATATATATTTCACTGACGATACGTTTAGATGAAACCCATGTAGGTCTGTCTGGCTCAATAGGTATTCTTTACTTATATATCTACTAGGAGTATAACCCGGCGTTACTAGGGTGAAATAAAAGCTTTAAAACTAATCCATGGTCCTGGAGCTCAGACTCTTTGGATGTTGGCACAAAAGACTAAAAAGCAATAGTTGTTTCCAGTTAAAGCGAAACCGTAAACCGAAAGAAAAATGAATGGATGTAAGTCAAATTTTGATTTCCTGGTATCAATAGCAAATAAGTGAAGGCTAAATAAGTCCTCTGAGTAAATGATATCATGGCTGAAACTAAGAACTACAATTATACCTACTTAGAGCCAAACCTGAAGCAAAAACTAAAATAAAAGGACTGAAAAAATACAGACATACAGGCAGATAAACATACGCACACACAAACATGTTGCCATTTATATATATATTATCGATTTTCTGCACTACTGGAAGAATTGCAACCTTGAAACTTCTAAATATCATTTCTTATGTCTTTGTCTATAAATGTATCAAATTTGATTAAAATCGGACCACTCCTTCGATAACCCGATATTTTCGATTATCGATTTTTGACATTTATCGGGGGTACCTCGACACAAAACCTAGCTAAGAACATTTGCAGACGCTTATAGTACAACTGTGTAAATTTTCATGAAAATCGGTTCAGCCGTTTCGGAGTCTATAGGCAATATATATATATATATATATATATATATATATATATATATATATATATATATTTCTTACTAATCGTATTCCGGGATTACTAACTTGCGTTCAAGTTTGTTTCTATACGTTTAATAAAACTTATTTTTCTTTCTCAAATATCTGTTTTTGTTGTTCATTATTTTGTGCGGTTCCTCATCCACAACACACACACACACACACACACACACACACACACATATATATATATATATATATATATATATATATATATATAAACAAACTTAACAATAGCTCTAACAATAATGATAATATTAATAATAATGGTTTACATCAAAATAAACATAACACTATTAACTTATACTATTGCAACCAAATACATAATAATTATAAACAAGATGAAAAAACTCTCAAAAACATAATACGTAGAAATGTTAAACCAGTCGAAAGTAATAATCAAATTAAACTCATTATATATTATAAAAAGTTTAAAACAATTGACCTCATAGTCTATAATAACCCAACAAGCACTAAACTAAATTCTTTACAAAAAACCAATGTAGTGTACCAATTTACATGCCCATTCAGAGATTGCATCTCTGATACTAATCAAAAACCTAGTACATATATTGGTTTTACCACAACCACGCTCTCCCGTAGACTTACATGTCATCTTTCTGATCAGAGTACTATTAAACAAAATTTCTCTGAAAAACATAAACATGTAGGTAATATCAGACAGATTTTGGTCAACAATAAGGTGATCTTTACTCATACACACAGTAAGAGGAACCTGCAGATATTGGAGGCCATGTACATCAAATCAAAACAACCAACACTCAATCAAATCAACTTTAAAACAGGAAATAACATATTACATTGCATTTGACTACATGGTTTTGTTGTCATTTCGCGCTATCACGCGGTGTGACGTCATAAAACCGCATCGCAAACTTAAGAACTGCGTTTATTATTTTTGGTAACTATTGCCGTTGCCAAGCGGAGTTTTATGTCAACACAAAATAAAATCGTCGGTGATGGTGGATTTTATAATATTTCAGTTTAAACTACCTCTCTGAAGATGGCTCATGTGAGCCGAAAGTTTAGAAGAAAACCAATAAATAATTATCCAAATGTTGGAGAATTTTTGTCTTTATTTTCAACTGAAATTAAAGCAAAAATACGACGTTTAGAACGGCTCATGATTAAACATAATAGACATTCAATGTCTCTTATATTTAATAGCATATGTCTAGAAAATTGCTTGCTGCCTCGATATACTAAATATATATATATATATATATATATATATATTTTTTCAAGACTGCATGAAGACAGTCTGTTTTATACCTGAGTGCAAATTTTAGACCAAGAGCTCAATGTTTACTTGCAACAATATTTGTTGCTGTAAAAATGACCTAGTTGTCCTCTATAGACATTTAAGTGGTTTTGTTATATATATATATATATATATATATATAACAAAACCAATTAAATGTCTGTATAGGACAACTAGGACAACTAGTAGATACTTATAAACTGGAATATAAACAACAACATATATATATATATATATATATATATATATATATATATTTGTTGTTTATATTCCAGTTTGTAAGTATCTACTTAGTGTGGGGCACTTTTTTTGGTGTGTTTCCCCCCCCCCCCTCTGAAAATTATACAGTGTGCGCATTCTAGTATCAGCGGACAGGGTCCTTAAGTATGGCTTTGTGCCTTACTTAGAAAAGTTTCATAAATGTCACGAAAAGCGCCTCGCCTGAGGAACTTTAATTTACCCTTGTCAGATAATTCTGATGCATTTTGCAGAATAAGATCGCCGTACAACAGCAAATTATCAAATTATTCCTAATTTTGTCCGCATTCCATATAAAAGCTGGTATTAAAAAGGGCGGTGTGTCTAAGTTCTGAATTTAGTCGTCGCTGTGAATCAAATCGTTTCCCGTGCGTGCACAAAAGCTTGGGAAATCGTATTTTAGGCGGGAAAATAATAACAAAAACAAATAATACTACGCACATTTTCTTGCCTATTTCTTTCTTTCTTTCTTTCTTTTTTTTTGTTTGCCGTATACGTTTACCTTGACGTAAGTTTCAAGTCATCGATACCTGTCGTTCTGTCAAGCGTTAGATTTACTCAACCAAGCGTACTCCAGCAGACCTCTGTAACATTTAATGGCGTACGTGCCTTTTGTGTTATTTGTACGGACTACTGATCCACAACGAAACGGAAAAAAATAGGCGGGAAGTAAGTCAATCGATGCTGGAGTTAAACTGACCGTTCTATGTTTGAAAATCATATGTGGGTCAGTGTTCTTATTTCATGATTAATTAAGTAGAGATTCTATATCCTTGCTTCGTTAATTACATGTTTCTGATGTAGACTTCAGTCTTAACTTCAGGTAACTTTCTGTCGCTTCTGATCAAACCAAACTTAAATGACGGTCAAGGCACGTCAAATCTAATGAAGCTATCCCCGAGGGAACGCATGTTCGAATCCTGCTGAAGGACGCACTTTTTTCTTACAACATTTCAGGCCGGTAGAATTAAAAAATACATATGCTGTTAATAAATAAAAACAGAGCATCTACTGAAACATGAGCGCCCAATAAAAATAAAATATGTACAAATAAATTAAAAACATGTCAGGTTTAATCCATTTTTCTTAAAAAATTGTCTTCGTTTGCGTTATGATTTTGAACAGAAGAGATATACATATTTCGAGAATCGGAAAATATATGAGCTGAAAAGCACTATTCGAACTTTGTCTGATCTGGAAGTCCTGCTTGTTCGAGATGTATCCGGGATGAAAAAATTGTTAACCCCATTAATACATCTAAACCCATGTACAGGGAATGTTGCAGAACCCGAATTCCATGCAGACACACCTCAGATCTAATGATGGTTTCCCCGAACGGGCGCAGAATGACCTGATTGTCCGAGATGTATCCGGGATGAAAAAATTGTTAACCCCATTAATACATCTAAACCCATGTACAGGGAATGTTGCAGAACCCGAATTCCATGCAGACACACCTCAGATCTAATGACGGTTTCCCCGAACGGGCGCAGAATGACCTGATTGTCTGATATGTATCCGGGATGAAAAAATTGTTAACCCCATTAATACATCTAAACCCATGTACAGGGAATGTTGCAGAACCCGAATTCCATGCAGACGCACCTCAGATCTAATGATGGTTTCCCCAAACGGGCGCAGAATGACCTGATTGTCCGAGATGTATCCGGGATGAAAAAATTGTTAACCCCATTAATACATCTAAACCTATGTACAGGGAATGTTGCAGAACCCGAATTCCATGCAGACACACCTCAGATCTAATGATGGTTTCCCCGAACGGGCGCAGAATGACCTGATTGTCCGAGATGTATCCGGGATGAAAAAATTGTTAACCCCATTAATACATCTAAACCCATGTACAGGGAATGTTGCAGAACCCGAATTCCATGCAGACACACCTCAGATCTAATGATGGTTTCCCCGAACGGGCGCAGAATGACCTGATTGTCCGAGATGTATCCGGGATGAAAAAATTGTTAACCCCATTAATACATCTAAACCCATGTACAGGGAATGTTGCAGAACCCGAATTCCATGCAGACACACCTCAGATCTAATGATGGTTTCCCCGAACGGGCGCAGAATGACCTGATTGTCCGAGATGTATCCGGGATGAAAAAATTGTTAACCCCATTAATACATCTAAACCCATGTACAGGGAATGTTGCAGAACCCGAATTCCATGCAGACGCACCTCAGATCTAATGATGGTTTCCCCAAACGGGCGCAGAATGACCTGATTGTCCGAGATGTATCCGGGATGAAAAAATTGTTAACCCCATTAATACATCTAAACCTATGTACAGGGAATGTTGCAGAACCCGAATTCCATGCAGACGCACCTCAGATCTAATGATGGTTTCCCCGAACGGGCGCAGAATGACCTGATTGTCCGAGACGTATCCGGGATGAAAAAATTGTTAACCCCATTAATACATCTAAACCCATGTACAGGGAATGTTGCAGAACCCGAATTCCATGCAGACGCACCTCAGACCTAATGACGATTTTCCCAGAACGAGTGCAGGTTCGAATCCTGCTGAAAAATACACTTTTTTTTTCTTAGATTTCAGGACGAGAGATCTAAATAAATAAATATACAGTTTAATAATAAAAACAGAACATCTGCTCAAATATGAGTATTCAATGTAAATAATGTTTAAACAAATAAATTGAAATATTTCGGATTTAATCCATTTTGTAAAATATATGTATGTTTGAAAAGCGTTCGATGTAAATTGTAGAAATGTTTTTAATGCAACAATGACGATTGTCACCTTTGCATGCTGTTTGGCTTATTGTGTACTATATATATATATATATATACGTTAGAACACGTACAAACTACAAACTATGACAAAATTGTACATTTTGTTTCGACATTGAAAGAACAATGTCTCATCAGGTAGTTATATTGAGCACTATTTTAAATTAATGTTTTGAACGTTGCAATTATTTTTTTTGTTCCTTATTCATTTGGATATATATATATATATATATATATATATATATATATATATATATATATATATCACATGTAAATTCAATATTTAACATTTGAAGAATGGACATTTCTACAAGCCCTTTAAAATCCTGCTTCATCAGCTCTGAGGAAAAGTTGTTATGAAAAAGTTCTTGTGTGACCAGAATTAAAATTTTGTTTGGAAAAAGAAAAGAAGCAAAAACCAGGGGGAGGGAGGAAGTGGTAGATATAATACATAGTTGATAGAGGTTGAAAGGAAGTTGTTCAGACAACATGCACGAGAGGTCAAGGTTAAATGGTTAAAATAGTCTTAAGGGTGATTATATGTACAAAGTTAAATTCTAACCAGGTTCAAATAACTTAGGTTAAAAAATTAATATATTATTTAAATAGGATGACAATTATAATATGGGTAGATTTAGATGTAATTTCACAGCTTGTAGGAATAGGGTGGAATAGTGGAATGGATTAAGAGATCAAGGTAATCCCATATTGATGGAATTTAAACCTACTTTTATGTCGACACTTGCTAACCAATTCATTTCTCTGATTTAAAAGTAAAATTGGTTCGGATATTTTAATATTCTAACTTTTTCTACTAAGCAAAGATTCCATATATCATTAAGACTATTGGGAGTACGTGCTGAGCTTATTAATTCTTAATCTATTTGTGAATTTATACCTTCTTCATTCAGTACTCAATACTTTCGGGAAAGAGCTATTTAAAATGTTAATTTTGGGTCGATAAAAAGTGTCTATATGAATAATAAATATGTTGCAATTCCTCCGCCTAAATATTAATGAAGACGTTATAATCTTTGTTATCTTTGGTGGAATTGGTAGCTTGGCAGATAACATCAATGGAGTTGAATTTACCTTCAACAGGGCAATTTTCTTTGAATCTGCAGTTGCAGGACGGTACAACGCCAAGTTTAATATTAGTTCTATAGAAATTCCTTAAAATCTGTTTTTTTTTTTCTAATTGTAAAATATTGAATTTGCATATGAAATAAACATTTGCTCTGTAAATTAAATTTACATAAAGATCTCCGTTGGATCAGTTTTGATATTTCATCTAACATTGCTAGGATGCATTTACCAGATATTTTCCTGGATGTATTACCGCTAAAATCCATGTATTCAGTTAAAAGTAAAAATAAAACCATCCTTGATAATCGCTAAAGTATTGCCGAAAGCGCTCGGGCATGAAAAAACATTCGGACAATTTCTACATAATTGATTTTTAGAAAAGAAAGAAATTATTTAGACACAAGAAAAATGAAATAAAAGCTGAACATCCAGTATATTGTCGGCCGTTTTTAACGAAACACACACACACACACACATTATATATATATATATATATGTATGATTGAGCACTCTGGAAGAATGGTAGACTTTGAAAAACAGTAGCTACTCTCGCATACACGCATCGCTCATTCACTAACGAATCAGAGCACTCTGGCTATTTGGGCGTGTATAATGACAATATACATGCTATATATATATATATATATATATATATATATATGTGTGTGTGTGTGTGTATGTGTGTGTGTGTGTATGATTGAGCACTCTGGAAGAATGGTAGACTTTGAAAAACAGTAGCTACTCTCGCATACACGCATCGCTCATTCACTAATGAATTAGAGCACTCTGGCTATTTGGGCGTGTATAATGACAATATACATGCTAAAAAGGCTGCCTTCTACCGAAAGTCCATAGCCTAGGGGTAGAATCGCAGACTGACGCCAATTCTGTCGGGTTTCAATCCTGGGTTAGAAGCAATCGGAGTCTAACCATAATGATGAGATGTGATACGGAGAAACAGATCTGTCTGATGACTATATATATATATTTATCAACAGGCTCCAAAGGAGAATCTGTAATGTAAGTGGTCCCGACCTGACAGCTCGACTCCAGTCACTATTCTCACTGGCGGGATGTGGCTTCCCTCTGCCTCTTCTACAAATATTTTCATGGCATCTGCTCCGACAAACTTAGGCCACTGGTATCCCCTCCACAAGAATTTACTCGAGCAACCAGACTGGCAACAAGGTTCCACCCTTTTTACAGTTAAATCTACCAAATGCAGCTGACAATTCTACTCTATCAGCTTCTTTTCTCGCACTTCCCGCCAGTCGAAATCCCTATATATATATATAAACTACGTATATTTTGGCAGCATCTTTTCTTTTAAACAAGTTCTGTTAAACGATAGCGACAACATAGTCTTATATATTTACTTTTTAATTTTTAAAATTTTTTCTGATTAGGCTTTTTATTTCCGAATAATATTTGTATAAATATTGTTCAAAGGTTGTACTTACGAACGTCATCGTTCTTCATCAGGGACTATATTCAGTTTAAAAATCAAATATTGCCTTGTAGCAGGAAAAGTGTTACAACATTTTAAAAGAAAATAAATAACGTTATGAAAAACCTTTAAATTCAAAGGCAGTAATAATGTAAACAACATGTACACTTGAAGATATGTGCTCACGTAGATGCGTGAATTATATAGAATAATTGGTTGTTAAAGATTTTAAATGCCGTAAAAATACGTTAGAGAATTTGACCATCGAAGGATGGTCAAATTATTAATTAGTACTTATTATAATAATTATAATTATTAATTATTTAAATTACAAAATTACTCAGAGTCAAAGAATTATTTACTTTAATTATATTTGAAATAAAATAATAACTGTAATATAGTTTAAAATTTATATAGCTTAGAAAATCAACTATTTCCTCATAGGTGGTACCCTAAAAAGTGCTACCATTCTCGCTCAGGTCAGGATAGACCTGATCACACGAACGGAAGAAATGCCAACAAGAGGAAACACTTAATAGATTCGGTAAATTTTGGATTTGTTCCCCGAAGACCTTTACCCACTTCAAATCTTTCCAAAACATCCTTATTTCCGTGCAAATGTAAATGCTGAACTCAAATCGATAATTGTTTATTGACGAAACCTACCTTTTTTCAAATTAACGACAAGAAAAATATCGAACTTCTTGTCGCTGTTTATCTCAACCACGCTTCAAAAATGTTATTCACTGCAGAAGGACTTCATGCGTAGTTTGCCGATTTTTTGGCCTTTTTACTTTCATTTTGCAATTACTACGCGGAAAGTGAGTTCCGAAACCAAACAAATCGCGGAGTAATTACTCAAAGGAAGTAAATAGGCCGAAATAAGTATCATACGCCTCAAGTCATTCAGCGGTGAATCAGATCTGAGAACAGTGGTAAGAGTTGAGATATAGTCTAAATTTTTCTGGTCGATAACATGAAAAAAAGTAGGTTTCTTCAATAAATAATTATCGATTTTAGTTCAGTATATACAGTTGCACGGAATTAAGGATGTTTTGGAAAGATTTGACGGGGTAAAGGCCTTCAGAGAAAAATCAAAAATTTACTATAGATTCTTGGAAAATTGCCTCTTTAACACTCTAGGGCCATTCGTATCGTATTTGATACAGTATGAAAACAAGCCTTGAAAGAAATATTTTCCTGAAAAAATTTTTAAGAGAAATATTTTATAAATTTCAAATGAAAGCAGTACTGACTGCTCAGTCAATGAATACCAAATGTTTCCTTATAGGGAAATACCAAATGTTTCCTTATAGGGAAATACTGTATCAAATATGATACGAATGGCCCAAGAGGGTTAAGAGAAATATTTTATAAATTTCAAATGAAAGCAGTACTGACTGCTCAGTCAATGAATACCAAATGTTTCCTTATAGTGAAATATCAAATGTTTCCTTATAGGGAAATACCAAATGTTTCCTTACAGGGAAATACTGTATCAAATATGATACGAATGGCCCTAGAGGGTTAAAATATTCAAACATTTTTATGGAATGAACAAGAAGACAGACAAACAGACTTCTTCTAATAATATACAAATTTGTTAGTATTTTATTTAATGTTATTTGAATTTACAAGTAAAGTATATTTCCCGTAGTCTTTTATAAAGGTTTGTTGGTCTATTTTACTTTTATCTCTAAAACTTTGTTTATCTTTGTTAAAAATTATAACGATGGAAGGCCAAGTAGAACTTTGTTTTATGAAACCAAACTAGAATTATTAAGTCACATAAGCTCCCGTTATATACTGAAGAAAATAAATCAAGCTCACAAACCAAAAATACGCCAACTACAATTAAGCAGGATGATGGGAAGTTGGGTGATGGATGTGCTTTGTGGTGCATTGGATATCGGCTCGGAACGAGAAATCGGGGAACCGAGTTCGAATTCCAGCCGAATTCATTGCATTCACTTACGCGCAAATACCCTTGGGAAAGGTATTAATCCGTCTATTCCTTCCAGTTATGGGTTAAATAACAGGACAGATTGGGTTCTATAGCCTTGGCTGGCAAACAGTCTACCACAGAAAGCAATGGCAACCTACTGCGGGATAATCTTCTGCCCAGTCAGTCATGTCTCTTTAGAGACATGATCGCCCAAGCGTGTATCTGACTGACTGAATATAATAGTTGGAATAATGATTAAGGGTTCTACTGGTCATAAAGTGGGGGTTCAGTTTATTACCACTAATTATTACATAATAATATAATACATTTATTTCCCCTCTAGCTATGAGTCAAATAACAGAACAGATTGGATTCTATAGCCTTGGTCGGCAACCAGTCTACCCCAGAAAGCAATGGGAACCTACTGCGGGATAATCTTCTGCCCAGTCAGTTATGTCTCTTTCGAGACATGATCGCCCAAGCGTGTATCACGTATGGCACTTAACTGACTGACTGACTGATGGGAGCTTTCTGATTTGCGAATGTTTTGCTGCTTCTTGACCAGGAGAGCTACCGAGACCACCGCGGATCATGGATAAACAGTAGAATATGCTTATAACTTTTTTAATAAATAATAAAAAACAAAATGAACGAAAGTTGTCTTTCGGGTGTCACTGGGCGACAATATGCAATGTCCAACATGCAATGCACCGAAATACAAAGTACGAACTGTTACAAAATAATTCTTCTTCTTTTTCTTCTAGAATATAAATGTATAGGAAATAGCATGGCCACAAAATGAGGGATCAGTTTATATATTGATTATAATATAGAATTGTTCCCCCATTTTATAGCCACAATTTTTTTATAAATAGTTGGCATATATATTCTTCTTCTATGTGCCCTGTATTTTCAGGATGTAGGCGATAATGGCTTTCCACGTCTCCCTTTTCCCTGGTGGCTTTTAGCACGCTTTCTCCTGTTGTACCAAGTTCCGTCATTCACCTGATCAGGTCCTTCAAATATGTTAACCGCTGCTTTCCTCTGTCTCTTTTCCCCTCTATCTGGCCTGTTAGTAACAGGTTCTCCAAGCCCTCCTTCCTCATTGCATGTCCCAGGAACTTTAGTTGTCTCTTCCTGATGCTCAGTATTAATTTCCTTTTCGTTTCCATCCTTTCCAAAAACCTCATCATTGCTCACATGCTCGATCCATAATATCCACAGCATCCTTCTGTAGAACCACATTTCAGCTGCTTCAAGTTTTTCCTTCATCTTTGAATATACTGTCCAACCTTCACTGCCATATTGAAGTACCGATATCACATAACAATCCAGTATTCTCCTCTTTGTTTCTAGCAAAATTGTTAAATCGGGCTTGACGGAAAACTTAAGACATTAGCACACTCCGCAAAAAGTTCTGGCTTAAATGGCATGAAAGATTTATGGGTTTATTTGAAGAAAAGAAGTAAGTTTGAGTTTGTGTTTTGTTTAACGGCATATCAACCCTTGTGAGTTATTTAACCCTCTAGGGCCATTCGTATCATATTTGATACAGCATTTCCCTATAAGGAAACATTTGGTATTTCCCTATAAGGAAACATTTGGTATTTCCCTATAAGGAAACATTTGGTATTCATTGACTGAGCAGTCAGTACTGCTTTCATTTGAAATTTATAAAATATTTCTCTTGAAAAATTTTTCAGGAAAATATTTCTTTCAAGGCTTGTTTTCATACTGTATCAAATATGATACGAATGGCCCTAGAGGGTTAATACCAAAAAGATAGGGTTTTAAAGTACATTTTTTTAACGTTCGGTTATAGTGAGAAAGTTGATTTAGTCAGATTTTGATGAAATTTTTTATTTTTATTTTAGAAAACTGAAGATGTATTCCAGTTTGTATTAAAAATGTATTGGTGGTAATGATTTTTATCCTTTAAAAATGTGTTATGGTAATATTTGTTCTTCAAAAATGTATATTTTTCTACAAAAGTCTAATTTTATGTACACTCAGTTAAGTGCCATACGTGATACACGCTTGGACGATCATGTCTCGAAAGAGACACGACTGACCTAGGCAGAAGATTATCCCGTAGTATGTTGCCATTGCTTTCTGCGGTAGACTGGTTGCCGACCAAGGCTGTAGAACACAATCTGTCCTGTTATTTAACCCATAACTGGAAGGAAGAGACGGATTAATATCTTTCCCAAGGGTATTTGCGCGAAATGTGAATGAATACAATGGATTCAACTGGAATTCGAACTCGACTCACCGATTTCTCGTTCCGTGCCTACATCCACTGTACCACAACGCACATCCTTATATACGCTACTTGCTGTAATTATTATTCCACCACAGTTTTTAAATGAAATGATGTATTCCATACTATTTTTAAGTGGATATAGCGACAATGTACCCATCGCACCCTGTAGATTTGCTATATCTATCTCTCTCTCTCTCTCTCTCTCTCTCTCTCTATATATATATATATATATATATATATACACACACACACACACTACGGGCCATAATTATTAGACAACCCCAGTTTTTTTAAAAGAAATGATGTATTTCATACTATTTTTACTATATAATGCCAAGTGGATAATTCTAAATGAAAATAGAATGGTTCTTTTGTTATTATTACTTTGCAAAATTTTACAAGGCAAGGAAGCAAAGATAAACTCATCCGAATCACCCTAAATTTTCTTCATTCTTTCATTGATGAAACTGCAATATAAGTAATTATCAAATATTGATAAATTCATTTGATGCACATGTTATTGTGCAGTATTAGCAAAAGAAAACTTCCTGGCCCTACATAGAGAACCGACCTTCTTAGCAGTGGATTTATTTGTGGATTCTATATAGTCATTCCACTGAAGATCTGTTGTGGGAGTTAACCCGAGGAGGCGCAGTGTTCTGCTTTCATGAGGACTAGGCTAATCCATGCTAATGGTGGAGTAGGACCGATTGTCTGTGATGGTTAATAGATAGCAACTTCG
This sequence comes from Ascarosepion bandense, assembly GCA_037127315.1. Taxonomy (NCBI): domain Eukaryota; kingdom Metazoa; phylum Mollusca; class Cephalopoda; order Sepiida; family Sepiidae; genus Ascarosepion; species Ascarosepion bandense. Next base: position 883,981 of record JBBBDQ010002112.1, read on the forward strand.
TTTTGGAAGCATTAAAATTGACGAGCCATTTCTTACCCCATAGCTAAGAATATATAGGTGCAATAACACACACACACACACACACACACACACACACACATATATATATATATATATATTTATATACTTATATATATCAGGTCGGTGCAAAAGTTTTTGCCAGTTTGTAAAAGGGGCATTTTAAATCATTGTAATTTATTTTATGCATATTGTTATTACTTAAACATATCACCAGGATTAGTTTATAACTTTTTCTTTCAGATTATTAAAGCATCATTCATATTTTTCTGCAATATTCTTACCCATGTTCTTTTCATCTAAAGAACACATTAGGCAGGCTCTACTCTATGAGTTTCACGGAGGTTCCAATGCAAACGCAACAGCACGATCTATTAAGAATGCTTATGGAATTGATGCAGTGAAAGAAAGAAGTTGTAGGTGGTGATTTTTCCGTTTTCGGAAAGGAAATTTCAGCTTGAAAGATGAGGCTGGAGGTGGTCGCCAAAAAAAAACAAAAAAAAAACCTTGATTCAGATGTGTTGAATGCCGCTGTTACTCAAAGCCCTACGATAACCTCAAGAGAACTTGCACACCAATTTAATGTCTCCCATAAAACTGCGTCACGCCCACTGAAAAGAATGGGGAAGATTTCAGTATTCGAAAAATGGGTCCCGCACGAACTGTCTCCAGAGAACCTGCGACAACTGGTTTCTTGTTGCGAATCTTTGCTTTTACGGCACCTTCAGACACCCTTTTTGGGTAGGCTTGTCACAGGTGATGAGAAGTACCATCTTGCCCCATCCTGCATATTCTCCTAACCTAGCTCCCTCGTATTATCACTTATTTCGAGGATTCCAAAACCATTTAGATGGCCTTAGGTTAACATCACAAGAGAGATTGGACATGAGTTAGATTCATATTTCACATCAAAACCTAAAGAATTTTATACGCTCCGTATTTATTAGCTCGTTGACAGATGGAATCAAGTTATAGGAAGCAAAGGTCGTTATTGTTATAAATAAAGATTTTCTAAAACAGTTTTTCATTTTCAAGATGAAATTTTAAATCGGCAAAAGCTTTTGCACCAACCTGATATATATATATATATATATATATATATATATATATATATATATATAGGGAGAGAGTGAGAGAGAGAGAATGAGAGTGGGGGAAGAACGCGATCTTAAGAGTGTCTCGTCTTTATAATTTTATAATCTTGCAACCCACCCATGGACACTATACCACTACAAACTTAGACACTTAAAGGCCATACGTTTTTTTATTACTAAAACTCCTAATCTTTATTTTCTAGCAAATCAGTTTACATTTATGTCATACACAGCGTTCAGTATAAAACTTTTACAAGTTAACCTCGAACTTATTTGACTCATGAGCGTAGGGTGTTTGAAATTTACTATGAAAATCTCCTGATAGAGCCTGGTTACTGTTTCTTATATATTTCCCTAAACTACTTAAATATAAAACTGAAATCTATTTTTTATTCTTTTCTGTTAATGTTCCGTTTTCTAAACACATTCTCTTTCTCTTTTTGCCTTCTTTCACCACATCTGTCTCTCCCTAATTATTTTTCCCTCTCTCCAAATAGACAATTTTCAAATGACCGAAATATCCGGAAGTCAGAATCAACTTCCGCTCGTCGTCATAACAATCGGCCATCTTGTTTTACTTTTTCCGAATTTTTTTTCTTTCGTCCTGTCTTAGCTTAAAGCATGCATTTTCCTGGAGATTTGTTCTACTTTTCTTCTTGCTAACTCGCTTTTCTGTTTTTGTTTTGTCTTCTGCTTTCTAGGACTTCGTCGTCTGAAATCCTTTTTCTATTTTGTTTGGTTTGTTTATTCCTTAAATTGGACGACGTACCAGTCCCTCGTCTACGCCTTCCCATATGGAGTACATCTGGGTCGGCTAAACCAAACAACTCGCCCAAAACACTGATTGGGTGAAGTGAAACCATCGAAAATAATATGTTTACGAACTATGTGATGTAAGAATTGGCAGTCTGTTTTTCTCTCCCTATCTCTCTGTCTCTCTGTTCCTGTCTGTCCTTCTCTCTCTCTCTCTCTCTCTCTCTCTCTCTCTCTATATATATATATATATATATATATATATATATATAAAAGAATAAATCTAACCTAGAGCCGACAGACCTACCTAGGTTTCACTTAACGGATATATATACATATTAATGTATATTTAGACATGCATTTTTTAATTTAAAAATATTTCGTTAAAAACGACCGACAAGGAAGATTTTATTAATTTGTTTTTTAATTTTTTTTCCGAGTATTCATACATGCCTTCTTATTGGTGGAGATAAGAAATGTGAACTACTCCATAATTTTCGACTTTCCGAGCGCTTTCGGCCTCTTCACAGGCTATTTTAAAGGATGTTATTTTTCTGGTGTTGTTATTATGTCCTCATATATATATATATATATATATATATATATATATATATATTTAAATTGTGTGTATTTTGGCAGCATTTTTTCATTAATGCAGGTTTCATTGAATAATATAAACAAGTTTTGTCTATTAATTTTGTGTAGGATCCGTTCATACCGTCTGATATACTTGATGGTGATATCGTTGAAAGACAACAAAAAATCACAGTAATTGTTGATTTTTTTTATCGGGTCTAAGCTTTCAGCTCACATAAGCCATTATCAAAGAGTAAATATTAACACACAGTAAACATAGAATATTTAAGCTATTAACAATAAAGAGAATTAAATTGCAAATATAAGTCTATCACTACCGTGGCGGATGGCCGAAGACAGTGACAAAATAGTGGCGTTGTGGTCCCTGATCTGATTACAGGCATTTGAGTACGTTATTGGAAATATCAAAATTGATTGTATTCAAACCAGGTTTAAATTGTTTAATGTAGATTGCTTCCAGGATTTTTAGTTTCTGTTTATTATTTTCTTGCAAAAGTCAATTCATCTACTACATCGAGCAAAAACCAACTCGTCTACAAAACACATCTTCCATAGTGAACTAAAAAACATAAGACATAAAACAGACACTCATCAATAATAATTTTCCCAACTACATAGTTGATGAACAAATACGTTATTTTCTTAAAAAGCTTAACATGGAAAAACCAACACATGATACTAGCCCAACCAATCCCAAACATATCACTCTCTTATACCGTAGCCAGAAGCACTCCAACTACCAACTAGATGAAAATATCCTAAAAAAAATCTCATAAATACTAATATTTTTCCGACAGACTCTAACAAAAGAATTAAGTTTATTATATATTACAAAAAAATCCACTACATCCAATTCATTCGTCCGCAACGACTCTTCCCCCACCGTTAGTGAGTTGCAAAAAACCAATGTAGATTATAAATTCATATGTCCATTTAGAGAATGTATCTCTAACAACCTCAATAATATCTACATTGGCCACACCACAAATTCGCTCTCACGGCGTCTGACGTTGCACTTAAATGAAAATCCAAATATATTCCGTCATTTAAAACAACACGGTTATCAACGCACACTTCTGAGAAAAACGCTTGTTGATAACACGTACATACTTAAACAAGAAAATAATAAACAGAAACTAAAAATCCTGGAAGCAATCTACATTAAACAATTTAAACCTGGTTTGAATACAATCAATTTTGATATTTCCAATAACGTACTCAAATGCCTGTAATCAGATCAGGGACCACAACGCCACTATTTTGTCACTGTCTTCGGCCATCCGCCACGGTAGTGATAGACTTATATTTGCAATTTAATTCTCTTTATTGTTAATAACTTAAATGTTCTATGTTTGCTGTGTGTTAATATTTATTCTTTGATAATGGCTTATGTGAGCTGAAAGCTTAGACCCGATAAAAAAAATCAACAATTACTGTGATTTTTTGTTGTCTTTCAACGATATCACCATCAAGTATATCAGACGGTATGAACGGATCCTACACAAAATTAATAGACAAAACTTGTCTATATTATTCAATGAAACCTGCATTAATGAAAAAATGCTGCCAAAATACACACAATTTAAATATATATATATATATATATATATATATATATATATATATATATATATATAGGGTGTAATCTATTTCTGTTTCTTCCTTAGATTACGCCATTTGCAGTGTTGTGTAGTAATATAAAACTATTTTCGGAGTGTATAATGAAAGTTTTTTTTGTTCTTGAAAAATATTGCCTCATCCGTGTAACCGTATCACTGCACGAACACACTGGTAAGCCTGACAGAGAGATCGCGGATATTGTTGGTGTCAGCCTTTCAACTGTCAGTCGTGTCATCAAGGCGAAAAAACAAACTGGATCCATCAGTCCAAAACGTAAAGGAAAATGAAGTCAGAAGAGAAAAATAACATAATAGACGACGTATATGTGATCAGGGAAAGCGTGAAAGATCCTAGAAAGATATTATTCGTTTTGTTTCAGTTAATTTTCACAAAGATGTAGATACTAGAGTGCTTTGTCGTTACCTTATCTACTGTTTGGAATTTAGGATTCTCTTAGACTCGCAGTCAACCAAAAATAGAAAAAATTCTATTTAATATTTAGGCAGGGAAGGCAGAGCACCTAATAGAAAAATAATTTTTGTTTTCGCGAAGCAATTATAATAACGAATGTAACGTACTAACTTTGGTTAAAAATGCAGTACTGTGCAAAAGTATTAGGACAAGAACTATTTTATCTTTTATGAGGCATCAAAATAAAGTTTAAAATCACCCCTGTCCTGACACTTTTGCACACTACCGGTAGTGTGCAAAAGTATTAGGACAGGGGTGATTTTTCTAAAAACCTCACTGAAATTAAAATACAGGGTGAAAAGTCAAGTAAATTGCTATTAAATATTAATTATTTAAAACTAGATATAAAAGAAATGTATTAAAAAGAAGTTATATTTAATTTTTCCTATTTTCTATTAAACAAGTTATTTTAAAACTACTCATTATTCTATTATGCTTGGATATGACTGACTTTTTGCATATTCCCCCCTCTCGAATTGATAAATCTAATGTTACTTCGCAAGACACACGTTGGGAACAAATACAAGCTGCTTGGCAGGAGATATCATTGGATACATTGAAGAAGCTTGTGATGGCAATGGCTGACAGAATGAAGGCTGTAGTCAAAGCAAAATGCTATGATACTAAATATTAAATTTATTTTGTAACAACGCTCTCACACCGGCGTGATGTAGCTTCCCTGTGCCTCTTCTACAAGTACTTTCATGGCTTCTGCTCCGATGAGCTTAGATCACTGGTGCCGCCTAAGCACGAATTTACACGAGATACTAGATTAGCAACTAGGTCCCACCCTTTTACAGTTAAACAAATAAGATGTAACCGTAAATTCTACTCCAACAGCTTCTTTTCTCGCACTTCCCGCCTGTGGAACTCCCTTCCACAAGTCTGCTTTCCCGACAGTTACAATCTCCAGGTGTTTAAATGTAGGGTCAATAGACACCTCCTATCACACTAACTCCCAACTATTCTCACAACACTCTCATCTACCCAACCTTCATTCTCGGTATCCTCACCCGCCTATCACCCACCCTCTGTTATTTCCTATATTTAACCAGCCTTTCTCCACTCTACGTAGCCCCCTGCACAGTAGTGGCAGTGACATGCCTTGCTCGGGGTGAAACGCTTATAAAAAAAAAAAAGAAAAAAATAGTATTTTTCTTGTTAAAGCATTTGTTGAGTAAATCAAATAAAATTACTTTAATTAAATTGTTTATTTCTGTCAATATGCCTCATAAAAGATAAAATAATTCTTGTCCTAATACTATTGCACAGTACACTATACATATACATATAGTACTATATATATATATATATATATATATATATATATGTATATATATATAAATATAGTAGGCGCGATTGGTAAATTGTCGCAATTATTTTATTATTTCAAAGCAAAAGGCTATTATACTAAATATTAAATTTATTTTGTAACAAATATTTTTTCTTCTTAATGCATTTGTTGAGTAAATCAAATTAAATTACTTTAATTAAATTCTTTATTTTCTGTCAATATGCCCTATAAAAGATAAAATAGTTCTTTTCCTAATACTATAGCACAGTACTGTATAGCAGGTATTAAAAAATGCGTTCCATACGAGAATGTTCAACACAAAAGGCAGTATATCGACAAAGAGAAATCACCCAGTCAACACCAAAAAGCAGATCTCCATGGAAGAAACTTGTGCGCGTGTGGAAGGCGTATTATTCATTGAGAGTCCTTAAAAACGACATGAAGCATTAAATGCGCATTTTTACGACCATCAGCTGCAATGTGCCAATTTATTTGAAAAGACGCTTGCGATCAAAAATAGGAAAAAAGTAGGCCTATCTCCATACCCGAAGATCAGCGCAGAGGTAAAAAAATGGAACATGTTTGGTCTGTTTCATCCAACCCGCTTTGACTGGGAGAATTCTCAAATGAGAATTAAAGAGTTACATGACCAGTGGCAACAAATAATTGCAAAAAATGTGGAATATATAATAGAATTTTTACTTTTTGGACAATAAATCTATGAAAATATTTGATATTATTGATGACTCAACAAAATCTATTTTTACTGCATATGCTGGCCTAGAAGACTAGAAGAAAATTTCAAGTTACCATTTAGCTTTCGGATTATGTTCGCTGTACCAGACGGCCCTTCCCCAAATCCTTTTTTAAATGTATTGTATTTGTGTGTTGTGGTGCAGTGGATATCGGCTCGGAACGAGAAATCGGTGAGCCGAGTTCGAATTCCAGTTGAATTTCCTGCATTCACTTACGTGCAAATATCTATGGGAAAGGTATTGATCTGTCCCTTCCCTTCAATTATGGGTTAAATAACACGACAGATTTGGTTATATAGCCTTGGCTGGCAACCAGTCATTGCAGAAAGTAATGGCAACCGACTGCGAGAAAATCTTCTGCTTAGCCAGTCGTTTCTCTTTCGAGACAACGATCGCCTAAGCGTATATTACGCATGGTACTAGACTTACAGACTATTGAAATTATTAAATAAGTGCAACAACCATATACTTTATTTTCCCTCAAATTTTAATAATAAAATAGTAAATAAGGTAGATATAAATTAACTAGCACAATCTACAATACCTCGTGAGTGCGTGTTGTGTTTTCGGTAGGTTATTACGGCAGCCTGAATAATTTTCTCCGCTAAATATCCACTGGTTCCCCTGTTCTCAAATGCGATTATTTAAACAGCTTGTCGAGATATACGTCTAGTTCTGTTTCTGTTTAGTATCATCGAGAAAGGAGTTGAAACAGCTTAGCCTGCCGTCAAAAACCTGCCATGCTAATAATTTACCACAAGCTAAAAGATTTACGGTTCACATTTTATGCCTAGAGTATTGCTATGTCCCGGAAAGGGATATATATATATATATATATATATATATATATATATATATATATATATATATGTATATTACTCCAAGTAGCTAAGTGGTTTTGGCAAATGTTGAGGACAAAACTTGAAGCAGCGGAAATGTGGTTCTACAGAAGGATGCTGCGGATATCGTGGACTGAGCATGCAAGCAACGGTGAGGTGTTGGAAAGAATGGCAACAAAAAGGAAATTAATACCGAGCATCAGGAAGAGACAATTGAAGTTTCTGGGACATGCAATGAGGAAGGAGAACTTGGAGAACCTGATACTGACACGTCAGATAGAAGGAAAAAGAGAGAGAGGAAGACAGCGGATAACATATTTGCAGGGCCTGATCAGGTGGATGACGGAACGGGGTTTGCGAGGTGTAACAGGAGCAAACATACTAAGAGTCACCAGGGATAGGGAGACGTGGAGAGCCATGATCGCCTACGTCCTGGAAAGGACAGAGCACATAAAAGAAGAAGAAGAACCGGGTAGGACAATCTAGCAATGAGGTTTAACGGACTGGTACTCGTCGTAGTTGTATGTTTAGGAGTAGGCTTATGCAATAGTCGTACTCAATAGGCGTTCCAATAGGCGTAGTCCTAGGCGTCCCCGCCTTAGTTTGTATTTATGGTTAACACCAGCCAATCATATTGCTCTGAGGGAGAACCAAGGTGTATGCATATTCATTATATAAACTATAAAGACGCCTCATATATATATATATATATATATATTAATCGTTTCACCCCAAGCAAAGCATTCCACTGCCACTAGTGCGCTTGGGGCTACATAGGGGAAAGTAAATAGAAAGAGTGGTTAGATATAGGAAATGTCAGAAGGGGGGTGATAGATAGTTGGAAGGATGGGAAGAGTGTTTGAAAGAATGGAAGCGAGTTAGTGTGTTAGAAGGTGTCTATTGACCTTACATTTAAACTCCTAGAGATTGTAGCTGTCGGGGAAGCAATCATGTGGAAGGGAATTCCACAGTCGGGAAGTGTGAGAAAAGAAACTGTTGGAGTAGTAATTGCGGTTGCATTTTATCGGTTTCACTGTAAAAGGGTGGGATCTAGTTGTTAATCTAGTATCTCGTGCAAATTCGAACCTAGGGGGCACCAGTGATCTAAGTTCATCGGAGCAGAAGCCATGAAAGTATTTCTAGAAGAGACACAGGGAAGCCACGTCGCGCCGGTGAGAGAGAGACTGTAGGCGGTCTGCCAAGTCAGTATCGATCACATTACAGTCCGCTGTACCTTCTCGAGAAGCCCAAGGAGAATAGCAGGGGCACCCGACCAGATATGGCAACAGTATTCAATGGTAGATTTATAAATGTGCAGGATAGATTCAGACGGAAAAAACTTCCGGGCCCTGCACAGAGATCCGACTTTCATAGCAGCGTATTTAGCAATGGATTCGATATAGTCATTCCACTTGAGGTCCGCTGAAAGTGTGAGACCAAGGAGGCGTAGTGTTTTACTCTCTGGGAGGCAAGCCTGGTCCATGCTAATGGGAGGTAGGTGCGGTTGTCTATCATGGCTAATTGATAGTAGCTTCGTTTTAGAAGAATGAAAATTTACGATCCATTTCTTACCCCAGTTCACTACGGATTGGAGGTCCTTTACAAGCTCGGCTGCAGGGTTAGCTTTGTCGCCCACACCAGATTTTTGATCGAGGCGATATATATTTTTTTAGGTTAAATGATGGCGTTGTGCGCCGATATATAAGTAAAGTACAAAACGAACTTCTTTTCTGTCTGCTATCAACATGGATTCCCATTTTCCACCGACATGAAGTGGGGTGACGATATCGACTCAAATACTGGGTCTGCTACTTGAAAAGTTGGTTCGCTGTGTAGTGCCAGACAACTCGACTCATCATAAAACCCATCTTGCATATTTATAAATCCACGAGTTGTCTATGCATCGAATCCTGTTGCCATATCTGGTGTGGTGCTAGGATATATCGCAAGATTCTTAGACAGAATTCAAAGAAGTTTCTGTAAACTAATCTATCCTGACCTGTTATTATGACTTCGGTCACTTTTCCACCGATATAACGAAGCTTGCCTCTGTCTTTTTTACAAATATTTTCATGGCATTTGTTCTTATGAGCTGTTCTTCTTACTGCATCGTGTGTATGAATTTAAACGTCTACTAGATTGGCAGTTAGGTCTCAGCAGTGTAATGCTGAATTAGGTAGATGCAACCGTAAGTTCTATTCTAATAGTTTCTTTTCCTGCATTCCTCTCGTGTACAATTCTTTTTTTTTTTTGCTTCCCTGCCAACGAAGATCTTCGAAAAATAGACTGCAACGTCAATCGCCATCTTCTGTTTTCTTGAATCCAGTTCATTTGTTGTCCTTTTTTTCACTTCTCACTGAAGTCTTGTCATTTTCTTCCACAATCTGTAAACATTCTGAGTCCTAGTAACATAATTGTTTTTCTTTGGGTGAATTTAAAAAACTGCTAATGGTTTAACCAGTAAATATTCTAATACGAGTGCCGTCTAAAATGATGGCAACATATATATTGTTGTACCTAGTATTGAGTATCTTACATTAAGGATATTAAAAGATTATAATAAAAGGGATATATATATATATATATATATATTATACATTATGTTTTAGAACATGTACATAATTTCTTCTATATATGTCCTCTTCTCTACAATCATATGGCTGTTTCAGTGTTTCGACTTCAAACACATCATCGGGAGAAGTAAAGTTTTGGAATCATTCTCTGTTTATATTTGGTTCGTTGTTGTTGTGGGGGCTGGTTGGGGTTATTGGTAATTAAGTGAATGTATTTCTCGTTTTGACCGTTATAGATTTTCAAGAATCTGGTGCGTAAGTGTGAAATTGTTGATTAATTGTATTATCCGTTGGAATGTACGTTTTGTCGGTCGGTCGGGTATATTTTTTGGTTAGAGTTTCTAAGAGGGTAGCGTGTTGGGTTGTTATTTTTATGGTTGGCTATCGTCTAATTGAATAATGTCTGCTGTTAGTGGACCTAATTCATGTATTCACTTTGATCCTGTGTCTAGGCTCTCACTTTGGGGTTTCTTAGATAGACGTGATAGGGGTGGGGTGTTTTTTCTTTCCAATTTTGATTTTTTCGGTATGGAATATTTTTTATTTTATAGGGTTTTCACAGCTCTATGCATCATATATCGAGCACTGTATTAAATTAATGTTTTGGAAGGAACATTTTTTTTCTTTTTTCTCTCCTCATTCTATATTCACTCGGATATATATATATATATATATATATATATATATATATATATATATTATTTTTTTTATTTTATTAAATTGCTTTAATCCGAAACGGAAAAGAAGGAAGGTAAATCCCAAGAACCTGATCCTAATTAATATTAAAAATTTTAATATTAAAAAATGATACAGGAGGAGAGCTCAATGTAATTAAAATTACAGAGCCAATATAAATTAAAATAAATTTTCAAAATTCAAAAATGTATAGCCCGGCGTTGCTCGGGTGTAATGAAAGCTTTAAAACTAATCCATGGTCCTGGAGCTCAGACTCTTTGGACGTTGGAAACTTGAAGGCTAAATAAGTCCTCTGAGTAAATGGTATCATGGCTGAGATTAAGAACTACAATTATACCTACTTAGAACCAAACCCGAAGCACAAACTAAAATAAAAGGGCTGAAAAAAATACAGACATACAGACAGATAAACAGACATACACACAAATATCTTGCCGTATATATATATATATATATATATTATCAATCTTTTGCAGTATTGAAAGAACTGCAACCTTGAAACTTCTGAATATCGTTTCTTATGTCTTTGTCTATGAGTGCATCAAATTTGATTAAAATCGGACCACTCCTTCTATAACCCGATTTATTCGATTATCGATTTTCGATATTTATCAGAGGAACCTCGACACAAAACCTAGTTAAGAACACTCACAGACGCTTATAGTACAACTGTGTAAATTTCCAAGAAAATCGGTTCAGCCGTTTTGGAGTCTATAGCTAACGGACACACACACACAGACACACACACACAAAGTTCCATTAATAAATAAGTTTAGATAACTTTTGTACGAAAATGTGCGTCATTCGGCAGGATTCGAACTTGAGACTCCTAACAACATAGAAGAAGCCACTAATTGATTTGGTGCGTCTTAGACCACTCGACCACGAATGATACTACAGCCTAAACGACATTAAATCAAGCCTTCTTCAAGACCTTATGAATGGTATCACGTAAGACAAGCAGGAGGATCCAGTCTTGGCTTTCCCACAATTTCTACGACCACATAATCTCTTACACCTTAATTCTTATGTGTGGGCCGTATTTGAGCAATAGACCAACAAAACTACTTGTAACATCACAAGTGATCTAAAGGCAATGATTATGGCAGCATTCACGAACTTAAACTAGGAGACAGTCCATAAGGGCTGCAGGAGATTTCGAAGTCGTTTGGAGGCATTGATTGAAGCTGCGATTTTATGGGATAAATTCACTCTTTAGTATTTGAAGATATTTTTGCGTACTTTTGTTAAGTCAGTCAGTTAAGTGCCATACGTGATACACGCTTGGGCGATCATGTCTCGAAAGAGACATGACTGACTGGACAGAAGATTATCCCGCAGTACGTTGCCATTGCTTTCTGCAGTAGACTGGTTGCCAACCAAGGCTATAGAACCCAATCTCTTCTGTTATTTAACCCATAACTGGAAGGAATAGACGGATTAATACCTTTCCCAATGGTATTTGCGCGTAAGTGAATACAATGGAGTCAACTGGAATTCGAACTCGGCTCCCCGGTTTCTCGTTCCGAGCCGATATCCACTGTACCACAACGCACAATTTGTTAAGTATTTATGCTACAATGAGATACCAGTGTTATTTTTCCTTAATTTAAACGATATGTCATCCATCACATCATATATACGATGGGTTCTTTGTATACTTACGTAAATGTCTCCATCTTGTTTCTTGCACAGCACAGACATAAAATAAGGGGAAAAGTTGCGTTTAGATGTATGTAAATAAAAAAAAAAAACACTTGATAAGAACTGCTTTTTTTATTTGTCTGTCTTCGTTTATAGAACACTATCAGTGTTTATATAAAACATGGGGTATATCTTACGCCACTACATTAATGTTTGTTAGCGAATTCTCCTACCCCATGAATTTCGACGTCGACGAGAGTAAAAAAAGAAACGAATCATATATATATATATATATATATATATGGATAAAAGTAAAACGAGGTTCCTTAACCTCTGACAGTGTCGAGAAAGAAGTTGAAGACAGAAAGAGAGTGGGAATTTTTTCTAGGTTGTGATAACAATGTCTGCCTGATAACTAAAATGGCTTTAGCATTTGTCAGGGAGTTATCTCTAAGAAATTCCATGATGGATTATCAATGGTACGATTGCCCTATCAAGATTCCTTTCAAGAAGTGACAGCGTACATTTTTAACTAGTAAACGTTACACAAGCCCAAACCCACAGTCTTCTCCAGAATCCGTAGACAAATGGAGGTCGAGGAAAATTTTTGGAGAATATTTTTCCAGTAGTGTTCCCTCTGTACAAAGCCCGAGGGCCACTCAATGTAGGACTTGATGCGGATATGCGCGTAAGATAACGGTTAAGCCAAAACTTTAGTATGTTGAGATTCGAGTGATCGAGGAAGCAACCATTTGGGAGTCGGTTCTTTGTAGAAGAATTTGCATGGATGGAACTTACAGTTCACCGAATGAATACGAAGAGAATGACGGTGGTTTGTTGCAATATGCGTGTCTTGGTGGGTCCTAGTCGTAAAGGTAACGATTGGTGAAACACTCTTCATGTAAAAAGTTGCGAAAAATAAACCGACCAGAAGGCACACACACACACACACACACACACACACACACACACACACACACACACACACACACACACACACACATGTATTTATATACACACACGCACACGAACACATGATACCATAAAAGACATGTAGGTATATGTTGGGGATCACCCCTTTTTGGATACAAGAATGGACTCGTCTGATGTGTACATATAATATTGCCTATACAGAACGGTTGAAAGTTATGGCAATCTTCTGCCTAGTCAGTCATGGATTGAAAGAGACATGATCGTCTAAGCGTGAATCACAAATGGCACTTAACTGACTGACTGAGAGTCGTGAATCTACTTCTGTTAGCACCATGTAACCCAGTATAAACCGATGCTTGCTACTTGGTAAGGTGAGAGGAACGGCAAATAAGAATCGTTATTTAGTGTTGTATTCAAGATGTCTACGACAAACATTCATTACGAAAGACGGATATAAAAATATATATACATATATATAAAAATAAAGACATTTCTTTAATTTGTTCTGTTGTTTCAATTCATTTTTTCAGTTTTTTTATGTGGTTATTTATTCTTTAAGTTGAATTCGGACAAACAGACAGACAGTAACTTCACCTTTATAAAGATATTTTTAATATTCTTTTCTTTTTTTAAAAAATAATTTGTAGCTATCAAATATCTTAGCTGTCAGCTCATTCCATCGTTTCTTTAGGGCGCCATCCTTGTGCCGTCTCAAATTTCGCGCCTTCGTAATGAGCGCTAACCGACATTATTAGGTCTTGACGTTAAAAATCGTGATTGGCCAAGAAAGACGAATGGGTCTGAGAGTAAGAAGAAAGTCTTGAAAAAAATAAATGGCAGGAAAAACAGAGAAAAGTTGATGGAAAAATGAAAACAAAGATGTTGGAGTAAAAAATAATTATTAGCTATAAAAGGTTAACATAGTCGAATTGAAATCGATAAATAAGAAAGAGATAGACAGAGAGACAGACAGAGAGACAGACAGAGAGACAGACAGACAGACAGACAGACAGACAGAAGATAAGTAATCAAGGAAAAAAAGACTTAGTATATTGACGTAAAGAATAGCTGGCTTGTGATTATTTTATTTTATCTATCGTTTTATTTTTACTAAATGATCAACAAATACAAAGCTGAAGAGCCACTCAAGATAAGTGAATGGGGTTATTTTAAAAATGTAAGAGGTTGAAACGCAGATTATGAGAATATGCAGGATAGATAAATTTTGATTTCTTTTTTTTTTTTAATCATATCACCCCAAGCAAGGGTGAAAACGCCACCGATACGCAGGGGGTTACGTAAGAGTGAAAAGATTGGAAAAGAGAAAAACCGGAAACCACATCCTAAACAGGAAACAAGAGATGAGCCTCTTCACCTGTTCAATAGACTTGGGTGGAGTGTGAACTGGTAATAGGTTAGTCTATCTACTCCAACTGAAAAAAATAAAATAAAATAAAAAAAGAGTGAAAATATTAGAAAAGAGAAAAACCGGAAACCACATCCTAAACAGGAAACAAGGGATGAGCCTCTTCACCTGTTCAATAGACGTGGGTAGAGGGTGAACTGGGCGATAGTTTAGTCTATCTACTCCAATTGAATAAAATAAAATAAAATAAAAAATAGTGAAAATATTGGAAAAGAGAAAAACCGGAAACCACATCCTAAACAGGAAACAAGAGATGAGCCTCTTCACCTGTTCAATAGACGTGGGTGGAGTGTGAACCGGGCGATAGTTTAGTCTATCTACTCCAATTTGAAGAGGTCAATATTATAGTGATCAAGTAAACACACACTCTGGATCAACGGCAGAAGCTAACAGTGACATTTACTCTTGACCAACAATCTACGATGGGAATGGGGTTGATCTCTATTTTTTTGTTTTTAATCGTTTCACCCCAAGCAAGGCAGTAACGCCACTGATGCACAGGGGGCTACATAAGAGTAAAAGATTCGATAGAAGGAGAGTAAAGAGAAAGACGAACCAGTTACAGTGGGTGTCAGAGAAGGGAGCAAGTGAAGGATGAGAATACAGGTGTGATGACAGTTGCAAAGGTAGAGAGAAAGAAAACTATATACAGGGTGATGTAGAAAGAACTGCAGTCAAGTGGATATGAGATGTGTATTGACATTACATTTAAATTTCTGGAGGTTGTAACCGTCAGGAAAGCAAAAATATGGAAAGGAGTTCCACAAGCGAGAAGTGCGAGAAAAGCAGCTATTAAAGTAGAATTATCGGCTTCATTTGCTTGATCTAACTGTGAATGATGAGACCCAGTTGCCAGTCTGGTTTGCACGAGAAAACTCCTGTGGCAGTGGTACCGGTGACTTAAGTTCGTCGGAGCAGAAGCCATAAAAATATTTACAGAAAAAACAGAGGGAAGCCACATCCCGTCGGTTAGAAAGTGGCTGGAGTCGAGCCGCCAAGTCGGTATCTATCACATTACTTATTTTCCTTTGGAGCCTGTCGAGAACACTGAGATGAACAGTGGGGTCGCCTGACCATATATGACAGCAGTATTCCATACACGGACGGATGGTTGATTTGAATATATGCAAAATGGATTCAGGCGGAAAGAAAACCTCTTGGCCTGACACAGTCCTATGTATCCAGCTTGGTGCGTCCTAGATGTGAATTAATTAATACCCTTAAAATTTCTTCTTTTACTAAAATTCCACTTGTGCAAGACTCAAGAGCCACCCAAAGTAGGTTACTGCATGGGATATGGATGTAAAAGTAGGGAGTAGTGGAGATTATGTTGACATGGAGGACAGATATTGACTGGTCGTTCACACGAAGTGGTTAATATAGTGTTTGTCGAAGCATCATCAAAGAAGTCTGTTGCTCAAAGGATGAGGAACATTCAACCCAGTGTACGCGGTATGCTGGGTCATAGCTCTCAAGTTCTGATTTGGTGGAAGTAAAGAAGGCAGCACATCCAAACATTTTCCTGGAGCTACTGAGTGAAAGAGAACATCAACATTTCAACTATGGAGAAAAGAGAGGTAGGGTAGGGTTGAAACCCACCAAAAGCTGGAAAGTGTCTGTTTACCTGGCTGGCTGGCTGGCTGGCTATCTATCTATCTATCTATCTATCTATCTATCTATCTATCTATCTGATTCTGTTCATTATCTATATATCAATCAATCTATCTATCTAAGCCTGTTCATTATCTATCTATCTATCTATCTATCTATCTATCTCATTCTATTCATTATCTATCTATCAATCAATCTATCTATCTAAGCCTGTTCAATTAATCTATCTATCTATCATATCTATCTATCTATCTATCTATCTATCTATCTTATCTAGTTTTTTCATATCTATCTATCTATCTATCTATCTATCTATCTATCTATCTCATTCTGTTCATTATCTATCTATCAATCAATCTATCTATCTAAGCCTGTTCATTATCTATCTATCTATCTGTCTGTCTATCTATCTATCTATCTATCTATCTATCTATCTATCTATCTATCTATCTCTTGCAGTTTTTTCATATCTATCTATCCCATTATGTTCAATATCTATCTATCTATCTATCTATCTATCTATCTAAATCTATCTATCTATCTATCTATCTATCTATCTATCTATCTTGAGGTAGTCAGAAGTTGTTTTTATTTCAATAAAGGCACGATAAAAACTTTCCCATAAAGCGGATCAGTCACCGTGATCTGATTGAACGACGAATACGTTCCCCAATAATTCTTTCCTGAAAGTCTCATCAGTGACTTTGTTTATCGAGAAAAGACTGGCATTATGCCGCAATGCAAAGCTCAAATCATTGCTAAGTTTCCGGAAATCGTTATCGAACACTGTTTCAGAATGGACACACGTCGTTTGAATTCGTCTATTTTTCAATAAAGATAGATCTTTACACTTCCAAAGTGTTAGCTCTATTACGAAACAGACTACATTTTAATCTCAGCAACCATTTCTTCAGCTTACAGTGGGAAGGTTGCTTGGGTTTAGTAAACAGGGTCTCAAGCACTTTCAAATGGCAAATCAAAAGGTCTTGGAAATGATGGAAACAAAAAGGAAATTAATACTGAGCATCAGGAAAAGACAGCTGAATTTCCTGGGACAAGCAATGAGGAAGGAATGCCTGGAGAATCTGATACTAACAGGCCAGATAGAGAGAAAAAGAGACAGGGGAAAGCAACGGATAACATATTTGAAGGACCTAATCAGGTGGATGACGGTACGAGGACTGCATGGTGAAACAGGAGCCACCAGGGATAGCGAAACGTGGAAGGCTATGATCGCCTACGGCCTGAAGGAACAAGGCACATAGAAGAAGAAGCTGGCACATGCTGATTGATTCGGTCAGTCAAGTAAACTGCATACAGGATACACGTTTGGGTGATCATATCTTTTTTCGATTCGTAACTGACTAGGCAGAAGATTTTTCCGCAATAGGATGCCATTTTTTTCTTAAGTAGACTGGTTGCCGACTAAGGTTATAGAAGCCAATCTTTTTTGCAATTTAATTCTATTCTCTTAATCAGTTAAGTGCCATACGTGATAGACTGGTAGACTAGTTGCAAACAAAGGCTATAGAATACAATCTATTCTGCTATACAACCCATAGATAGAAGGGGAATAGTGGCATACGTGAAACACGCTTGGGCGATCATGTCTCGAAAGAGACATGACAGACTGGGCAGAGGATTATCCCGCAGTAGGTTGCCATTGCTTTCTGCGGTAGACTGGTTGCCAGACAAGGCTATAGAACCCAATCTGTCCTGTTATTTAACCCATAAGCGGAAGGAAGAGACGGATTAATACCTTTCCCAAGGGTATTTGCACGTAAGTAAATGCAATGAATTCAACTGGAATTCGAACTCAGCTCTCCGATTTCTCGTTCCGAGCCGATATCCACTACACCACAATGCACCAGCGAACTCGGCTTGGTATTAATCCATCCAATTACCCTCGAGATGTGAGCTAAACGATAAGACATACTGGGTTCTATAGCTTTGATTGGCAACCATTCAACGGCAAAAAGAAATGGAAACCAACTGCAAGAAAATCTTTTGCTCAGTTAGTCATGTCTCTTTCGAGATTTCGTCACATGAGTGAGTAAAATACTGTGCAATAGTATTAGGACAAGAATTATTTTATCTTTTATGAGGCATATTGAGAGAAAATAAACAATTTCATTAACGTAATTTTATTTGATTTACTCAACAAATGCTTTAACAAGAAAAAATACTTGTTACAAAATAAATGTAATATTTAGTATAACAGCCTTCTGCTTTGAAATAATAAAATAATTGCGACAATTTACCAATCGCACTTAGGATATATATATATATATATATATATATATATATATATCCTAATCGCACTTAGGATATATATATATATATATATATATATATATATATATATATATATATCCTAAGTGCGATTGGTAATCTTCTGCCCAGTTAGGCATGTCACTTTCGAGACATGATCGCCCAATCGTGTATCACGTATGGCACTTAACTGACTTTCTGAACATAATGGCTAGAAACAATTAAAGCTTCTACTGGGCATAAAGTGGGGGATCGGTTTTCTATTGTTATGAAGTAATAAATTGACCCTCTCCACTAATTACTATTAATATAATGATATAATCCATCTTTTCTCACACCAGGTATGAGTTAAATAGCAGGATAGCTTGGGTCTCTATAGCCTTGATTGGCAACCAGTCTACCGCAGAAAGAAATGGAAACCTACTACAGGAAAATCTTCTGCTCAGTTAGTCATGTCTCTTTCGAGACATGATCGCCCAAGCGTGTATCACGTATGGCACTTAACTGACTGACTGACAGACTGATTTTACACGATGAGCGGTTTTCAAACCAAATTTTTTTTTTCCGAAATAAAAGGTTTGGTTCGAAATTCCTCGCACCTGAAGAAGCCCAGAGCGCACACCAGCCGAAACGTCGTAAACATGCAAATGAAGATGTGGGCAATATTCCAGACAATGGATATAATAAATATATTATATATCATTATTTAACAGAAGTGTAGTGGTTTTGTCTCTGTTAAATATTTGCTATTGGAAATGTTGTTTAATATCCCAAAGATGTTAATGAGGAGGAAGCGTAAAAAAATGGAACACTGAGCCATATGGGTGATGGTTTAAATTTCGTCACATGGGTGTGTATTATAAAAACCGACGGCTAAACACTGAGATTTCAACAAGTAGACGGCAAATATTTGTAAACAATGCGTAAACACGGCATGCTGTCGGAAGGTTCCCGGACTAGGATCTCGTGTCAGACGTCAGAACTGACGCGAATCAGGTGACAAATTTGATGAATTGTTTGGCGATATTCATCGTCGATGATTTCACTAATTTGTTTCCTCACAGTTCCTGCTGATTGGTCGCCTTGAACACTCGTCACCTTGAACCGACACTCGATCTGCCTTGAAATGAACATCCCACTTAAAAACTTGTGTTCAACTGAGAAAATCGAAGCCAAAATTTTAACGAATCATTTTGAAGACTGTAAAGGGGGCGTAAGACAAGGATGCGTCTTTTCACCGGACCTATTCAATATTTTGTGGACCCTAGAAGTTATGCCTGAATTCGTAATCGGAGGCCACAATTTAAACAACCTAAGGTACGCAGATGATACAGTGCTGATAACAGACACAGAAAGGAAACTACAAAACCTCCTACAGAAGGTAGTAGAAGAAAGTAACAAGAAAGGACTAGAAATAAACTGCACGAAAACCGAATGCATGGTCATCAGTAAAAAGGGCAGCCCCAAATGCTAAATACAGGTCGAGGATACCAAAATCAAGCAGGTACAAAAATTCAAATACCTGGGAAGCTTTATAACAGAAGACGGAACATGCGACACAGAGATCCGAAGGCGAAGGAAGCATTCCAGAAGTTGAGTAAAGTATTAAGAAACAGGAAAATTTCGCTAGAAACTAGGAAGAGAGTACTGGATTGCTACGTACTGTCCGTTCTTCAATATGGCAGTGAATGCTTGACAATATCTTCAAAGATGAAGGAAAAACTTGAAGAAACTGAAATGAGGTTCTACAGAAGGATGCTGCGAATATCATGGATCGAGCATATGAGCAATGATGAGGTCTTGGAAATGATGGAAACAAAAAGGAAATTAATACTGAGCATCAGGAAGAGACAGCTGAAGTTCCTGGGACACGCAATGAGGAAAGAGGGCTTGGAGAATCTGATACTAACAGGCCAGATAGATGGAAAAAGAGACAGGCGAAAGCAACGGATAACATATTTGAAGAGCCTAATCAAGAGGATGACGGAACGAGGGTTGCATGGTGCAACAGGAGAAGGCGTGCTCAGAGCCACCAGGGACAGGGAAAATTGGAAGAGCATGAACGCCTACTTCCTGAAGGGACAAGACACATAGAAGAAAAAGAAGAATAAGAAGAGAAGTTTTGCCAAGCACTAAGCAAAATACAATGCAGACAAATTGGTTTAATTTCGTAAAAAATCGTAGAATCGTTTCAACCCAAATTCGTAAAAAATATTCCGTGCGATTATTAATAATTTTTTTTTAATCAGTTCACCCCAAGCAAAAGCAATTTACTGCCACTGTTGCGCAGGGGGTTACATAGGGGAAAGTGATGAGAAAGAGGATTTAGTTATAAGAAATGTCAGGAAGAGAGTAACAGACGGATGAGAATACCGGTGTAATGGGGGTGGAGAGGATGGAGAAAAGAGCTTGAGAGAAAGGATACGAGTTAGTGAGATAAGAGATGTCTATATACCTTACACTTAAATTCCTAGGCATTGTAGCTATCAAGGAAGCAAGTATATGGAAGGGAATTCCACAGTCGGAAAGTGCGAGAAAAGAAGCTGTTAGAGTAGAAATTGCGGTTATATCTTATCAGTTTTACTGTAAAAGGGTAGGACCTAGTAGATAGTCTAGAAGTTTGTGTAAATTCATACCTACGAGGCACCAGTGAGCTAAGTTCGTTGCAGCAGAAGCCGTGAAAATATTTGTAGAAAAGGCACAGGGTAGCCACGTCACGTCGAGCTGCCAAGTCGGTATTCAGATTCTTCGTTGGATTTTGTCAAGAACCCTGAGGTGAATAGCAGTGGCACCCGAGTAGATGTGGCAGCAGTATTCAATACACGGGCGGATGGTAGATTTAAATATGTGAGGGATGGACTCAGACGGGTAAAAATTTCCTGGCCCTGCACAATTAAGATTTTTTTTTTAAATCATTTCACCCCGAGCAAGGCGGAAACGCCACTGATGTGCAGGGGGTTACATAAATGTAAAAAGATTAATTAGAAAAGAGTGAGGAGTACAAACTAGTTAGAAAGGAACAATAGAAAGCAGGTGCGATGACAGATACATAGGTGGAGAGAAAGGGAAGGTTATACAGGGGTGGGGAGAGAGCTAGAGTCCAGTGGTTAATAGATGAGTATTGACTTTGCATTTAAATTTCTGGAGGTTGTAGCCGTCAGGAAAGCAAGAATACGGGAGCGAGTTCCACAGGCGGGAAGTGCGAGAGAAGAAGCTGCAGGAGTAGAATTGTCGTCTGCATTTGGCTAACCTGACTGTGAATGGGTGGGACCCAGTTGCCAGTCTGGTTGCACGAGTAAACACCTGTTGAGATTTTTTTTTAAATTTCATGGTAATTATTCCGATGAACTTTTCTCTATGGTCTCGAGAAATTGTGTCATCAGTATAGATTAAACTAGCATGTAGCAGCTAATCTAAAATGCGGTAAATGCTTGACATTCTCTTCACAGATAAAGAAGAGACTTGAAGGTAGAAAGATGTGGTTCTACTGAATAATATAATTATAAAAGCCAAGTGGTTGATGATGATTATTGCGTATCGTATGAAACGCCGAGTCGTTATATAATAATCTTTTCCTTACACCTAATGGTGTGTAGGGCAGGGGTTTTGCTGTTTCCGTAACAAACTGTTTTTTTATGTGGCAGGGTTGTTAGCCCTGCGCCCAACCCCCAGACCTGGAGGAAGATGAAATTTCTAAGCGTAGCTTAGACGTAACACACGGCCGAAAGTAGGGGGTACCCGGTGAGGATCGAACTCACTACTCAGTTATAATGATTCTAGCGAGACGAGCCTGCTAACCACTACACCACGCCGAGGTGCCCACCGATGTAGGATAATATTTATATTATATATATATATATATATATATATATATATATATATATATATATATATATATATATATATATATATATATATATATATATATATATATATATATATAGTCATCCGCAGACAGATCTGTTTCGCTGTATCAAACTCCGATTGCTTTTAACCCAGGATTGAAACCGAACGAATTGGACGCTCGGTAGAAGGAGGCAGACTTTTAGCGCGTATATTATCAACATACACGGCCATATATATATATATATATATATATATATATATATATATATATATATAATCATTTCACCCCAACCAAGGCATTCCACTGCCACTATTGCGCAGGGGTTACATAGGAGAAAATGGTGAGAAAAGAGTGGTTAGATATAGGAAATGTCAGAAGGAGGGTGATAGACGGGTAAGGATAACGAGGATGAGGGTTGAGTAGATGGAAAGAATATTTGAGAGAATGAAAGCGAGTTAGGAGGTGTCTATTGACCTTACATTTAAACTCCTGGCGATTGAAGCTGTTGAGGAAGCAAATATGTGGAAGGGAATTCGACAGGCCGGATGTGCGAGAAAAGAAGCTGTTGGAGTAGAAATTGTGGTTACATTTTATCGGTTTCACTGTAAAAGGGTGGAACCTAGTTGCTAATCTAGTATCTCGTGTAAATTCATATATAGGGAGCACCAGTGAACCAGTGATCTAAGTTCATCGGAGCAGAAGCCGTGAAAGTATTTATAGAAGAGTCACAGGGAAGCCACCTCGCGCCGGTGAGAGAGTGACTGCAGCCTGTTAGCCAAGTCGGTATCGATCACATTGCAGATTCTCCGTTGTATTGTGTATATATATATATATATATATATATACTACCGGCTATAATTTTTAGGCCACCCTCTTGTTTAAAAAGATAGGTGTATTTCATAATATTTTTTAGTATTTGTTGCCAAGTGAATAATTGAATAATTGTAAATGCAAATAGAATGGTTCTTTTGTTAATACTGCACAATAACATGTGCATCAAATGAATTTATAAATATTTAATAATTACCTATATTGCAGTTTCATCAATGAAAGAATGAAGAAAATTTAGGGTGATTCGGACGAGTTCATTTTTGCTTCCTTGCTTTGTAAAATTTTGCAGAGTGATAGTAGAAAAAGAACCATTCTATTTTCATTTAGAATTATCCACTCAAAAATAGTATGAAATACATTATTTCTTTTAAAAAACTGGGGTGGCCTAATAATTATGGCCGGTAGTGTAACTAAAATGCGTAAATCTGTAACTGAACATGCATTAGATAGTTTTTTCTTTCTACTCTATCCTGGACAATACCAAGCCTCAATGTAAAACCTCAGAAATTCGAATCATCATGGGAGACTTGAATGCCAAGGTAAGTAAGAAGAGGAAAGGTGAGACAACTTGTAACTTTGAATTATGAAACTGCAATATATATATATAACATGTGCATCAAATGAATTTATAAATATTTAATAATTACCGATATTAGAGTTTCATCAACGAATGAATGAAGAAAATTTAGGCTGATTCGGACGAGTTCATCTTTGCTTCTTTGCCTTGTAAAATTTTGCAGACTAATAATAACAAAAGAACCATTTTATTTTCATTTAAAATTATCCACTAAAATAGTATGAAATAATTTCTTTTAAAAAATAACTGGGATAGCCTAATAATTATGGCCGGTAGTGTATCTACATTAGTCATCCACATACAGGCCTGTTTTCGCTGTATCACAGCTCATCAGTGTGGCTAGACATCCACTTGCTTCCAGTCGGGATCTAAACTCGACCTAATCGTTGTCAGCCAGAATCCCTAAAGATGAGAAGATTTTAGCGTGTTATATATATATACACGGTGTATACCCACGCCAGGCACCCGGAAAACTCAATTCCTTACTGAAAAAGTAACGCGTAAATCGCAGAAGTGGTAAATGTTTTTAAAATTTCATTCTCTAGAGAGCACAATCGTAATGAGAGGATAATATACTAGTTATCCACATACAAGCCTGTTTCGCTGTACCAAAGCTCATCAGTGTGGCTTGACATCACCTTCCTTCCAACCGAGATCGAAACTCGACCGATTTGGTGTCAGTCATATATATGTAGTAAATAACCTAAAGAGTCAACAAAAACCAACAAACCTACCAAGGTTACATCTTGGTAGGTTTGTTGGCTCTTTAAGTTATTTATTTTTTCTGCTCTGCTTACGTATTGAGCGCTTTTTTGTTATGGATTAGTCGTCTCGGGGTTTTTTTTGGGCTTCGTACTTTGACTGATGTTTATGTGCAGAGCTCTTTCTTTTTTTACAACCATTTTTTCCTTCCGCGTATCTACTCGGAGGGTTTTTCGAAACGAGTATAGTGATTTTTTTTTTTTTTTTTTTTTTTAATCATCTCACCCCAAGCAAGGCATTCCACTGCCACTATTGCGCATGGGGCTACATAGGGGAAGGTAAAGAGAAGGAGTGGATAGACATAGGGAATGTCAGGAGAAAGGTGATAGATGAGTAAGGATAGCGAGGATGAGTGTCGGGCAGATGGGAAGAGTGTTTGATAGAATGGGAGCAGGTTAGTGTGTTAGGAGGTGTCTATTGACTTTACATTTAAACTCCTGGAGATTGTAGCCGTCGGGGAAGCAATCTTTTGGAAGAGAATTCCACAGTCGGGAAGTGCGAGGAAAGAAACTGTTGGAGTAGAAGTTACGGCTGCATTTTATCGATTTCACTGTAAAAGGGTGGGATCTAGTTGCTAATCTAGTATCTCGTGCAAATTCGTATTTAGGGGGCACCAGTGATCTAAGTTCATCGGAGCAGAAGCCGTGAAAGTATTTATAGAAGAGACACAGCGAAGCCACGTCTCGCCGGTGGGAGAGAGACTGCAGGCGGTCTGCCAAGTCGGTATCTATCACATTACAGACCCTCCTCTGAACCTTATCGAGAAGCCCGAGGAGAACAGCAGGGGCACCCGACCAGATATGGCAGCAGTATTCAATGCACGGGCGGATGGTAGATTTGTAAATGTGCAGGATAGATTTAGACGGAAAAAACTTCCGGGCCCTACACAGAGAACCGACTTTCATAGCAGCGGATTTAGCAATGGATTCGATATAGTCATTCCATTTGAGGTCCGCTGAAAGTGTGAGACCAAGGAGGCGTAGTGTTTTACTCTCTGGGAGGCAAGCCTGGTCCATGCTAATGGGAGGTAGGTGAGATTGTCGATGATGGTTAATTGACAGTAGTTTCGTTTTAGAAGCATTAAAATTTACTAGCCATTTCTTACCCCAGTCCAATATGGATTGGAGGTCTTTTTCAATCTCGGCTGCAAGTTTAGCTTTGACGCCTACACCAGATTTTTGTTGGAGGCGAGAGTAAACTGTGGTGTCATCGGCGTACAAACCTATTTGGGTTCTTATGGAATCAGGGAGATCATTAATATATATCAGGAAGAGTGTAGGACCTAAGATGGAGCCTTGGGGGACACCTGCGTTTGTATGGTAGTTCTGAGAGGCATGTCCGTTTAATACCACTTTCATTGTGCGGTTAGAGAGGAATGACTGGATTAGTTCAAACAAATGTCCAGTTATACCATAGCTCCGCAGTTTACATAGAAGGCCAGCATGCCAAACTCTGTCGAACGCCTTAGATATATCCAATGCAACGGTTCGAGCTTCGCCATTCCTGTCGAGTGCCTGGTATATGTACTCGGTGATGGTCGTTAGCATATCAGCAGTAGACCTGGTGAAGCGGAAACCA
Organism: Ascarosepion bandense; assembly: GCA_037127315.1. Lineage (NCBI taxonomy): Eukaryota > Metazoa > Mollusca > Cephalopoda > Sepiida > Sepiidae > Ascarosepion > Ascarosepion bandense. The sequence continues at coordinate 910,171 of JBBBDQ010002112.1, forward strand.
TATTGCTTGTCCGAGAGGAGCCTGTGTGCTGTGAGATGCTGAACCACCTCGGCGTTGATAATGGCTTCGAACACTTTGCCAAAAATCGGAAGAAGGCTGATAGGGCGGTAATTTGCAGGGTCAGAGGGTTCTCCAGTGTTTTTAAATATAGGAACTATAGAGGAAGATTTCCAACAGGCAGGAAAGCAGGAAGCAGATAGGCAGAGGTTGTAGAGCTTAGAAAGGATAGAGGAGAGTTCAGGGGCACATTTCTTTAAGACTATGGTTGGGATTCCGTCACCACCGCTCGCTTTGTGAGGGTCAAGTTTTAAGATAATCTTAGAGACAAGCGAAGGTGTAATGTGGACATCATTCAGTTGTGCCTCGGTTCTAGGTGAGAAGTCGGGTGTAAAAACTCCAGACGAGTCCAGACTCGAATTGTTCGAGAATCTGCGGGCAAAACATTCAGCCTTATCTGCTGGGGAGGTGAGGACCTCAAATTTGTTGATTAGCGGGGGTATTGTGGACTTGCTCTTGTTAAGTACTCTTTTACAGAGTCGCCAGTAGTCTTTAGAGCCGAATTTAGAACATGCTATGCGTTGCTTCATTCTGGCAGCAAACAACATCTTAGCTTCGTTAAGTACCCTTTTACACTTATTACGAGCTGAAGTGAAAAGGCGCCTGTTTTGTTCCGACGCATAGTTACGATAAAGTCGGAAGAAATGATTCCGGTGGGCAATGGCAGCCGAACAAGCGGGTGAGAACCATGGAGACGAATGAGATTTAAGCTGGAATTTCCTAGCAGGGATGAAGGCATCAATGCCAGCCTTAACCCAGGAGGAGACCTCGGATGCACATTCTTCGATGGGAAGACTAAAGACGTTGTTCCAAGGGATGTCACAGAGGAAGTCTCGGAACGAATCCCAGTCTGCTCTTTGATAGCAGTATGATATTCTACTTGTCTGTGTTTCATGGGTCGGGCGGGAGTGGAGTGAAATATTGACGGACACTACAGTGTGGTCAGAGTTTCCAAGTGGGCAGAGTTGTCTGGTAGTGCAAGAGTCTGGGATGGAAGTGAAGCAGAGGTCTAGAAGTGAGTTCCTTCCGTTAGGGTTGTCGGAGAAACGCGTGGGGAAGTCCACTACTTGCGTAAGGGATTGGGTGATTGAAAAGTTCATGGTGTGGACACCAGCAGGGTCAGTGACAGCGTTTTTCAGCCACTTGGTGTGGTGGGCGTTAAAGTCACCAAACACGAATACATGGGTAGAGGGATGGGTAGAAATGGCTTTGTCAATATTGTCAGAAATGATGTCAAGTAACGAACAGTCAGGGGAGGAAGGAGAGCGGTACAGAAAGAAGAGATAGCTAATCGAGCTGAGAAGTGAGAGGCGGAAGCACATGAAAGAATGATCTGGGGATTCAAAAGATGACACCCTAGCTAAGGGAAGGTGTTCGCTGACATAGACACCAAGCCCATGCATATGAACATTGGAGTCCTTCCTGAAGAGGGGAAGGTAGCCAGGAACGCAGAACTCAGATGAGGGGATAGAAGGGTTAAGATTAGTTTCACATAGGGCTAATATATCAGGTGAGTTATTATGGAGGAAAGAATCTACGCTGGGGAAGTTGGTGCGGATGCCGCGTATGTTAGTGAAAGAGATGCAGACAGGTTTGGGCGTTTTCAAATGAGCTGGTTTAGTTTTGTTATTATGTTTGCTTTTTTCCATAGTAATTCAGTTAAGGAGTGGTCTTAGAATAGAATCAGTCGGTCAATCATTTGCAACTTGTGAAGGATGGAGACTGGCGCGGCCTACAACATAATGTGGCCTCGGGGTTGCCCACCGAACGTTCATGCAGGGACGCCCGTCCATGCGCGATATGGCACTACAAGAACCCCGGTATTATTCAACTGTTGATCAGAGCAGCCTCTCAAGACGCTACGCAAGAGTTCGGGCTCCTAACTACCAGTCGGAAGCAGCAACCAGGAAACTGCCAACCCGGTACCCTCAGAATGTAAAGACGTTGCCACCATACTCCGTAACTGCAAAGAGCTTCCAGCTGAACTAACACCAAGACCAGAGAAAGGGGATGAACCGGGAACCCCTTCCTAAACAAGAAACAAGGTGATCACCTCTAAACTCATTCAAAAGAAGGGGGTGGAGTGTGAGACCGGGCGATAGTAGAAACTATCTACTCCAATTAAAAAAAAAAAAAAAAAAAAGGAAAAAGTGACTGAGGCTGACAAAGTTTTAACTTAGTAAAAGTCGAAAATACCCTTGAATAATAGTGATAAGTTTACAATTATATATATATATATATATATATATATATATATATACACACACACACAGATATTTGAATAACCCTGTACATACACACACACATATATATATATATATATATATATGTGTGAATTATTTCATTACAAATTGTCGCTTGCTTATAACCAAGTTTCGTTAAAATTCGTTATATATATATATCCGTGTATATATATAGGGTTATTCCAGTGTTCGTGGACTGTAGGTGGGATAGGTTTGTGTATCGGTTATATTGTTATCTTGGTGTTTATTGTTTCGAATTATTCAAAAGCGGACTCTAAGTATCTTGATAAAACATTTCATGAGAAATGTATTAGCCGAACAGGTTCAATTGATTGGCCGGCGTGTTCATCCAACTGGAGGCCAAATGTAGATAATCTTCTGCCCAGTCAGTCATGTCTCTTTCGAGACATGATCGCCCAAGCGTGTATCATGTATGGCAATTAACTGACTCACATTATCTTTCTCGAGTAATTTTTGCAGTTGTATCCAATTTAAATAAACAGCTACCACCATGTTAAAAAACGCATTTCTGTGATATTTTCAACTTATGAGGCCCGATGTTATTTAACTTTGGAGAATCAGTGTTTCAACATGATGTGACCGTAAGTCCATTCAGCAACATGTTTTACTAATTAATCCAGAGCTGGTGGGAAGAAATAGATTCAATCCTTTCCTAAGGGTCAGTCAGTTAATTGATACTCGCTTTGTGCGATCATGTCTCGAAAGAGACATGACTGACTGGGCAGAAGATTATCCCACAGTAGATTGCCAATGCTTTCTGTGGTAAGACTGGTTGCCAGCCAAGGCTATAAAACCCAATCTGTCCTATTATTTAACCCATAGCTGAAGGAAAGAGACGAATTAATAACTTTCCCAAGGGTCAGTCAGTTAAGTGGCATACGTGATACACGTTTGGGCGATCATGTTTCGAAAGAGACATGACTGACTGGGCAGAAGATTATCCCGCAGTAGGTTGCTTTCTGTGGTAGACTGCTTGCCGACCAAGGCTATAGAACCTAATCTGTTCTGTTATTTTAACCCATAACTGTAAGGAAGAGACGAATTAATAACTTTCCCAACGGTCAGTCATTTCTGTGATATTTTCAACTGATGACCATGTATTCGGTTTTTTTTTTACAGTTTCAATCAAACTGTTAAAAAATAAATGTTTCGATTTTGAAACGCTAAAATGGACAATCCTTCTGATACTCAGAGACATGTTGTCACTTAATATATATTACGAGCAACAGTTATTAGGTGTGTAAATTCTAAAAACGATTCTAAAAAAAAATATTAATCATCGCCAAGACCGTTCATTTTGCCGGACAGAGGTGTCGAAAAGAAGCGGAAACCAGAAGAACGGCGCATGTGCGTTCATCATACAAAGGCTAATTTGAAATTCAATCTTTCTCTTATCTTCATCATTTTATCCCATCTTTTGACGGCTGCTTAATTGACTTCGTTAATTACCTCTTCATAATCTGCGACTTCGGAGGCAAATAGGATGAAATGGAGCAGGCGCTTGTATATTCATAAATTTACTTGAGATGTTTAATGCTTAGGACGACGCACATTTTTTTAATCATTTCCCCGCAAGCCAATTTGGGGATCCACTGGCACGCAGGGCGTTACAGTGAATGAAAAGGCAGGCTACGGGGGGGAATTGAAGAAATGATAAAAGATGAACGAGATTCAAGAAGACAGAAGATGCAAAGTGGCATTGCGTTTAAATTTTTGCAGATTATGGCTATCAGGGAAGCAAGTAAACGGAAGGGAGTTTTACAGGCAGGAAGTGCAAGAAAAGAAACTGTTAAAGTGGAAGAGATGGTTGCATTCTACTATTTCAACGGTAGGCAGTCTAGTCAATCAGTTAAGTGCCATACGTGATACACGCTTTGGGCGATCATGTCTCGAAAGAGACATGAAAGAGTGGGCAGAAGATTATCCCGCAGTAGGTTGCCATTGCTTTCTGCGGTAGACTGGTTGCCAAGCATGACTATAGAACCCAATCTATCTTGATATTTAGCTCATAGCTGGAGTGAGAAGAGACGGATTATATCATTACATTAATATGTAGTAATTAGTGGGGGATCAGTTTATTACTTCAAAACAATAGTAAACCGATTCCCCAATTTATGCCCAGTAGTAACTTTAATTTTTTTCCAACTATTATGTTCGGTGAGTCTGTTAAGAGACATGACTGACTGGTCAAAAGATTATCCCACAGTAGGTTTCGATTAGGTTCTGTGGTAGACTGGTTGCCAACCAAGGCTATAGAACCTAATCTGTCCTATTATTTAACCCATAACCGGAGGGAAGAGATGGATTAATACCTTTCCCAAGGGTATTTGCGCGTAAGTGAATGCAAGGAGTTCAACTGGAATTCGAACTCGGCTCCTCGATTTGTCGTTCCGAGCCGATATTCATTGCACCAGAACGCATATCCTGAAAGAAAGAAAGAAAGAAAGAAAGAAAGAAAGAATACAATTAAGATAAAAAAAGGAAAAAGAAGAGCGCAAAAGAAAAAAAATCTAGTACCGGAAAAAGAAAGAAATGATTGCTAAGCATCAAAAGAAGGCCGAGGAAAGAATGAAAAAAAGAAGTGTTCGTTTTGTGTTTGTGGTTTTTGTCTTGTGTCAAATCAACGGTCATTTTTCTTTCGTGTCTTAAGCCATCACATCTTGTTGCAGCTCGTAATGATTTAAAAAAAAAAGGGAAAAAAGAAAAATAAACCAGAAGAGTCTCCTTCATTCGACTTCTTTCTTTTGACATGATGCCTTATTAGGAGAGAAAAGGTGAACTCTTGTGTGCCTGGAGACAGCCTTTTCATGTCGGACATCATCTTCGGTGACGGCTGGTCCCTTGACACCGGCTGCCCGTGTTCATAATGTGGTGATTGTTACACTTAGCACCGGCTGGTGAATTTCACGTCCTTAAATGTTTCAAGTTCGTTCTAATTAGTGTAGAGAAGAAGAGCAATTAGAAATCGGAAAATTGGGAAAGGGACGGAATACAATGGCACCGGGTGAATGATGTAAAAGAAAGAAAGAAAGAAAGAAAGAAAGAGACGATGTAGGTGTCAACATCTAGACATGTTAAGAAAGAAATAAAGAAAGAAAGAAAGAGACGATGTAGATGTCAGCATCTAGACATGCTAAGAAAGAAAGAAAGAAAGAGACGATGTAGATGTCAGCATCTAGACATGTTAAGAAAGAAAGAAAGAAAGAAAGAAAAAAGAAAGAGACGATGTAGGTGTCAACATCTAGACATGTTAAAGAAAGAAAGAAAGAAAGAAAGAAAGAAAGAAAGAAAGAAAGAAAGAGACGATGTAGGTGACAACATCTAGACTGGTTAAGAAAGAAAGAAAGAAAGAAAGAGACGATGTAGATGTCAGCATCTAGACATGCTAAAGAAAGAAAGAAAGAAAGAAAGAAAGAAAGAAAGAAAGAAAGAAAGAAAGAAAGAAAAAGAAAGAGACGATGTAGGTGTCAACATCTAGACTGGTTAAAGAAAGAAAGAAAGAAAGAAAGAAAGAAAGAAAGAAAGAAAGAAAAAGAAAGAGACGATGTAGGTGTCAACATCTAGACTGGTTAAGAAAGAAAGAAAGAAAGAAAGAAAGAAAGAAAGAAAGAAAGAAAGAAAGAGACGATGTAGATGTCAACATCTAGACATGTTAAGAAAGAAAGAAAGAAAGAAAGAAAGAAAGAAAGGAAGAAAGAAAGAAAGACTGGTTAAGAAAGAAAGAACAAAAACTAAGCAAAGAATAAAAGGAGGACATGAAAGATTGAATAAAAAGGGAATTTTTCTTTCTTTCTCTCTCTCTCTCTCTCTCTCTCTCTCTCTCTCTCTATATATATATATATATATATATATATATATACAAATCTATATGCCAGATTAATAGTGGGTAACTGAATGATAAACTGTTCAAAAATCTTCTTGAGCGGAATAGTCGTTTTATCGAATCGCAGTCGCGTGTTTCTGTGCTTTTTTTTTTACACAAAATTCTTTCATAATCTTAGTGAATTTATATACACTCGTAACCTTATTAGTTGTAAAATTATCATGCATATTATTAATGCTAGACATTATTATTATTATTATTATTATTATTATTATTTCGATTTCTGCTATTATCAAAATACCTACCAAGTCTGCGGTAAAACCTAAGGCAGGTAGTGGTGGGTTGTTATGACTACATTTCATGATCTGTTTTTCTATCTCCCATAACATCTCTAGCGTTACATGTACAAAGTTCTTCTTAGTGTACGGACTTTACTTATCAAGACAAGTATATTTTTATTTCTCTTAAGCAGGGATTTCCAGAGTTTTAAAATTGTGAGGTCTTCTATTATTATTATTATTATTATTATTGTCAACTATATATATATATATATATATATCCCTTTCAGGGACATATCACTCACCTAGTAAATAGTGCAGATTAGCAATAAGAGACAATTCGCACTCTAATTCATTTTAACTTCGAGAAACCTGTTTGCGGACGACAGCTGCTCGACCGTTTAAGCTACCAGAACCAACATACCTGAATATCAGATCTAACAATGTAATTTTACTTCTTTATTTCTTAAAACAATCAACATAATTCTTTCTTTCTTTCTTTATTTTTAATGGCGAATGCACTTAATGTAAAAATTCACTTAAAAATGCAACAAAGACCGAAAATTGAAATTTTAGATCTAAATCCGGTTAATTACTGTATCAGGCTACAGACTTACTGATCGACCCTCGTATCTACACAAGGAATTTTTTTAAACTAGAATGACAGGCGATTAGTATGCTAGCCGTGAAGACTATACTTAGCAGGTTCGTTCCCCTCTGGGAGCCTTGACCGTGGAGCAAGGGTGAGCAAGATAGGCTGGACCGACCATTACTGCATTAAAAGAAAATAAAGAATTGCAAAAAGGCGTCTTTAAGCATCAAATAAGCAAACAAATCAATAAATAAAATAGACAAATGTAAATTCGAAAAAGTGAACGAAACATCGTTGTCAAGATGGCCGTGTAAGCTGACACCGCTTGGCATAAAATAGATTACCGAGAAAATATTGACGATGATGGGGGACAACTAGCGACATTTATCTCTTGCATCCCGCTTTTCTATCACGAAGGATCCTCGTCTTTAAAGATGTTTGTTTCTCCTATTTGTGTTAGGAGCTTCGCCTCTAACCATTATACGATCCATTAGTTCCTTCTTGTTGGGCCTCTTTGTTTCTTTCGTTTCTTTCTTTCTTTCTTTCTTACTTTCTTTCTTCTTTCTTTCTTTCTTTCTTTCTTTCTTTCGTTTCTTGGGTCTTTCATTTTTCTTCACTCTACCTTCTTCATTTTCTTTCTTTTTCAATCATTCATTTTATTTTTTTATTTTTTTTTCATCTATTTTGCTTTTTCCTTCTTGGAATTTTTCTTCATATTTTTCATTCAATTTCTCGTATTTCTTATGCTTAAGACATTCTTTCATTTTTATTTTATTCTTTGTTTCAACTTATTTCGTTGTTTAGTTTGTTTTGTTTTTTTTAACTCTGCTCAATTATTTCATTCCTCCAGTTTATTTGAGTTTTTCTTTTTCTTTTTTCTTTTTAATTTTTCATTCAATTAATCACACTTTCTCTACTAAATACCTTATTTCATTATTTCATATTTTTCTACTTTCATTCTTTCTTTCTTTCACTTTATTAAACAAAAAATCGGACTTTATATTTTTCCTTCATTTTTTCACATTTCTTCTGATTAATACATTTTCTCTTTCTTTCGTTTTTCATTCACTGTTTCTTTCTTTCTGCTTATTTGACGTTGCCTTCTTCTTTTTCGTTCTTAACCCTCTAGGGCCATTCGTATCATATTAGTGGGGGATCTGTTTATTACTTCATAACAATATAGAACTGATCCCCCACTTTATGACAAGTAGAAGCCTTAATCATATTATATTATTAACCCTCTAGGGTCATTCGTATCATATTTGATACAGTATGAAAACAAGCCTTGAAAGAAATATTTTCCTGAAAAAATTTTTTAAGAGAAATATTTTATAAATTTCAAATGAAAGCAGTACCGACTGCTCAGTCAATGAATACCAAATGTTTCCTTATAGGGAAATACCAAATGTTTCCTTATAGGGAAATGCTGTATCAAATATGATACGAATGGCCCTAGAGGGTTAATAGATAGATAGATAGATAAACAGACTGAGATTAACCCTCTAGGGCCATTCGTATCATATTTGATACAGTATGAAAACAAGCCTTGAAAGAAATATTTTCCTGAAAAATTTTTTAAGAGAAATATTTTATAAATTTCAAATGAAAGCAGTACTGACTGCTCAGTCAATGAATACCAAATGTTTCCTTATAGGGAAATACCAAATGTTTCCTTATAGGGAAATACTGTATCAAATATGATACGAATGGCCCTAGAGGGTTAATTTTTCATTCAATTCTTCACATTTCCTCTGCTTTTTATGATATTTCTAAATTTCTTAATTCATTTATTATATCTTTTTTTTTTTAATTCTTTGATGCTTTCTGATTATTTTTCATTTAGTTTCTCACATTCTCTCTGCTTAATTCCTTCTTTCTTTAATTTATTTTTCATTCATTCTTTTTTCCAGTTTATGTAACTTTTTTCTTGGGTTCTTTCTTCATAATCTTTTATTCAATTTCTCACATTCTCTCTGATTAATTTATTTCATTTGTTATCAGCGTGAATCACGTCTACCGGCTTGTGCATTCGAGAGTATCTTGTAGGAGACAATGTTTTTTTTTATATTAAGTCTCTCGTAAGCGCAGGCCAGCAGATGAAATTCATATTGCTTACACATCTTTTTCTCTTGAGTCCTTAGATGATTCATTCATGTGCTTTCGACTTTCGTTATTGCACTCAGCTATCTCTTTTTCGTTTCTCGCTCGCCACACACACACACACACACACACACAAGTAACAACATAAAAAATTAGGCGTCTATTAAAATTGTGTATATACTAAAATAATATTTTGCGTAATCTATATATATAAAAGGCAATCTGTGAGTCTGTGTGTGACTGTAAGCTATGCACGCCTACACTTTTAAGCTACGCCATTCAAACTTTCTAGGGACACATATCTACAGGGAAGCCAGGTCGACACAAACTTTCTGAGTTTAAATTCAGCTATTTTCCCTTTCGTAATTTTTGGTTAATGGTGCCGATTGTTTACATTTGCTACTTCAAATAACTAAGATCTAAGATGGTTGCTAGATTACGTCACAGAAATCAAATCACACGTGCCAAATGCGACAAAAATATTTTTTATTAAAAGAAAAAAATGAGCCTTTATATTTAATTTTTATTCCGACGTTTTAAAAATTCATTTGGTAAACACAAAATGTGAAAAATTTTCCCCGTAATTTTGAAACAAAAGAAATATTAAAAAAAAAATGATTTTTTTTTTCAAACAAAAACAAAATATGTAAAAAGAAAAAAGTGCCAATGGTTTATTTAATTATTTATGTCTTTTTTTTTTCAGATTTAATATTTCTTAGTTCAGAAAGTAAAATTTTAAAAAATATAAAGCGTTTTTTCGCTAAATATTTAATGCAGGAAATCAACTGTCGTGTGGCATTAATGTAACTTTTATCTCTAAAATTAAATGCCTACATTTTTAAATATTCTTCGAAAATATCTGAACTGAGTGTATAATAGTTTTTATATTTCTACATTTTCAAATATTCTTCGAAAATTTCTGAACTGAGAGCGTAATAATTTTTATATTTTTAATTTCAGGAAAACAAAATAAATAATTTTTATTTTTATGTTAAATTCATTTAGTCAACAAAAGATGTAAATATTTTCCCCCCATAATTTTGAAACAAAAACAAACGCAAGTTGTTTACAGTGTCACACAAAACATCAAATCACGTTTACGCAAAACAAAAGAAAATTGATTTTTTTAATGCTTCTCCTACTACTAAAATGTTCTCAGTTGCACGGTAACGCCGGGCTAAGTTGCTAGTAATAATTAAAGTCGGGTCAAAAATAAAAACCATTATTTAACATGAAAAGCGTGAATCTGTGTCTTTTTCTCTCCCAAGTTAGGGGTTAAGTAGTAGGGTAGACTGGATTTTTCTAGCCTTGTGTTTCAGCCAAATTATAAAAAGGAACATTTTTAGACCGTGGAAAAGGACAACAGAAAACGACTCCATTCCTAATAATGTCTGATAATCCATAGGTAATAAAGAAAAGTAATTTCTGCGGATTCGTTATAGCTTATATAATTTAGAAACAAAATATTTGTTCTTTTTTTTACTAATTTGACTTACATCCATTCATTTTTGTTTCAGTCTACGGTTTGGCTTTAACTGGAAACAACTATTGGTTTTTAGTCTTTAGTGCAAACGTCCAAAAGTCTGAGCTCCAGAACTATGGATTTGTTTTAAAGGTTTCATTACACCCGAGCAACGCCGGGCTATACTGCTAATCCTTTAACAAATTAACAGCAGAAATAAAGCCTTCGTGAATATAAGAACTATGGAAAAAATTTTCTCTTTCTTGATTGTCATGTTCAATGTTATTTAAGCCCCTTTTGATACTCTAGCAGTAGTCACGCATCATTTATTTGTGCCACTGCCTGGTACCGCGGTTTCATTGTTTTGATATCCTGATGTAATCGTTCTCTTTGCTCATCTTTCCCATCACCGCAATTATCCGGAAATATATTGAGATGGGTTTGTATAAAATTGATAGTTATTGACATATTAGCGTATTACTGATAATGTTTATCAGTTAATTTGAATTTTGGAGATAAACCGGAAAATTTTAATGCTTCTATTTTTAACTTTTTGACTCAAAATCACAGTTTATTTCAGGTGGCTGGCATAAATTGCTCGCACTATCTGAAAACTGATTGGTTTCTACGACCATTAAAAACTAAATTTCACGATCAGCCAAGAACGTAAATTGATCTTCTTTTCAAAAATTGATCAATTTCGGTACAGCAAAAAAGATAGCTAACCATGAAAATGGAAGGTCATTTTCGGAATCAGCACCAAAAGTCAGTCAGCTAAGTGCTATACGTGATACATGCTTTGGGCGATCATGTCTCGAAAGAGGCATGAATGCCTGGGCAGAAAATTATCCCGAAGTATGTTGCCATTACTTTCTGCTGTAGACTGATTGCCAGCCAAGGCTATAGAACCCAATCTGTGCTGACATTTAGCTCATAGCTGGAGTGAGAAGACATGGATTATATTATTATATTAATAAGTAGTAATTAATGGGGGATCAGTTTATTACTTCTTAACCATAGCAAACTGATCCCCCACTTTATGCTCAGTAGAAATTTTATTTATTTCCAACTATTATGTTCAGTCAGTCTGTTCAGTGCCATCGAAAGATATATCACTCGACAGAAGATTATCCTGCAGGAGGTTGCCATTACTTTCTGTGGTAAACTGGTTGCCGGCCAAGGCTATAGAACCCAATCTGTCTTATTATTTAACCCATAACTAGAGGGAAGAGACGGATTAATACCTTTCCCAAGAGTACTTGTACGTAAGTGAATGTAAATGAATTCAACTGGAATTCGAACTCGACTCCCCGATTTCTCGTTCCGAGCCGATATTCACTGCACCGCAGCGCACCAACAAATTAGCCAAAAAACGTGTTTTGTTTCTTTGCAGTAAAAATCGTATTGTCCAATGTTAGTTTCTTCAATTGCGATGATATTAGGAGATCGTTTTAAACGAAAAGATTTTACATGGCAGAATTTGGGGAAAGAAATGCTGGAGTTAGAATTTCCTTTATTTTCTTTTGTTTCGCTCTCTCTCTCTCTCTCTCTCTCTCTCTCTCTCTCTCTCTCTCTTTCTGTGTGTGTGTGTGTGCTGAGTTACACGTTCCTTTCATTGCGTCTCCCATAAGATGTTGTTTTATAAGGAAAAGACTCAAGAAAATTAGAAGAATTTACCATCTGTTGCAGCGTTTTCACAACCTTTTTACCATTGTGAAACATTTAAATTAATTGCATGTCTTAAGACATCCCTACGCAAAAACAAAATTATATACAATATTTTTCTCATTTTATTTTCCCCGTTTGGAGTAGATAGATCTATCTATCGCCCGGTTCACATTCCACCCATGTCTATTGAACAGGTTAAGAGGCTCATCCCTTGTTCCCTGTTTAGGATATGGTTTCCGGCTTTCTCTTTTCCGATCTTTTCACTATTACGTAGCCCCCTGCACATCAGTGGCGTTACCGCCTTGCTCGGGGTGATACGATTACAAAAAAAAAAGTTAACGTGGTATATATCAAAAGTATATATTTGTGAATAATTAGTTTTAAAAAAAAATTAATACTTTTTCGTCAAATTTTTTTTTTTTTTAATCATTTCATCCTGTGCAAGGCGGAAACGCCACTGATGTGCAGGGGGTTACATAAATCTAAAAAGATTAATTAGAAAAGAGTGAGGAGTACAAACTAGTTAGAAAGGAACAATAGAAAGCAGGTGCGATGACAGATACATAGGTGGAGAGAAAGGGAAGGCTATACAGGGGTGGGGAGAGAGCTAGAGTCCAGTGGTTAGTAGATGAGTATTGACTTTGCATTTAAATTTCTGGAGGTTGTAGCCGTCAGGAAAGCAAGAATACGGGAGCGAGTTCCACAGGCGGGAAGTGCGAGAGAAGAAGCTGCGGGAGTAGAATTGTCGTCTGCATTTGGCTAACCTGACTGTGAATGGGTAGGACCCAGTTGCCAGTCTGGTTGCACGAGTAAACACCTGTTGAGGAGGCATCAGTGACTTATTTGATAACACTGAATAAAATTTATATCGTTTATGAAATTTTCATTCACCCCAAGATATTCTTAACTCAAACGTAAAAAAAACCCCTAAGAAACCAATATCAAATACTTATAATATAAATGATTAGCAAAGTGGAAACAGATAATTGCAGCCTCAGTTTATTATTGATTTATAATTTACTGGGGTGCGTTGTGGTGCAGTGACTATCGACGCAGAACGACAAATCAGAGTTCGAATTCCTTGCATTCACTTACGCAAAAATACCCTTGGGAAAGGTATTAATCCGTCTCTTCTCTCCATTTATGGGTTAAATATCAGGACAGATTAGGTTCTATAGCCACGGCTGGCAACCAGTCTACCGCAGAAAGTAATCGAAACCTACTGTGGGATAATCTTCTGACGAGTCAGTCATGTCTCTTTCGAGACATGATCGCCAAAAGCGTGTAACATGTATGGCACTTAACTGAATGAATGAACATAATGATTGGAAACAGCTAAAGCTTCTACTGGGCATAGCGTGGGGGTATCAATTGTTTGTTGTTAGGAGAAATAAACTGATCCCCCACTAATTACTACTTTTTAATATAATGATATAATCCATTTCTTCTCACTCCAGCTATGAGCTAAATGGGAGGATAGATTGGGTTCTATAGCCTTGGCTGGCAACAAATCTACCGTAGAAAGCAATGGCAACCTACTGAGAAATAATCTTTTGTTCAGTTAGTCCACTTTCGACACATGATCGAACAAAGCGTGTATCACGGATGGCAATTAACTGACTGACTGAACATAATATTTGGAAATAGTTAATGCTTCTACTAGGTTAGAGCGGGGAATCGGTTTTCTATTGTTATGAATTAATAAACTGATCCCCCACTAATTACTACTTATTAATATAAAGATATAATCCATCTTTTCTCTCTCCAGCTATGAGCTAAATGGCAGAATAGATTGGGTCTCTATAGCCATGGCTGGCAACTAGTCTACCGCAGAAAGCAATGGCAAACTAGTACGGGATAATCTTCTGCCCAGTCAGTCATGTCTCTTTCGAGACATGATCGCCCAAAGCGTGTATCACGTATGGCACTTAACTGACTGACTGAATATAATAGTTGGAATAATGATTAAGTCTTCTACTGGGCATAAAGTGGGGGATCAGTTTTATATTTTTATGAATTAATAAACTGATCCCCCATTTATTACTACTTAATAAAATGCATCTCTTCCCCATCGAGCTATGAGTCAAATAACAGGACAGATTTGGTTCTATAGCCTTGGTCGGCAACCAGTCTACCGCAGAAAGCAATGGCAAACTAGTGCGGGATAATCTTCTGCCCAGTCAGTCATGTCTCTTTCGAGACATGATCGCCCAAGTGTGTGTTAGGTATGTCACTTAACTGGCTGATACTTTACTGGCAATTTTGAAAAAACATAAGGTAAGCAAGGCAAAATGTCCTGTGAACTAATAAATAACGTAGAAAAGGTTACTTTTAGAACCTATCTCACTTGTTCTCTCGGAACCCTTAAGTACATTTTGCGGAACCTTAATGCTTCCTATTTACACATCTTTGTTGCCATTTGTACGACGTTTCAGCCGTTGTACGCTCCGGCTTACTTCAGGTGCTAGGAATTTTGAACCGAAGCCTTTATTACATATATAAATCTACCATCCGCCCGTGCATTGAATACTGCTGCCATATCTGGTCGGGTGCCCCTGCTATTCTCCTCGTGCTTCTCGATAATATTCAGAGAAAGGTCTGTAATGTGATCGATACCGACTTGGCAGACCGCCTGCAATCTCTCTCCCACCGGTGCGACGTGGCTTCCCTGTGTCTCTTCTATAAATACTTTCACGGCTTCTGCTCCGATGAACTTAGATCACTGGTGCCCCCTAAATACGAATTTGCACGAGATACTAGATTAGCAACTAGATCCCACCCTTTTACAGTGAAACCAATAAAATGCAGCCGTAACTTCTACTCCAACAGTTTCTTTCCTCGCACTTCCCGACTGTGGAATTCCTTTCCACACGATTGCTTCCCTGACGGCTACAATCTCCAGGAGTTTAAATGTAAGGTCAATAGACACCTCCTAACACACTAACCTGCTCCTATTCTATCAAACACTCTTCCCATCTGCCCAACCCTCATCCTCGCTATCCTTACTCATCTGTCACCTTCCTCCTGACATTCCCTATGTCTAACCACTCCTTCTCTTTACCTTCCCCTATGTAGCCCCATGCGCAATAGTGGCAGTGGAATGCCTTGCTTGGGGTGAGATGATTAAAAAAAAAAATTGCAATCACAGGAATATATCATACTCATTCCTTGCGTAGTAGTAATGCACTGATTGGACTGACCCAAAGAGTTGTGGGTTCTTTCTTTCTTTCTTTCTTTCTTTCTTTCTTTCAAAGAATATATTGTAAAGAGCTTTCGTTTTCACCCTCTTCCTTTCTTTTTTTTATCAGATTCTTTAAAAAGTTTTCTTTTAAATAATTTTTCTTTCAAGGTTATTTTCAGAGATTTTCTTTTTTTTTTGTTTTTGTTTAAATACTATTATATCTCTTTCTCTTTTCCTTCCTTTTTTTCTATCCATAAATCTTATTGTTTTCGTTTTGTGAAAAAATAAAAAATTGAATCAAAGAATTCTTTTGTATTTTCTTTCTTCTTTAAATGGAAACTTTAATTTTTCCACCATTTCTTTCCTTACTTGCTACTAAAGCATATATCAATCAGAAACACTCTTTTCTCATTAACATCAAAACTATTTTGTAATCAACCCCCTCCCACACACACACAAAAGAAATTTCTGGAAAAAATAAACTGCAAGCTTAATTACACACAAGATAACTTTATATTTATTTCCATTTTCAGCTAAAATGTCTTGATCCCTCAAACCCAGCAGCCTCCTCGGCCTTATTTATTTATTTTATTATTTTTTTTTTGACGATATTTTTCCATTTTATTTTATTTCTATTTCTGTGACATTTTTCTTTAAATTTTGTTTTCTTTTAACGTTTTTCGTATATTTGTTTCTTCTGATTTTAAAAGAAAATCTGTTTCCTATTTTTTATTTCGTCTTATCTTTTGTTCTTTCCTTTTCTATTTTGTCTAAACGTTTGATAATTAAGCTTTTTGCGTTGATAATGTCTTTTCTTTTTTCTTTGTTTTTCTTTGTTTTTTCTTTTTCTTTCTTTCTTCATTCTTGCTCTCTTTTTTCTTTTTCTATTTTCTCTGAACGTTTCATACTTAAGCTTTTAGCTTTGATAATGTCTTTTCATTTTTCTTTGTTTTTTTTTCTTTTTTCAATTTTTGTTTCTGTCTTTTACTTTTTCTTTCTTTCTTCATTCTTGCTCTCTTTTTTCTTTCTTTTTCTTCCTTCTTTTTTCTTTTTCTATTTTGTCTAAAAGTTTCATACTTGAGCTTTTAGCGTTGATAATATATTTTCATTATTCTTTGTTTTTCTTTCTTTTTTCAATTTTTCTTTCTTTCTTTTTTCTTTTTCTTTCTTTCTTCATTCTTGCTCTCTTTTTTCTTTCTTTCTTTTTTCTTTTTCTATTTTCTCTAAACGTTTCATACTTAAGCTTGTAACTTAGCGTTGATAAATGTCTTTTCATTTTTCTTTCCTTTTTCAGTTTTTCTATACTTCTTTTTTCTTTTTGCTTTCTTCATTTTTGTTTTCTTTTTCTTCATTTTTCTCTTTCTTTCTTTTTTCTTTCTTTCTATTTTTTATTCTTTTTCTATTTTGTCTAAACGTTTCATACTTAAGCTTTTAGCGTTGATAATATCTTTTCATTATTCTTTGTTTTCTTTCTTTTTTCAATTTTTCTTTCTTTCGTTTTCCTTTTTCAATCTTTCTTCATTCTTGCTCTCTTCTTTCTTTCTTTTCTCTTTCTTTTTTCTTTTTCTATTTTGTATAAAAGTTTCATACTTAAGCTTTTAGCTTGATAATGTCTTTTCATTTTTCTTTTTTTCTTTCCTTTTGAATTTTTTCTTTCCTTTTGAATTTTTCTTTTTTCTTTTTTTCATTCTTGCTCTCTTTTTCTTTCTTTTTTCTTTCTTTCTATCTTTTTCTTTTTCTATTTTGTCTAAAAGTTACATACTTAAGCCTTTAACTTAGCGTTGATAATGTCTTAATTTTTTCTTTCTTTTTGAATTTTTCTTTCTATTTTCTCTTTTTCCTTTTTTCTTTCTTTTTTCATTTTTGCTCTCTTTTTTCTTTCTTTTTCTCTTTTTCTTTTTCCTTTCTTTCTATTTTTTATTTTTTTTCTATTTTCTCTAAACGTTTCATATTAAGCTTTTAACTTAGCGTTGATAATGTCTTTTCATTTTCTTTCTTTTCTTCTTTTTCAATTTCTTTCTTTCTTTTTTCGTTTTTTCTTTCTTTTTGCATTCTTGCTCTCTTATTTCTTTTTTCTCCTTCTTTCTTTCTTTTTTCTTTCTTTCTATCTTTTCCTTTTTTGTTTATTTAGAAAGAATAAACAAAGAAAGAAAAAATAAATAAATTTATTCTTTATTTCTCTTTCTTACTTTCTTCTTTCTTTCAAAGACACTTTTATTTACTCTCTCAAAGAATTTCGCTTTTCTTTTTCTCTCTTTATTTAAAAGAATTTATTTTCTTTCTCTCATTTCCTCTTTATTTTTTTCCTTCCTTAATTACTTTTTTCTTTTTTTCTGTTTTCTTTCTTTCTTTTTCTTTTCTTTCTTTCTTTTTCAAAGAATTAATGTTCATTCCATTCAGGTTTTTTTAAGAATTATTTTCTTTCATGGTCTTTATTTCAAATAATTTCTTTTCTTTTCTTTCTCCTTATTTTCTTTCTTTCTTTCTTTCTTTCTTTCTTTCTTACAAAGAATTCATTGATTTCACAAATTATTTTCTCTTTTTTTCTTTCATTCATCATTTTTTCCTTTTTTTCTTTAAAAAACTTCTTTCAAAAGCTATCTTTCTTTCAAAGAAAATTGTCTTTCTTTCTTTCGCAAATTCTTTCAAAGATCTTTCACTGGTTTTCTTCTAATTTCTTTTTTATTATCAATGTATATGTGTATGTTTCGTATATCAGTCAGTTAAATGCCATACGTGATACACGCTTTGGACGATCATGTCTCGAAAGAGACATGACTGACTGGGCAGAAGATTATCCCGCAGTAGGTTGCCATTGCTTTCTGCGGTAGACTGGTTGCCGACCAAGGCTATAGAACCCAATCTGTCCTGTTATTTGACTCATAGCTCGATGGGGAAGAGATGTATTTTATTAAATAGTAATAAATGGGGGATCAGTTTATTACTTCATAACAATATAAAACTGATCCCCCACTTTATGACCAGTAGAAGCCTTAATCATTTTTCCAACTATAATATTCAGTCAGTCAGTTAAATGCCATACGTGATACACGCTTTGGACGATCATGTCTCGAAATAGACATGACTGACTGGGCAGAAGTTTATCCCGCAGTAGGTTACCATTATTTTCTGTGGTAGACTGGTTACCAGCCAAGGCTATAGAACCCAATCTGTCCTATTATTTGACTCAGAGCTAGAGGGAGAAGAGATGTATTATATCATTATATTAATAAGTAGTAATTAGTTGGGGATCAGTTTATTACTTCATAATATTAGAAAAACGATCCCCTACTTTATGTCCAATAGAAGCTTCGATTGTTTCCAACTATTATGTTCAATCAGTCAGTTAAGTGTCATACGTGATATACGCTTTAGGCGATCATGTCTCGAAAGAGACATGACTGACTCGGCAGAAGATTATCCCGGACTTGGTTGCTATTGCTTTCTGCGGTAAACTGGTTGCCAGCCATGGCTATCGAACCTAGTCTAGCCTGCCATTTAGCTCATAGCTAGAGTGAGAAGAAATGGATTATATCATTATATTAATAAGTAGTAATTAGTGGGGGATCAATTTATTACTTCATAACAACAACAAAAAAGATTGTCCCGGACTAGGTTGTCATTGTACTCTGCGGTAGACTGGTTGCCAGCCAAGGCTATACAATCCAATCTGTCCTATTATTTAACTTACAATTGGAGGGAAGAGACGGATTCATATCTTTTTCAAGTGTATTTGTGCGTGAGTGAATGCAAGGAATTCAACTGGAATTCGAACTCGGCTTCCCGATTTGTCGTTCCGAGCCGATATCCACTGCACCACAACGCACATCCTGCATTCACTTACACTTCAATTACCCTTGCACTTCCCGTCCGTGGAATTCCCTTCCGTGTACTTGCTTTCCTGACGGCAATAACCTCCAGGAATTTAAATGCAATGTCAATACCCATTTCTTATCTACTTGACTCCAGTTCTTTCTACATCACCCCGTGTATCTTGTTTTTTTTTTTTCATTCTCTCTTTTTTCACACCTGTTTTTCGCCTGTGTTCCCATCGTTCTCTTGCCCTTTCTCTGACACCCCCTGTAAATGCTCCATCATTCTCTTCACTCTTCTCCTGTCTAAACTTTTACTCTTATGTAGCCCCCTGCGCATCAGTGGCGGTACCACCTAGCTTGGGGTGAAACGTGTATCTGGTTCTTTTCCTTTCTCTCTACCTTCGCAACTGCCTTCACGCTTGTGTTCCAATCCTTCTCTTGCCCTTTCTCTGACACCCCCTGTAAATGGTCCGTCTTTCTCTTCACTCTCCTCCTGCTAAAAGTTTTACTCTTATGTAGCCCCCTGAGCATCAGTTGTGGTACCGCCTTGCTTGGGGTGAAACGATTTAAAAAAGAAAATAGTGAATGCAAGGAATTCGAACTCGGCTCCCCGATGTGTCGTTTGGAGCCGATAGCCACTGCACCACTACGCCCATCCTTTTGCGTCATCATTTACCTTTTTTCTCTTTTCTCCATTTTCTTTCTTTCTTTCTTTCTTTCTTTCTTTCACTGATTATTTCCTTGTTCCTCTTTTTTTCTTTGTCTCTCGTCCTCACCTGTCTATACTTGCGAAATGAACTCATCACCCCCATCTTCCGTATAAACCAAACGTTGATTATGCGTGAATAATTACAGCTCTTCTTCCATAATTTTTCTACACCCCCACCCCCGTTCATCACCCTCCTGTTTCTTTTGGCGGGGGGGGAAGACTTGGTCAATCATTCCCTCATTCGCTCATTCATTTGTTCTCTCATTTCTTTTTCTTTTTCTTTTTTTTTTTAACAGTTATTTATTTCGCCCGCTCCTTTCATGTAATCAGATCGACCGAGGGCGTTCTCGTTGGCTTTTTTTCATTCACTCGGCCTTTTCGCGGTAATTGTGGATCGTGTTACCCTCAGAAGCATCAATGCGTTGTCTCGCATTCATTCTAATTATTATAATAACGCCGCCAGATTTGCTCTTGACAATCAAATTTGCCTTGTTTTTCGATTGCTTTATTGCTTCAAATATTAATCTTGATGTTCCTCATAATTTCATCATCATCACCTTCTTCTTTATCTTCTTCTTCCTCTTCTTCGTCTTCTTGTTCTTGTTCTTCTTCGTCTTCTTGTTCTTGTTCTTTTTCATTTGCTTCTTCTTTCTCTTCTACGTTTTCTTTCTCCACTTCTTCTTCTTCTTCTTCTTCTTCTTCTTCTTCCCTATTCTTCTTCTTTGTCTTCTACGTTTTCTTTTTCTTTTTCTTCTGCTTCTTCTTCCTCTTCTTCGTCTTCTTCTTCCTCTTCTTTGTCTTGTTCTTGTTCTTGTTCTTCTTCGTCTTCTTGTTCTTGTTCTTTTTAATCTGTTTCTTCTTTCTCTTCTACGTTTTCTTTCTCCACTTCTTCTTCTTCTTCTTCTTCTTCTTCTTCTTCTTCTTCGTCTTCTTTTTCTTCTTCTTTGTCTTCTACGTTTTCTTTTTCTTTTTCTTCTGCTTCTTCTTCTTCTTCGTTTTCTTCTTGTTCTTGTTCTTTTTAATCTGCTTCTTCTTCTTTTCTACGTCTTCTTCTTCTTCTTACTCTTCGTCTTCTTTTTCTTCTTCTTCGTCTTCTACATTTTCTTGTTCCTCTTATGCTTCTTCTTCCCTTTATCGTCTTCTTCGTCGTCGTCTTCTACGTCTTCTTCTTCTTCTCCTTCTTCTTCTTCTTCTTCTTCATCTTCTTCTTCGTCGTCTTCCACTTCTTTTTCTTCTTCTTCGTGTCATGACTCCATCTATTTTTCTTCTTCTTGCTGTTGTTGTTGTTGTTCTTCTTCTTCTTCTTTTTCTTCTTCTTCTTCTTCTTCTTTACATAAGAGTTGCACTCGTCAAAACAAACTAAAATCGAGAAGAACAGGTTGAGGTCAAGTAAATGCACCCATCCCAGAAAGAAAAACTTGCCTATTTATTGATACGGCTTGTCCAGAGGATTGTAACATAGCAACCAAAGAATTTGAAAAACTATAAAAATGTAAAGACCTGGAAATTGAAATAGAAAAAAATGCGGAAATTGAAAACAAGAATCTTACCAGTGATAGGAGGTGCATTTGGAATGATAAAAAATGGAACAAAACAACACACCGAAAATCCCTGGAACCCCCAGCTTAAGAGATATACAAAAAATGTCTTGTTAAGTGGAGACCACACACTAAAGAGAACTTTGTCTATGTAACGATAGGGATGTTAGGGGAGAGAGAAAATCATGATATGTAGGCATAGCAACATACCACGACCTGTCTTAGGTCTTTCCGCAGACTTGGTAATTAATGTGACCATAGCAGAAATCGAATTATGATGAAAATGGCACAATAATAATAATAATAATAATAATAATAATAATAACGAGATTGGAATTACAACGAGAATGAGGTGTTTTTCTGAGGCTCCTGAAAACGTAACGTTTTTTTCTCTAATGAAATTTTGTTTTGCTATTTTAAACGTAGACATGAACTTTTTCTTCATATATTATTTAAATTATCTGTTTCTTCTTTAAATGATCCTAATAATGTGCGTTGTGGTACAGTGGATATCGGCTCGGAACGAGAAACCGGCTAGCCGAGTTCGAATTCCAGTTGAATCTATTGCATTCACTTACGCACAAATACCCTTGGGAAAGGGTCTTCCCTCTAGTTATGGGTAAAATAGCAGGACAGATTGGGTTCTATAGCCTTGGTCGGCAACCAGTCTACCACAGAAAGCAATGGCAACCTACTGCGGGATAATCTTCTGCCCAGTCAGTCATGTCTCGAACAAGACATGATCGCCCAAGCGTGTTTCACGTATGGCACTTAACTGACTGAATAGATTCATCAAATAGTTTTCTTATTATTCATATTTCTCTTAATTGTCTATATTTCGAAATATTTTTTAAACTATGATAATCTTTCTTAAAAACACAAAATAAATAAATAATCTTTCTTAAAAACAAAAATAAAACATGAGAATCTTAAAAACAAAAAATAAAACTATGATAATCTTTCTTAAAATAGAAAAATAAAACAAGACAACAAAAAAGAAAAATACGATGAAAAATACTAAAAACAGTTTGATACAATTTCTACGATATTCTTTCTTTTTATTTCTTTTTATTTATTCATTCATTTTATTTATTTATTTATTGAAAACCTTATTTTCGATTACTTTAATGAAAGAATAACAGAATATACGACTTTACTGAAAGAATGACAGAATATACAGTGGGTGAACAAATTATTATTTTTAAATTTCACGGCTGTAATAAACTCAAACGTATGTCAACTTTTTCTTTTCCATTAAATTTTGATTTTCTTTTTAATTTTATCTTAACAATTATTTTTGTTGCAAGGACTAGTGATGGTAGCAACAATTTTTTTTCTTTTAACAAAATACTCTGTAAGTGTAGTGATGCTTTTTTCCGTTGAACGGCTGTTACGTCCAAGTTTGTTTTTTTTTAACCAGCGTCTCTCTCTTTGAATTTTTTTCTATATAAAATCCTGTTTTACTATTTTAACATAAACATGCATTTTTCTTTATATATTATTTAATTTATTTGTTTCTTCTTTAAATGATCCTAATAAATAGAATCATCAGTTTTCTTATTATTCATATGTTTCCTTAGTTTCGAAATAATTTTTTAAAACTATTATAATTTTCTTAAAATCAAAAAACAAAACAAAACAACAGGAAAAAATCACGATGAAAAACAGTTTGATTATAATTTCTACGATATTCTTTTTTAGAAAGAATACGTATTTATTTATATGTTTAGTTTTATTTATTTATTCATTTTATTTACTTATTTAATTTATTTTGCTTTGTTAACCCTATTTTCGACGACTTTAATGAAAAAATAACTGAATATACAGTGGACGAACAAATTATTATTTTTATTTTAAATCTCACAGCACTAATAAACTTAAACGTATGTCAACTTTTTCTTTTCCATTAATTCATTAATTACATCAATTTTTTAAATTTTTTTTAAACAATTATTTTTGTTACAAGGACTATTGATAGTAGCAACATTCTTTTTTCCTTTTTAACAAAATACTCTAGTGTACTGATGTTTTGTTTCGTTGAGCGGCTGCTACGCCCAATGTTTTCTTTTTTTTAAACAGCGTCTTTCTCTTTGAATTCCAATTGCGTCTCTGTCAGCTGTCGCTTGGCAACCTATTTAGGAGAAGGAAAACTCCGAACAACAACCCGCAACTCAAGGTGTTAATCGTGCCGAGGAGTGAATGGCTACTGCGTTATGAGGTCACAAAAGATCCCCTAAAGGCTTCGGGACCCTGTTTGTAAAAGACCGTTACCCAACGTACCGGGCAACTTTGGGTGGACTTTTGAACCCGTGCGTCACTCGTGGGAAAATATGAGAAATAGAAACAGAAATAAAAAGTCCAATATGGCTATTCCAGTGGATGAACAGGGAGCCCGTCCTTCAGGGGGGAACCTACCTGAGGTCAAACAATCTGCCATAGGAACAAACTCCTACACAAAGAATGAATCTTCAGGTCCCCACAACTGGGATAATCCTGATGATCGCCCTGAAAATTCTCCAGCTCGTTCAATAACTGCATATTTAAAGAAAGAAAAAATAAAATGGTCTCGTGAGGAGTACAAAGTCGTTATGACTGCATTTCATGAAACGTTACTCAAATCTCAAAAAAACATCACTCGCCAAACATATGACATTTGGCGTGAAAAAGTTGGTCAAGCAAATAGAAAGTATACTGACGAAAATAAATTAGCCAATGTACGAAGATACATCATTCGTAATAACCGATTGACAGAGGCTGAAATTAATGAAATTAAAAGAATTGTAACCAGAAGAGGCGAATCAACAAAATATGAAAAGGAACCAGAATCAGAATCAGAAATAAAAAGTAGTAACATCAAACAAGCCACAGGTCATAATGTAGAAACCGTGATGCACACAAATCACTGTGAAGATAATGCTGTAAGTTTAGAAGTGCAGGAAATGTGTGATCTGAGTCAGTTACAAAAAGAAAATAAAACGAATTCAAAACACATTGAACAGGATTATTTTACGGAAAACAAGAACAGTATACAAGAGGCCAAGGAAGAAATCAAGAACCATATAAGTCAAATACAAAATATTGCAATGGAGGAACAAGAACAGCTCCCAAAGTTACAACCAACAAAGCATAACCTCCGAACTGTTAAGCTCTACAATGCAGCACTCAAATTAATTTTGGATGAAGAAGACACTCATACAAATCTCAATGAAGTAATATATGCATCAGCAATAACAGCAACAAAAAATTGAACATCAAATTAAAAACAAGGCAGTCTCGCAGACATGAAGATCCACCTTGGAAAAGAAAAATCGAAAAAGAAATCGAACAACTTAGAAGTGAACTATCAATACTCGATGAACTGACAAGAGGAATAAATGTAAGAACTAGAAAATGCAGAAGAGTCGAAAGAAAATACAACATTAGAAATGAAAATGAAGTCCTATCAACTGAGGAAAAATAAAGCAAACAGTACAACTGAAGGCTCAAAGAATAAGACGCTATGAGAAAAGATCAAGATTTTACAGACAAAACAAAATTTTTCAAACCGATGCAAAGAAATGTTACAGGGAAATAGGTAAAAAAGAATTGAAGTGACAGTCCCCCCAAAAATGGAAGAAGTTATAAAGTTTTGGAAAAAAAATATGGGCTTGCCCTAAAGAACATAACTAAGAAGTAGATTGGATTGCACAAGAGATAGAAGGAATGAAAAATAAACCAGAACAGACATGGGATGGAATCACAAAAGAGGATGTTAAATGTGCACTGAAAATAGCACACAATTGGAAATTTCCAGGTATAGATAAAATTCCTAACTTTTGGCTATATTATTTAAATACAGCACATAAACAAACTTGAAGAAATGGTTAACGATCCCACAAAATTTCTGCATGGATGACCAAAGGAATTACATTTCTTCTACCCAAGAGTAGTGACACAAACAACCCGAAAAACTACAGACCAATTACATGCCTTCCGGCAACACAAACTATTGACATCTATTTTAACAAGACAGACATATTTCTTCTTGGAAAGAAATGGCATATTACCGCTTGAACAAAAAGGGTGCAAACGTGGCTGTTACGGATGTAAAGACCAATGAGAACATCCATAATTCTATTTATAGTTAGAGCTTTCGGATTTATTGGAAAGGATTCATTGAATGGCTCCTGGAAGTCTATATCGTTTTATTTATTCTTTTCTTTACAGATATGATCAGTGAAAAATTTTATGAAGCCATTTCCGAACTTGGGTTATTGATTGGAACTCGGAAGGAAACGTGCAAAGAACAAAAATTGAAGGGAATAATAATAATAATAATAATAATAATAAATGCAGGTTTTGTGATAAACACCAAGAAACAATAGACCACCTAATCTCAGGCTGTTCTGTGCTTGCCCCAAACGAATATAAAAATCGCCACGATAGAGTTGGGCAATATTTACATTGGGCAATGTGCAAACATTATGGAAAAGCTGTAAACAAACACTGGTATGAACATCATCCAGCACCGGTTACAGAAATAGAAGATGTAACCATTCTATGGGATTACACCATCTACACAGACAGAAAAATTGAAGCAAACAGGCCAGACATTATTGTTAAAAACCAGAAGGAGAAAACTTGTCTATTAATTGATATGGCTTGTCCAGCGGATTGTAACATAGCAACCAAGGAATTTGAAAAACTGTCAAAATATAAAGACCTGGAAATTGAAATAGAAAAAATGTGGAAATTGAAAACAAGAGTTGTGCCAGTGATAGTAGGTGCACTTGGAATGATAAAAAATGGAACAAAACAACACATTGAAAGAATCCCTGGAAACCCCAGCTTAAGAGATATACAAAAAATTGTCTTATTAAGTACAGCCCACACACTAAGGAAAACGTTATCTATGTAATGCTGGGGATGATAGGGAAGATAGAAAAACATGAAATGGAGTCATAACAACACGCCACTACCTGCCTTAGGTCTCCCCGCAGACTTGGTTGGTAGTGAGACCAATGCAGAAATCGAAATATGATGAAAAATGACATAATAATAAAAACAAGGCAGTCTCGCAGACGTGAAGATCCACCTTGGAAAAGAAAAATAGAAAAAGAAATCGAACAACTAAGAAGTGAACTGTCAGTACTGGATGAACTGAGTAGAGGAATAAATGTAAGAACTAGGAAAAGCAGAAGAGCCGAAAGAAAATATAACATCAGGAATGAAAATGAAGTCTTATCAAATAAAGAAAAAATAAAGCAAAAAATCCAACTGAAGGCTCAAAGAATAAGACGCTATGAAAAAAGAGCAAGATTTTACAGACAAAACAAGATTTTTCAGACTGATACAAAGAGATTTTACAGGGAAATAGGTAAAAAAAGAATTGAAGTGACAGTCCCCCCCCTCAGAATGGAAGAAGTCACACAGTTCTGGGAAAAGATATGGGCTTGCCCTAAAGAACATAGCAAGGAAGTACATTGGATTGCGCAAGAGATAGAACGAATGAAAAATAAACCAGAACAGACATGGTCTGGAATTACAGAAGAGGATGTTAAATTTGCACGAAAAAAAAGCACACAATTGGAAATTCCCAGGCATAGATAAAATTCCTAACTTTTGGCTATATTATTTAAATGCAGCACATAAAAAACTAGCCAAAGAACTTCAAGAAATGGTTGACGATCCCACTAAAATTCCTGCATGGATGACCAAAGGAATTACATTTCTTCTACCCAAGAATGGTGACACAAACAACCCGAAAAACTACAGACCAATTACATGTCTTCCGACAACATATAAACTATTAACATCTATTTTAACAAAACAGACATATTTATTCTTAGAAAGAAATGACATGAATACCGCTTGAACAAAAAGGGTGCAAACGTGGCTGTTATGGTTGTAAAGACCAATTGCTAATTAACAAAATGATCCTGGAAAACTGCTACAGTACAAAGAAAAATCTTAGTACTGCCTGGATAGACTACCGAAAGGCATTCGATAGTGTGCCACATTACTGGATTTTAAAGACTTTAAATATATACAAGATATCGCCCGTCATCATCAATTTCATCAAACAGTGCATGTCTATATGGAAAACAATCCTTTACCTCAATCATATAAATGGAACCTATAAGTCTGATGAAATAATCATCAAAAGAGGTATATTTCAAGGTGATTCTTTATCTCCCTTACTATTCTGCATATCATTAATAGCACTAACTAGTCAACTTAATAAGACAGAATGTGGTTATAAAATAGGCCAAAAGAAAATAAGCCATCTATTTTACATGGATGACTTAAAGTTATATGCTAAGAATGATAATGAGCTGGAAGGTCTTCTGCAAACTGTAAAATGCTTCAGCGAAGACATTGGAATGAAATTTAATTTGAATAAATGTGCTAAAGCTACAGTTCTACGTGGATCAATACAAGAAACATCCTCAATTAGCCTAGACCCTGCTGTAACAATAAAAGAATTGAAACCAGAAGAAGCTTATAAATACCTAGGTGTAAATGAGAGCGAAAACATTCACCATAAAAAAATGAAAGAAATAGTGCGTAAAGAGTACTATAGAAGGCTACGAATGATATTAAAAACTGAATTAAATTCACAGAACAGAGTTATGGCCATTAATAGCCTTGCAATCCTAGTTGTCCAATATAGCTTTAACATCTTAAACTGGACTCTAAACGACATCAGGCGAATGGATGCTAAAACAAAAAGCTTCTTTCTAAGCATAAGATGCATCATCCAAAGGCTGATGTAGACCGTCTATACATACCCCGTAAAGAAGGTGGAAGAGGTCTTATTCAGCTGGAATTGTCATACAAGACAACAACTATTGGCTTACTAACATACATAGAAACAACAAAGGATTGGATGATACAATTAGTAAGGCAACATGAAGAAAGAAAGAAAAAATATTCAATAATAAAAGAAGGCAGTAAATACAAACAAGATTTACAGTTAGTAGATTCTGTAGAAAAGCAAAACAGAAGCCAAGAACCAACTATTGCGGCAAAAAATATGAAAATGAAAGCCAAAGATAAAGCTCTTGAACAGATGAAACAGCGCTGGCAAGACAAACCTCTGCATGGCCAATATCCAGTACGTGCCAATAAATCCAATGCTGACAAAGTTAATACTCATCGATGGTTACGTGCATCTGGATTAAAGTCTGAAACTGAAGGCTTTATTCTTACAGCACAAGACCAAAGTCTTTTCACGAGAAACTTTCAGGCAAATATTATGCATAATAATATGGATCCAAAATGCAGGTTTTGTGATAAACACCAAGAAACAATAGACCACCTAATCTCAGGCTGTTCTGTGCTTGCCCCAAATGAATATAAAAATCGCCACGATAGAGTTGGGCAATATTTACATTGGGCAATGTGCAAACATTATGGAAAAGCTGTAAACAAACACTGGTATGAACATCACCCAGCACCGGTTACAGAAATAGAAGATGTAACCATTCTATGGGATTACACCATCTACACAGACAGAAAAATTGAAGCAAACAGGCCAGACATTATTGTTAAAAACCAGAAGGAGAAAACTTGTCTATTAATTGATATGGCTTGTCCAGCGGATTGTAACATAGCAATCAAGGAATTTGAAAAACTGTCAAAATATAAAGACCTGGAAATTGAAATAGAAAAAATGTGGAAATTGAAAACAAGAGTTGTGCCAGTGATAGTAGGTGCACTTGGAATGATAAAAAATGGAACAAAACAACACATTGAAAGAATCCCTGGAAACCCCATCTTAAGAGATATACAAAAAATTGTCTTATTAAGTACAGCCCACAGACTAAGGAAAACTTTTTCTATGTAATGCTGGGGATGATAGGGAAGATAGAAAAACATGAAATGGAGCTATAACAACACGCCACTACCTGCCTTAGGTCTCCCCGCAGACTTGGTTGGTAGTGAGACCAAAGCAGAAATCGAAATATGATGAAAAATGACATAATAATAATAATAATAATAATAATAATAATAATAATAATAATAATAATAATAATGAAGTGAAAATTTCAAAACTGTGACATATGAGGATATCAAGGACTCCAGTTGTAGTTTGAGCCCTCGGTTTGATTGAAAACGGAACTGATATATTTATTAAGGTGGAACCCTGGTTGGCCACGTCTTAAAGAAATACAAAAAAAATTGTACTTGCAAGTACAGCTTATACATTGCGAAGGGATTTATCTATTTAAGATGTGTGTGATCTTAGATTGTTTTGTATTTATTTTATTTTTACGAAAAGGTCATGGTGTCATTTCTGAAATTAGGTCTCTGGTTGGAACGCATAAGAAAGTGAGTATACAACAGAACTGAAATGATAATGATGATGATAATAATAATAATAATAATAATAATAATAATAATAATAATAATAATAATGAAAACAAGAATCTTGCCAAGAATCTTGGAATGTTAAAAAAAAGGGGACAAAACAACACATTGAAAGAATCCCTGGAAACCCCAGCTTAAGAGATATACAAAAAATTGTCGTGTTAAGTACAGCCCACACACTAACGGGAACTTTGTCTATGTAACGCTAATATTTGCTTCGATTTTTCTTTCTGTGTAGATGATGTAATCCCATAGAATAGTGACATCTTCTATTTCTGTAACCGGTGCTGGGTGATGTTCGTACCAGTGTTTGTTTACATATTTTCCATAGTTTTTGCACATTGTCCAGTGTAAATATTGCCCCACATTATCGTGACGATTTTTATATTCATTTGGGGCAACTACAGAACATCCTGAGATTAGGTAGCAAGAATAAAGAATAAATTTCAGACTTTAATCCAGATGCACGTAAACATCGATGAGTATTAACTTTATCAACATCGGGTTTATTAGCACGTTCTGGATATTGGTCATGCAGAGGTTTGTTTTGCCAGCGTTGTTTCATCTGTTCAAGAGCTTTATCCTTGACTTTCTTTTTCATATTTTTTGCATTATTATTATTATTATTATTATTATTATTTGCTTTGTTCGAAGTTAAGTAAACTGTTCGCTTATATTTGAGTCTATAAGCATTTACTTGGTTCCGGGAGAGATAAATATTGGTCATTAACCTTTGAGTCAGTAAAATTTTACTCGGTGTGGGGAGAGGTTAATATCGCTCGTATATATCAGAGTCTATTCGTGTTCCGAATTTCGATCAAATCTTTTATGTCCTGATATTCCATAGTTTGCCTTCTTTTGTCCGTGGCGAAACAATGGCAGTCGCCATCAATCATGTTTTTATTTCATTGCTTTGAATGACGAGATCTCATTTTCTGCATTATTATTATTATTATTATTATTATTATTATTATTATTGCTCATTGGTGTGGCTGTCCCTGGTGTCCATAATGTTGTGACCAATGAAACTGGAAAGCTTGAACACTTTGTATTGAGGTTGTCCGTATGTGGGAAGTTCAGGCCACTATTTGCCCAGTTAATTTTTGACTGTTGGAGTTCATATCAACGAATCTTAGGGCCTGCGTTTAGAAAATCAGAATAAAACTTAGTATCCCATCGCTTCAGAAGTTAGCTTGACTCTACAAACATGCTGCGAAAGATACTATCTGCTTGTTGCCATACGACGACATGACAGAGAGCAACCATAATGGAAGGTCTTCGATTTAAAAAGAAACCCCAAGGGAAATAAACAATAATAATATTAATAATAATCGATATGGTGATAAAGTGAACTCTAAAGTAACTAAAAGACTGAAAAAAAAACAGACATCGCTTCTTCTTCTATGTGCCTTGTCCCTTCAGGACGTAGGCAATCATGGCTTTCAACGTTTCCCTATCCCTGGTGGCTCTGAGCACGCCTTCTCCTGTTACACCGTGCAATCCTCGTTCTGTCACCCACGTGATTAGGTCCTTCAAATATATTATCCGCTGCTTTTCCCTCTCTCCTTTTCCCTCTATCTGGCCTGTTAGTATCAGGTTCTCCAAACCATCTTTCCTCATTGCGTGTCCCAGAAACATTAGCTGTTTCTTCCTGATGTATTAATTTGTATTAATTTCCTTTTTGTTTCCATCATTTCTAAGACATCATCATTGCTCACATGCTCGATCCATGATATTCGCAGCATCCTTCTGTAGAACCACCATTTCAGTTGCTTCAAGTTTTAGAGAGTTGAAAAAGCTATGGAACATAACTTTGGGATCATTTCCTGTATTAATGGATGCAATCGGAACACCATTTAGAAAAACGGCTCTAATAAAAAATTGAAATTTAGTCCAACATTAGCTCTCAGTCAGTTAAGTACAATACTTGATACACGGTTGGGCGATCATGTCATGAAAGAGACATGACTGGCTGGGTAGAAGATTATCCCGTAGCAGGTTGTCATTACTTAGACTGGTTGCCAGCCACGGCTATAGAACTGTTCTGTTATTTGACCCATAGCTGGAGAGAAGAGACGGATTTTTCAAGTGTATTTGCGCCTCACTGAATTCACGGACTTCAACTGGAATTCGAACTCGGCTCCCTGATTTCTCGTTCCGAACCTATATCCACTGCACCACAACGCACATTATAGACCTCAGAAACTGGTATTATTTATTTAAAAAAAACTGAAATTCTTTATTTTAAAAAAGGTTTGTGAGGAGTTTTTTGAGATCAAGAACAGAATCTGACATCAGAATAATAATTGTTTCCATCCTGATTGGTTTGCCGAGAATGTGTTAAAAAATCTCGCCAACAGATTAGGAAAAATTCAAATTCGAATAAAAATCAAAAGCCTCTGAACATCAGCCCGAATATCATCTGGAATTATGCTTGGAGAAAATCTGTCACTTAAAAGCGGTTTGCTGCCATTTGATTTACATTGAAAATCCTCCTCACTATTATCGACTTAAAATCTTCATGAGTATAAATAAACAGACATTAATAATTCCAGTTGTAGTTGATTTTGAGTTTGAGTTTTGTTTAACGGCATGTCAATCTCTGTGGTTTATTTAATGCCAAAATGGTGGGGTTTAACTATTTTTTTTAAATTTTCGATTATAGTGAGTAGTTTGATATAGTCAAATTTTAATAATTTTTTTTGCTTTTATTCTTTTTTTTATTTTAGAAAACTGAAGGTGTCTTCTAATTTTGTATACAAAAATGTTTTGCTGAGAATATTTTTTTCTTTCGAAAATGTGTTATGGTAAAAGTTTATTTTTCAAGAAAAATGTATTTTTGGTAATATTTTTCCTTCAAAAATGTATATTTTTCTATAAAAGCCTATCTTTATACTTTCATAGTGTTTTGACCCCAGCCCTTTCGGAGTCTATATTTAACGGACACACACACACACACACACACACACACACACACACACACACACACACACACACACACAAGGTTTCATTTATAAATAAGTTTAGATCGATTATATATATCATGCAACTGAGTGAATTTCGTAAAAATCATAGAGTCGTTCAACAATATACCATAATAATTGAACTTGAGAGGGTTGTTACTATAAATAATTTAATATTTTTTTTATTTATCTTTAAGCAAGGCAATAAAGCCACTAACACGAAAGTGTTATTGGGTGTTAGAGAATATGAGAGAAATATTATTAAAGAAAGGAAGAAATAAAGTTTGAGTTTGAATTTTGTTTAACGGCATATCAACCTCTGTGAGTTATTTAATGCCAGAAAGGGTTTTAAGATATTTTTAAGGTATGTTCAATAATAGTAAGAAGGTTAATTCAGAAAGATTTTAATAAAATTTTTCTGTTTTATTCTTTTTTGTTTTAGAAAACTGAAAATGTCTTATAGTTTTGTCTTCAAATATGTTTTGCTGAGAATATTTTTTTCCTTCAAAAATGTGTTATGGTGATAATTCTTTCTTCAAAATGTTTTGTTGATAATATTTTTTACTCAAAATTGTATATTTTCCTATAAATGTCTACATTTATGTATATATTTCTATGAAAGTGTTTAAACCCCAGTTTGGGGATTAACTATGTGCCCATAGATGGGACCCTAACAGGTGCTACCACTACGGGTCAGAGTGGACCTGGGAACAACAGCAATTAAGAGGTGGTTCCATGCTCCTCACAACCTCCCAATCAGAGACCTTACTGCCGGATGCAGTTTACCGTCATGCCCAGCATCCCATTTGTAGTTGAAGCCCTCGAATAAATTAAAAATGGTTCTAATGTAGTTACTGAATGGATTCATGATAACCTCTGCTTTAAAAAAAATACAAAAACAGGTAATAGTATGAAGGTATAAGGTCTAAGCTGTAACGGAGATGAGGGAGCAGTTCCCAGCCAAACTGGTTAATGGTCTGCACCGTTTGGGCTGCTGTGTGAGGCCTAGCGTTGTCTTGATGCAAGACGACTCCATGAGAGTGATGACACTTGCGTTTGGTCAACAAATAGACTCAAAGGCCTTGCAATGTCATCCGCTGTCACCTCTCTATCAGACTGAATGAGGTCATTGACTTATTCGATCACCTGAGGAGACCTCATTTCTGTCGGCCTCCCAGGCCTTATTCATCCTCAACACTGCTCCGGCCTTCTTTAAAAAATTTAGCCAACTTATAGACATTTTTTAGCTGAAACGTGTGGCACCATACACAGTTGATATTCTCCTATGAATTTCAACTGGTTTGCACCCTTCAGCAACTAAAAACTTGATAACTAACCTCTGTTCAATGCTGGAACATGATTCTTGGCCGGCCATGTTTGTTAATCTCCAAAACTCTGAAAGTTTTTTTTTTAAACTGCAAAAAAAAAAAAAAAACTTTGAAAAAGAAGTAAAGGAAGAAGGTTTAAAACATAGCAAACTTCTATATGTATTAGAAGTCCTTATACCTAGGCAATCATCTTTATTTATTGAATGACCCTCGTAGAAGTCCTTTATACCGAAAAATTCACTTTATTTATTGAATGACCCTCGTAGAAGTCCTCCTTATACCGGAAAATTTACCTTATTTATTGAATGATCCTCATAGAAGTCCTTATACAGAAACATTCACCTTATTTATTAATGCGATCTCGTAGAAGTCCTTATACCGAAAAATTCACTTTATTTATTGAATGACCCTTAGAAGTCCTTATATCAGCACTAATTTTTATTTATTGAATGACCTCGTAGAAGTCCTTATACCGAAAAATCTATTCTATTTATTGAATGACCCTCGTAGAAGTCCTTATACCGAAAATTTACCTTATTTATTGAATGATTCCCCAAGGTAAAGTCCTTATACAGAAACATTCACCTTATTTATTGAATGACCTCGTAGAAGTCCTTATACCGAAAAATTCACTTTATTTATTGAATGACCGCAGAAGTCCTTATACCGAAAAATTCACCTTATTTATTGAATGACCTCGTAAAGTCTATACCGAAAATTCACTTTATTTATTGAATGATCTCTTTAGAAGTTCCAGCGAAAAAATTAATTTTTATTTATTGAATGACCTCTAAAGTCCTTATACAGAAACATTCACTTTATTTATTGAATGACCTCGTAGAAGTCCTTATACTTGAAAAATCTGCCTTATTTGTTGAATGGCTCGCAGAAATCCTTATACCGAAAAATTCACTTTACTTCATTGAAATGACCCCTCAGAAGTTCTTATACCGAAAAATTCACTTTATTTATTGGAATGACCCTCGGACAAGGCCTATAATGAAAAATTCACCTTCATTTATTGAATGACCTCGACAAGGCCTTATACCGAAAAATTCACCTTATTTATTGAATGGCCCTCGTAGAAGTCTCATACCGAAAAATTCACCTTATTTATTGAATGCACTTTCATAGAAGTCCTTATACTTCAGAAAATTCAATCTTATTTATTGAATGACCTCGTAGAAGTTCTTATACCGAAACATTCACCTTATTTATTGAAATTTGTCTCCGCAGAAATCCTATACAGAAACATTCACTATTTTATTGAATGACCTCGTAGAAGTCCTTATACTGAAAAATTCACCTTATTTATTGAATGGCCTTTCGTAGAAATCCTTATACTGAAAATTCACTTTATTTATTGAATGACCTCATAGAAGTCCTTATACCGAAAATTCACCTTATTTATTGAATGACCCGACAAGGCCTATACCGAAAAAATCTACCTTATTTATTGAATGACCCTATCGGGCAAGGCCTTATACCGAAAAATTCACCTTATTTATTGGAATGGCCTCGTAGAAGTCCTTTATACCGAAAAATTCACTTATTTATTGAATGACTCTCATAGAAGTCCTTATACCGAAAAATTCACCTTATTTATTGAATGACCCTCGTAGAAGTTCTTATACTCTGCGAAAACATTCACCTTATTTATTGAATGACCTCGTAGAAGTCCTTATACTGAAAATTCACCTCATTTATTGAATGACCCCTTTGACAAGGCCTTATACCGTAAAATTCAATTCATTTATTTGAATGGCCTCGTAGAAGTCCTTATAATTGAAAAATTTACCTTACTCATTGAATGACCCTTGTACATCATGAAATTCTTTATCTATGTAAAATACGTGTGATTTTTGTGCTTTTTTTATTATTAATGGAAGATGTCATGAAGACATTTCCGACATTTGGTTTCTGGTGGGAACATGGAAGGGTCCTGTGTATCCGTCATTTTCGAGCGAGGAAATAAGATTTATTTTCAAGGAGTAATAACCAGACGTACTATATGATTTGGATGTGCGTTGTGGTGCAATGGATATCGATTCGGAACGAAAAATCGTGGTGTCGAGTTCGAATTCCAGTTGAATTCTTTGTATTCACTTACGTGCAAATACCCTTTGGAAATGTATTAATACGTCTCTTTTCTCCAGTTATGGATTAAATAATAGAACAGATTGGGTTCTATAGCCTTGATTGGCAACCAGTCTATCACAGAAAGCAATGGCAACCTACTGTGGGGTAATCTTCTGCCCAGTCAGTCATGTCTTCCTCGAGACATGATCGCCCAAAGACGCATCACGTATGACACTTAGCTGACTAACTGAATATAATAGTTTGAAACAATTAAATCTACTGGGCATAAAGTGGGGGGTTGGGGGGTTGGTTTTCTATTGTTATGGTGTAATAAACCGTTCCCCTACTAATTACGACTTATTTACATAATGATATAATTCATCTCTTCTCACTCCAGCTATGAGCTCAATGGTGGGATTGATTGTCTTCAGTAGTCATGGCTGGCAACCAGTCTATCACAGAAAGCAATGGCAACCTACTGTGGGGTAATCTTCTGCCCAGTCAGTCATGTCTTCCTCGAGACATGATCGCCCAAAGACGCATCACGTATGACACTTAGCTGACTAACTGAATATAATAGTTTGAAACAATTAAATCTACTGGGCATAAAGTGGGGGGTTGGTTTTCTATTGTTATGGTGTAATAAACCGTTCCCCTACTAATTACGACTTATTTACATAATGATATAATCCATCTCTTCTCACTCCAGCTATGAGCTCAATGGTGGGATTGATTGTCTTCAGTAGTCATGGCTGGCAACCAGTCTATCACAGAAAGCAATGGCAACCTACTGTGGGGTAATCTTCTGCCCAGTCAGTCATGTCTTCCTCGAGACATGATCGCCCAAAGACGCATCACGTATGACACTTAGCTGACTAACTGAATATAATAGTTTGAAACAATTAAATCTACTGGGCATAAAGTGGGGGGTTGGTTTTCTATTGTTATGGTGTAATAAACCGTTCCCCTACTAATTACGACTTATTTACATAATGATATAATTCATCTCTTCTCACTCCAGCTATGAGCTCAATGGTGGGATTGATTGTCTTCAGTAGTCATGGCTGGCAACCAGTCTATCACAGAAAGCAATGGCAACCTACTGTGGGGTAATCTTCTGCCCAGTCAGTCATGTCTTCCTCGAGACATGATCGCCCAAAGACGCATCACGTATGACACTTAGCTGACTAACTGAATATAATAGTTTGAAACAATTAAATCTACTGGGCATAAAGTGGGGGGTTGGTTTTCTATTGTTATGGTGTAATAAACCGTTCCCCTACTAATTACGACTTATTTACATAATGATATAATCCATCTCTTCTCACTCCAGCTATGAGCTCAATGGTGGGATACATTGGGTTCAGTTGTCATGGCTGGCAACCAGTCTATCACAGAAGGCAATGGCAACCTACTGTGGGGTAATCTTCTGCCCGGTCAGTCATGAATACAGCTTCACCCAGAGGCCTCCCTAATTCGCAGCTAAAATTGTTGACATCCGAGTTAGGATCAAAATGTTTTCAGCAGCGAGACCACAAGTGGAGAGTCCTAGGCGATTTTTTTTTTAATTGTTAAATACTCGAATTGTTTCTTTAATTTGCAATTTCATATGCTTGTCTTTTTTTGTTAGCATTAAACTTCGAAATTTCTGGGAATTAACCGTGCCATTTCACCGTCGTTCGCGTAACCAATTGTACCGCTAAATGTTTTAGAGGAAAAGTGATGCGGGCTCAATTTTCAAATTTGTCGTATTTAGAGAACAATACTGGTGGACGATGAAACCGTTAATCAAGACTTGAAAATTTGTGGGGCTGTGACTTTGACACGCCCATGTCAATAGACAGCGTCAAATCCGAAAGAAGAGTAAAAAAAAAAGTGTTTAGAGTTAGAAGCCTTCGGAAAGTGGGGGAAAAAGTTGGAAGGCGAGATGACAGTTAAGAAAGAGCATCAGAAAATGGCGTCGATAAAAATAAGAAAGATGAGAAGATGATAAGAAGAATAAAATGAAGGAAAGCAGAAGAGAAGAAAAATAGCAACAAAGGTATAATAAAGAAGGGAAAAAGAAGATCAAAAACCAGAAGTAGTAGAAGAAGAAAAACTGAATGAATTTCTGAAACAGGAAAGTATGAAACATACAAGGATCTTGAAACAGAAATTTAAAAAATGTGGCACATGAAGACATCCGTAATTCAAGTTGTATATTAATTGGAGTAGATAGACTAAACTATCGCCCTGTTCACACTCCACCCTCGTCTATTGAACAGGTGAAGAGGCTCATCCATTGTTCCCTGTTTAGAATGTGGTTTCCGGCTTTCTCTTTTCCAATCGTTTTACTCTTTTCTTTTTTTTTTCAATTGGAGTAGATAGACTAAACTATCGCCCGGTTCATACTCCACCCACGTCTATTAAACAGGTGTAGAGGCTCATCCCTTGTTTTCTGTTTAGGATATGGTTTCCGGCTTTCTCTTTTCCAATCTTTTCACTCCTAAGTAGCCCCCTGCACATCAGTGGCGTTACCGCCTTGCTCGGGGTGATATGATTAATATATATATATATTTCTCGGTTTCATTCGAAAAGATTGACTGACTTATTGAAGGGCTCAGTGGCGAGGAGCTAGATTTAAAATGAAGAACTCCGATGTAATAGTCTACTGGAAGACCAGCTGCTGAATCGAAGCCATCCAAGACCAGGCAGCCGGGCGTCCGTACACATAATGCCTGTTTCCGTTAAATGGATAAAATGCCAATTTCAAATTTTTTCATGATTATTATTGAAATATTTTGTCAAAGTTTCTAAACTCAAATATTTAAAGAATGAATTTCTGAAACCGGAAGTTGAAACTTCATAACTTTTAAAATAATTTAACAATCTTGCTATAAGTCTGACTGTCCCTCCCTTTGCTAGTTCTTTGGATAGTTCGCACGACAGTTACGCCCTGCCAATATCTCATAAATAATGGACTATTCCATTTTGACCACGTGAGAAGACAGAAACGACACATCAGAGACGCTACTTAGTTTCACAGAGAAAAAGGAAGAAATACAGAAAGAAGGAAAAATAAATGTGTTTAACGTATCAAGCCAATGTCTAAAAAGTAATAGACTATTCCATTTTGATTGTATAGAAAATCATATCAAGATGCTTTTTGGTGAAAACACGGAAATCGGATATCAAAGACGCTTCTTGGTTTCAATAAAGGAAAACGAAAAAAAGAAAGAAAGAGAGAAGAGAACTAGAAGAGTTTAATGCCTATTTCCGTTAATTGGAAAAAAATTGCCAATTTCAAATCTTTTTATGATTATTATTGTAATATTTTGTCAAAGTTGCTAAACTCAAATATTTAAAGATTTAATGCGATATGGTAATTTCTACCGACATTTTATTGTCGTAGAACTCACCGTGAGTTTATTTATTCATTAACATAACAGTTAAAATCCATTCGAATTCCAAATAGGAAAATCGTGAAATTTCCACGA